>CM056994.1:160528125-161048411 GCA_029891345.1 Dryococelus australis | reverse complement strand
CGATCGTGCTGATTCTATACAATTCGTACATCTCGGGAATTACATTCTCATCGTCACTTCCTCTTGGACTTTCAATTTCATGAGTAATTTCACGATCAACACACACGACGAAATATGCACTGATATATTTAAAGCCAAATTTGTACTCGGTTGATACGATGGATGATTTTACCCAACCTTCCTCGCAATAGCCGTCGTTGTATACATTTTCAGTTTGCACCCGACTGCTGTTTGCCGCTATCGATTCCTCATCATTTCGCATTTGTCTGTTTGCTTGTTCGATAAACGTGTATCTCGTCTGATGTATTCGTCAATCCGATCGAGTTTTAAAGAAAAAATTTCTTGCGATGAAATGCAAGTTATGGGAGCTACGATAAATGCTATCGTAATTTTTAAAAAGGATCATAAGAGGGAACAAAAAAAAAACAATCTCATCTTTTAGAGTCCATATATTGATGGGAATATTTATTTTTTTTTAATTATCATACGTGCTCAGCCATTCGGGAACATGATCTGGGATGGTGGACAAAGAACTCTGTGCGGGATTGTCCAACACACAATTGAATTCTAACCCCTCGTTCAATTGCGAGTAGATGTGAGTAAGATGGCAAAAAAAAAGTGAACTGACAAAATCCATCACTATGGGTAGAATTAGGTGGATGTTGACCTTTTCGGGCCGATGAGTCACTAAACAAAATCCCTTTATGTAAAATGGGAACGTGGCTGCAATAATGGTCTCGACAAACTTAATCACATGATCACGCCAAACAAGGTTCTCTTCGTACGAGTGGAAATTGTTTTTTTTTTGTCGACGTCAATGTCCAAGATTATGCATTGGTAAGTCAAACCTTTTTTTGTTCAACCAACCTTCAAATCATGCTCTGCTCCACGTTGTTTTTTACCGACCAATGGGCAAAGATGCACTTTAACAAAATATCGTAACCAAAGGGTGAAATTTCCTGCGGGGTGATTTTACCGAGTTCACTGGATCTAACAATGGCGTTGTTTTTGCTTCGATCGTATTTGGTGTCATTCTGACCGACGAGTTGCATTATGGTGTGATCCAGATTCACATCCACAGTTAATCGACCTATTTCCTAAATGCATTTGATAATTTTCCCAATATGTTCCCGCTCCTCGTCCATTTTACTCGAGTCAATAATCCTTTTCGCGAACTAAGACGTATATCAGAATACTTACAAACAAGAACAAGACAAACATGTTGATCGAAGCGGTAAATAGGAAAAAGTTTGGGCTGTATTCTCTTGCTAGAAATGCAAAATTCAAAGGGTCGAGATTATTCTGCAAGTACTCGCTGGTCTCGTTTGACAGCATCGACCTGTTGTGTTTGACTGGAAGATTAACAATTTATTGCTTGTCTTATATACAAAGTTATGTTGGTGAAAATAAAGTTTTTAATTGTTTTTTTTTTTTTTTAATGCGAGGTAGGAAATGAAACAATAGAATTCAATTGTCATCAAAAAGGGAGTTTTTTTTTTATTTATTGCGAATACATTAGTGATTACAATTTGATACATTTTTATCATTCATGCATATTACATTGCCGCATTTTAAGCAGCTGAGAAACAAACCTTTTCTAAAATAATACACTCCGAGCGATGATAAATGTTCTCTATTAGCCTGGGTCATTTGTCGCCAATACTCATTGTTTCCTTTTCCCATTTCAAGTATTAATCTCATTAGCGATTCATCTCGATGTTCTATTTTCGAAAACAGTATTTTCGGATCATCCTGCAAAAATACAATAGCCATAATCTTTTTTCGTACATTAATTCTCGTAACCACAACCGATCAATTCTGATTGGAATTTGTAAATATATTTCTACATATTTATTTGAGGTTGATTTTGTACATTGTTGCAAAAAAAAAGCCAGGCATGTTCCCTTAAACGAAATTTTCACGAATGAAATGTAAATATACTTGATTAATTGTTTGAAAAAATGCTCTTCTAGATATTGATAAACTCGCCCAGTTTCTAGTCTCTCGAATGTTGCTTACATTTACCAAACGCACCACCTCTAACATACCTCTCACCGCCCTCATCGTTGTTGTTTTCAATTACCCACTACCAAGTGGTTTCGTCCACCAAAATAAGTGTTTTTTTGTTCTTCTTCTTGGCCCAGTATTCGTAATTTCAATTTGCAGATACGTTAGAAAAACTATCACCGCTGAGGTGTTATATATCTGTGAAATATTTTTTTCATCTTCGATGGTCGAATGAATTAATACCATAATATAATTTAAGGGGAGTTATTTTTACGAGTATTTTAGGCATTGATTATTTGTTCCTGTATCCATCGAAACACATGGAACACAGTATGAAACAATTCAATTTTTATAGTAAACTCTGATAAAGATTAGCGTAATTATTACTTCTCTTGCGATTGTTTTCGCTGGGCAATATTAAATGCAACCATATCCACATCAAAGCCGATTTTTAACCTCTCAATCAGCTATGCATTTCGGGAGTCATTAAAATTTCGCCATATTCGGGTACAGTAACATCGAAAGTTGACCGTTTGTTGAGAACGTCCATCACCATAGAGATATTTTTTGCACGTCATTTGGATGGCGAACGTATTCATCTTTAATTATGATTAAAATTTACATCGATGTTATTTTTTTTTTTAATTTTGTGTCAAATGTCTATAAAAACATTCCATCAGAATCTTCAATGTGTTGCCATAAGAACGTGGTGATACATAAAGTATATAATGTAGAAATAATCAAAATTGTTTTCGGTGATGTCACAAGCTCTTTTGCAAACTCGGGTTTCAGAAATGGCGAAATAAATAAATGAGTAATTCCATTCATGATAAGGTTGGTGATTTTTTGTCTTATAAAACACTTGTTCTTTTTGTGCTCGTGTATAAATAGGCGTTGTAAATCGCAGGGCAGTCATTCGTGCAGTTACAGTGATTGCAAGAAGTTTCATAGTGAAAACTACATTGACTATTTCCAGTGACGAGGTGCTATTTCAACAAGATGTTTAATGAACGTGAAGCTGAACCTAAAGAGCATTAACTACAGCCTATGAATGGTAAACTTGAAGCTGAACCTATACAATATTCTTCGAGAGACGACTGGAGATATTATCAACAACTGCGGCATTCAACATGGGATACTGATAGTGACACCGGTGTTGTAGATAGAGAGGTACATTCGATGGATGAAGATGTAAAGGAAGAACTAAAGTCTTATATAAAGGAAGAACAAAAGTCTTATATAAATGAATAACAAGAATTTTATATGAAGGAAGAGAAACAGTTTGATATAAAAGAAGAACAAAAGTTTAATTCAAAAAGGAAAAGACAAATTAGTACCAACAACAAAGAAAGGGAGTTCAAGGACTTTAAGCAACTATATTGGAGAGGACAAGAAACCTACTCTGGACAGAAAAAAGCAAAAATAAAAACATTAGCTGTGGGAAAATATTAATATAGCTTCTGTTCTGGTTGTTGATTTTAAATTTGGTAGATATCATGTGAAATAATATCCATTAGAGTTTGGATAAGCTACACAACGAGTGGTAAAATTATATATATATATATATACACACACACACACACACACACACACACACCTGTTCTATACATACACTTGGCAAAGAGTATGTATAACAATCTCAAAGAAGATCGCAATTTGTACTTGAAAGTGCATGGAATACCCTGGGGAATTAACGAGAAAGAAATGAACTTTAAAACAGTTCGTTCAATTTTGAATGAAAGATGGATTAAATGTATTACTGTAGCAAATGAAGAGCAGGCGAGATATTTACGAAATAATGAGAGTGCCTAGGAAGAAAATAATAATTGCTCACATGAGAGGTTCAACCGGACTAGGAAACATTTGCCACTGTCATTCTAAAAAACGAATGATTTGGGACTGTGCCCTACCTATGGTTCGATTGATTTGGGATCTAACTGCTAAAGATGTGAAAAAGGTAATAGAAGATGGCAATAAATAATTTGACACATATTTTATTTTATTTTCTGTACATAAACATGTCTGTATATAATTTTTGTCAGTTGATGAACATTGTTTTCAGGTAGACTATCGCAGTATCGTTTAAAGAGCAGATGAATTATTTTCACCAGCACGGACTGTTTCTCTGACCAAATGTAACCTAGTATCGTTATATATGTAATAAAATTGGCATATTTTCGATCGATATCTATAATTTTATTGTAATCTACGAAATATACACATTTATTCAGATCTTTATTCATCAAAAAGGTCGTACCTTTTGTTAAAATCTTTTGTTTTTTTATTTTTGTTGATCGTGATACACTTGATTACCTCATTCGGACACAAACTCCACAATTTTCTCAAAGAGTTGGTAATTGCAGATTAATGTACGGTGTCTGTGTACAGTTGACACATGAACCTGTGAAACGTGTTGAAATGATTCATCAGTTGTTGTATAGTTTCTTCGTATGTGGGTTTTCCCATCGATAAGGATGAAATATAGTTGTTACCCTTATAATCATCATCTGAATCGGCCCTGTCGCCATCGCAGATGTAGTGGTCGGCGATGTCAGATTTGTTTGAAACACCACAGTTTAAAAATTTATTTTAAAAATCCAATGCCACTTTATACCGGTTGTAGGTTTCCACTTGGAGCAGCGTTTCCTTGATTGCTATATTTTTCTTTGCATTTCCACTTGTTGCAAAACTACAAACCTTTTTATCGTGGGAAGATGAGGCAAGAGAAAACTAGGAGGTTTTACCCAATTTCAAGACTTTGTGTGTGATGCTCATATTGTCACAGATATTCCAATATTGGGTCGGTTATTTATCCTTACATCGGCCATGTTGTATTTCACAAAGAGTTTCGGCGTTCACAAATCTTGCGAGTTGGCTGAAAAGTCCACATAGAGGAGATTGAATCACGTATTCAAAATCGAATACATTAATGTTAGCAGGAACAGGTGTATGTGGTTAGCTTTATTAGTCCAAATGTCACCAATGTTGTTTTCAATGTTGTTGAGCGATTCATCTACAGTGGCATTATGTTGAAAATACTGTATCTGCAACACAGATGATCCAAATTCTTGCATATTTAATAGATTGTAGGAAATATTTCATGGTATCTCGTCGCGGATGTCATTGGACCGTTTTGATTTTGCAATTCAGTTCGAAAAGATAGTCTCAGAATGAAAAGGTGTTTAGTGAATGGTGAATGGGGATTTTTGGCTGGATGAGAGTGAAACAAGTGAGGGAAGTATGCAATAACTGCACAGCCCCTTCCACATCGATATTCAACACTAAATTCTGGTCGTTCAAATAAGGTATGATTACTATTTCGCTTGTTATGTACCCTTCGATGCTGAAGTAAGATTTGACATACCCTTTTATTTTGCTTGCAAAATATTTGTTTGAAATTATCGAAAGATTCTTACAAATGCTGTTTAGAATGTTTTGCAGATCAGTGCATAAGAAACTGTCCCCCAAATTAGTAACTGAGGCCTTTGTGGAATTGTATAAGATTGAAATTATCCTAGTCAAATCATTGTAAGTTTCCACCGCATCATTTTCTCTTTTCATATTGAAACACTCTTTGGGAGCATTTCGCGAAAAAACAAAGGAAGTGTTGTATGTAGCGACTGAAGCTGCATTGACAAAGTGTGCTAATGTTTTATTACTAATAGTTAGAGTTTACACGCAATTCAGGTTAATCTATACATTTCTGTATGTTAGTCGTTTATTTATAGTTATATTGGTCAATATTTTCAAAATTGTAAGGTATACCAACACCAATAAGACTTGAAAAAAAAAAAAAACAAATGTTTCATTTTCCATTTCACAACATCTTATGAGCCAAGATAAGAAAAAAATGTGTAGTTGACAAAAAATGGCATTTTTAAAAAATTAATACAAAATTATTGGCAATGCTTTTGACAAATCTATTAACTTTGTAATTATATGCAACACGATTATTAACACCATACAAAATATAGATGATATAAAAAAAAGTGTCGATTTTTTACAGACTTTGCCACAAATACTTGAAATTTTTAATAATTAGGTAAACTAATTGAATAATTTCGAAATTAGACAGACAAACTCGTTATAATCAAACTATGTAACTGCAAATTATTGCTTGAATTTCATATATTCGCTCGTAAATGGTAACAGTAACAAACTGGAAAAAAAAGGACGAGAAAAAGCAATGGTAATAGTAAATACATCACCGGGCTTTGGGGAAGCCATTCATTTTTTATTATCCGCACCCTTCTCCCAACAATTGTACGTGGGATCTTTAGATCAAGCTATAAATATGATGCATATCAAATTTCGAGTCTCCTTGGTATGGCTCGAGTAAATTTCGGCTCACGAGGGAAAATATGTTTTATGAGAAACTCGTTGGTTTGATGATCAAATACTAAGAGCTTAAACATGATAACCGAGAAGGTGAATAATTGAATGAAAGGAAAAAAGAGGGAAAGCAAACAAAATGCAAAGTTAATACAATTTTAACAATTACTTTATTATTTTATAATTGATATACAACATAATGCAGTTGACTTTTTAGCAAAACATTTCATATTTTTCAAATGCAATAGTGGTATATATACGTTATTAAATATTTATATTTAATATTTAATAAGGTATATTTATTATGTAACCACCTTTTTGTTCTTACTTTATTCCTCATGTTCTGGGAGGATGAGAAATGGTTCTTCATTTAGCTCTCATCGTCGACTAAAGTATTTTTTTCCTGATTTCGCACCCATATAGGCAAACTGAAAGAATGGGAAGGGAGGGGAAATTAAACTGTGTACTATGATTGGTTGTTGAAAGTTGTAGTGGGAGGAAGGAATTTCGATCGGGAATCATTCTGTTTAATTCACATGGAATTAAACAAACTTATCTATCAGTACCTATACAATTAAAAAATTGAGATGTTAGAGAGTGTATGTAATACCACAAAGCCAAAGTTATTACAGTCTTATTCAATTTACATTTGCAAAATGAATTTTGAATACCATAATTATACACAAGTTACCAAAACCAATCAACTTATAAAACTTTCTTGACGTCATCGACTTTATGTCGTTTTAGGCCACTTTCATGTTATTTTAGGCCGCCATCACATTATACTGAGGCTGACATCAGGTTTACACCTTATAATAATAATAAAATATACTATAATTGAAAATACTTTTTAATTTTTTTTATTACAAAGCATTTCAAAAGCAGTAAACATTTATGAAATCAATCCTAAAAATTAATGACGATTTTTTTCACAGTAACCTGTCTGTGTAGTGTATTTTCCTTTGCTCATGACTGTCATCACAGCAATCTTGGAAGCTACGTGTGGAACAAACCTTTGAAATTTGAACACGAAAATGTTGTTTATGGCTTTAGGGAGTTTTTGTTTCCGTTTACTATACAGGCAATTCTCTATCTCTAGTATGGTCTGTTAATTTTTTTCCGACAATGCATTTTTGATTTTAGGTAAGGAAAATAATATGATTGTAGTTGTAACTAAAAGTTTTGTATTTTGGCTCTTGTGTTTTCAAAAGGCTGTTGTATTTCTGCTCTTGTATTTTTCCCACGAACAAACCAAGTGTGATGTCATGACTTAAGTCGAAAAATGAGTGTGATGTCATAACCTAAGTTGATGAACAAGTGTAACTTCATAACCTTAGTCGACAAACGATTGTGTAACCTTCATGTGAGGTTTTATTATAAAACACAATACTAATATATGTTTTTTCCTTTACTGAAAAATAAAACACAAAAACATACAATAATACTCAATTATACAACGTTAGTTCATTTTTATTATCTAGATTGTAAGTGGCATTTGCCGACATGTCATGAATACACACATCTACAAAATTATAAATATATCATCATCGATACCAGCACAATCGTTATTATTTCCTAAATTTGATAAAAACGACATGCAAGTATTGCCTCGAATATCAAATTCGTATTTGAAATGATGATTATTGTTCAATCTCAATTTCTCTTTTATAACATTGGTGATATTTATGCTGCTGTCCACAGAGTCATATGCCTTTAGTTTTCTCAAGGAAGACCACTTGTTTTTCACTTAGTCTTCGCCAGTTTGAAAACAATCCACTTGTCTACAAATTAAATACCAACCAGTTTTCACACGATTCGCTAACTTTTTTGCAAGATCAACATCTTTATTCTTGAAAGCGGTCATTTTCAATGTGGATTTCAAAGCATCTCGTTCGTCATCACGATTGTCGAAATGGTACACACCGATGCGGTTGAGCTTAAGTGGTGCTTTTGGGCATTGCAAAATTAACAGAGCCACCATCTCGATCAACTTTTGTTATCAGCATCTAAAATTTTGATTACTTTTTCCTCATGTTCTTGTGCCAATTTACGTTCATGTTCAGCCTTTTCTTCACGTTCTTGTGCCAACTTGTGTTCACATTCAGCCTTTTATTCATGTTCTTGCGCCAACTTATGTTCATGGTCAGCCTTTTTCTTCACATTCTTGAACCAACTTGTGTTCGTGTCCAGCCTTTTCTTCATACTCTTGAGCCAATTTATGTTCACGTTCAACCTTTTCTTCACGTTTTCCGGCCCACTGGTTTTCTTGTTCTACAATGTTCGTCAAGTAGTCCAATTTATTAATTAAGTGTTCTTTGTATTTTTCTTGCAAAAAGTATGCTTCTTAATCACAATACCTCGATGTAATCTGCTTTATCCGAGTCATTATTTTACGAAATTCAATTACTTGTTTCGTCTTCATTAACATCAACAAAAACTCGAAATCCATAACACTTATCACGTAGTACTGTTTCCGTGGAAATTGCTCATCACAGATTTCTTAATACTGGATATTTGGATTCTTTTTAAGTAATTTAAATATATACTTTTTGTATTTTATAACATCCAGAATAACAAATCCATTCCAATAGTTTGCTGTTAATTAAAACTCTTTGATTTTGTTCAATGTTCCAGAAAAACTTCTTTTGTTCATCGTTTTCAATATCTAAATTGAAATGAGCACTAACTCGAACAATAGCTAATGGTGTATCGCCATAATCGTTGATTAAAACTTTTACATTAAAATTTGATGGTACAAGCTCCAAGACTATTGGACAAATTAAATAAGTAGCTGTCATTACAATATAGGAAAGATGACATAACGACACAACTTGTAAAATTTATTTCAGCGCCGACTGGTTGTCATTTATTATGTATAAGGATCTCTTATACAAGGCATATATCTTATGCTGAATAGTCGGTCTAAATAGTGATGCCTGAAAAAATGTATGTAGTGTACATTACTCAATCTCTCTTCATTGCAGAGATTTAAAAAAAAAATGCAGTGTTGATCTGTTCGGAACAGCGAACCGATGGGTTAACAGATCATTCGATGTTCATATGATGGAGTTGATTTTGAGTTTGCCCAAATTGTTGCAAAAAATCATTACCACTGAAACCACTAAAAATTGCCAATGCTGCACACCAAGCTGTGAACGCAGCAAACTAAGCCATCAATGCAGCACACCAAACCATCGACACAGTCACCTAAAACCATTGATGCATTCACACCACCGATGTATTCACAGCAAGCCATCGACGCACTCACACCAAGCCATCGACGCATTCACATCAAACAATCGACACATTCACGCAAAGCCATTGGAAATATGGGGGAAAGGAATATCGAAAGTCTCGCAGAACTAATCGAGGGTAACACAACTTGTCCAAAGGTACATTATTATTCATTTCACATTTGCAAGACGAACTATGAATACTAATTTATTAGTTGTATAAGGACCAGACACACACATGCAAGTTTCTTGGAACTAAACAGGTTTGCATAGACTTTACATTGTTCCTCCACTAATCGCAAGGTAAACGAAGGTAAATTACAAGTTGGTGAGTTTGATCAGCGTTTATTGCAATTCCTCCAATCCAATTATGTTGCAGCATTTCATTTCCCCTCCCTTGCCCCTCTTCAAAGTTTGCCTATATCGTGGCGAAATGTAGCAAAATGACTTCAGTCGATGACAAGAGCGGAATGAATAACTATCTCTCCATTTACAGAGCAAAAGAAATAAGGTAAGGACAAAAAGGTAAGTTATCTAATAATTGTACTTTAATAAATAGAACTTATAAAATATTAATATTTTATAAGGTTTATTTATTAGATAACTTACCTCTTTATCCTTACCATATTCCTTTTTATTTTCTGGGAAAGAAGCGATGGTTCTTCATTCAGCTCTCGCCATTTACTGAAGTCTTTTTTCCAGATTATGCTGCCATATATACCAACTGGAAGGAATTTAATTATGGCCTGCATTCCCGTATATAGATACCGGAGTCTTAAATTACAGGTATTTGTAAGTTTTTTTGAAAATTTCAAAATGGTTATGTCGTGCACCCGTATAAGATAAATGCTTATTATTGCCAAAATGGAGAGAAGTCGAACACTTTAAAGAATATGGTCAAAAATTTTAATATTAGTATTACGAGTGCGATAGATGCCACCTGAATTATCCCTATGTCTATAAAGTCTTTAATGAAGACATATAGGAAATACACCATAGAATCAATGTTGTATTTGGCGACATTTTTTGCAGGTCTTTTCTTGATGGACTTTACGGAAATCATCGATCCCAAGAATAAATTTTCTTCTTTTTTATACAAAAAGGGTTTTAAAATACCAAAGATTCGATACTAGAAAATATAAGCGAAAATATAAAGATGTTGCAAATTTGGCCGAGAAGGTGGCAGATCGCCATGTAATTGACTTTATTGTTCCAAAAAATACAAAACAAATTTTTGATTTAAATATTCAAAGTCTTTTTAATTAGTTCCTAGTTGGCTCGAGGCGATGAGATGATACCCAGACAAAAAAAATTGATTTTCAACTTTCCACTTGTATAAAAAGTTTAATCATTGCACCTTTTTTCCTGGAAAGGTAAATTATGTAAGGTATGCAATGGCTTTTTGATAGGATTCGATCGCGATTCTTAGACTTTCGCACATTTCACTGATAATTTTATTTTGGCGGCCAAGCTAAACAAATGCATTCTAGCGAGAGAATGCATTTGAACGCTTTTACTTGATTGCTGTTATATTTTCGTTCCAGTAACTGTTCGCAAATTTCTATGCTCTAAAGTAATTCTTTGGGTTTGAAGGTTTAACTTTTTTTTTTTTTTTTTCGCTATTCCCCTGCCAATTTGATGATGAATTCGTCGGACAGTGGGGCCGTTTGGTTTGACGATGGCGAGGAATCGTTTTTTCCCCTCGTGGCGAATTGCAACTCTTCGGGTAATGCAGCGACTTGTGGAACAAGGGATAAGTTCTCCTCGGGAAGAATGTTTATTTGGATTTGAGTTGTCGGGTCAAATTCAACCGGTGCATTTGCCTCGTTTGTCCGAGTTGGATCGTCTCCGTTACCACTCCCTCAAGCCATCACATATTCATTTGAAGGGATTAGATTGTGCGATTGTAAGGCATTTATAATTATATCTTTAAAGAATATTTGTTGATTACAACACATAGATGAGTTTTTAGGAGACTGGAAAGTAAAAATAACCGATAGGTTGAAATCGGGCGAAATATTTTGAATCGAAAATGGCAGAGTTGTGGATGTAGTTAATGCTTGTTGTAATTCGGATATCTGCCGCTGCACTTGTTAAAGTCGATTGAATTATTTTAAGTTTTACTTGCATCGTGTCTAGATCGATCGAGGATACATCTTCTAAATGCGGAATATGCATCGAATTGAAACTGGACGGTTCTACTGACTGTGATTTAAAATGCGGTGGTGTATTCACACCGATCGAATCTGCGACTTTTATTCGTTTGGTTGGCTGATGTACTTTTCTGTTTGGAAAATCAAACGTAAAATTTTCGAAGCCTGTTGATGAAAGATGACTCATGGTATCAAATTAATCGATTCGTTATTGTGTCCGGGGGATTGTTTGTGCACGAATTCGCTACTGATGCCTGCTTCTTGCACACGCTTGTAATTTTCAAAATAGTAATTGTCGATCACGGGAACTTTCACTTTGGATATATCTTGACCCTCATGACTATCGGCTAGATAAGAATTAAACACCAAGACTTCTGCAACACTGTCAAACCCATATCGAATAATTTTATGAAATTTCGAATTACTGCCTGAGGATCGAAACTGAAAACCTGGATTTGATTTTTGGAAAGTAAAATGTTTTCCCCGATGATTTAATCAGTCATTTAATCAAATAATCTTATTATATAAGCTTTAGTAACCTCTGTTGTATTTATGTATAATCTCGTCGAGTTTATCACATAAAATCGAAAGGTGTTCATTTAGCAAAGTTGCAGTCACCCCCACTTTTGAAAGTTTCCTAATTAAGCGCCCCTTCGACGAAAGTTCGTAGTTCACAACCACTGTTATACAACGCAATAATTATTTGTTCGGAAATATTTGGTGTTTCAATTAAAAGCATCCACTCCTCGACTCTGGTCGAAAGCTTGTCGTCTCGGTCGCCTTGTTTACTAGTGTACCACTCTTGTACTTTTTTCAAAATATTTTGTTTGTTAGGTATGTAATTATCAGGTATGAAATTTTGGGTAAGTTGATTTTGTTCTAGTAATTGTTGTTGTTGTTGCTCGTCAAGTATATAATTAAACCTTTGTTGTTCTTGATTTGATAATTGTAGTTGTTCATTGGGTATGTAATTATTAGGTACAAAATTCGATGTGTATTGGTTTTGCTACGGTAATTGTTTTCATACGAGATTATCAAAGGAATAGTTGTTTGAAACTTCTGATTGAAACATCAAGTACACGTCGAAAATGGAAGGTGTGTTTATTTGTGCCAATAGTTTGTTTGAATACGCGGGTGATGTCTGAACCTGGTTCATTATTGGGGTTTTATCATTTTACAGTGGAGTCCTCTGACATTTTACTTCACGAACGCTGCTGGCATTGTTGTTAAAGTCGAATGCGAAATTCTCATTGCCAGTGAATTGAAGATGTTGTTCGTATTGGTCGATATCGTTTGTTCGCTTTACCAATTTCGTTCGACGAGCACTCACCAAGGTGTAGTTGTAATAATTGACCGATTTATCCAACACTGGTGAAATAATCTTAAACAAATATCGCACATTATCAATATCAGCTTTATGTAAATTTAACAGGAAATTATTCATTATAACCATTAGACCAAAGAGCAAGTTTTAAGGATGTTGCGAATTACTTATCAGCATCAAATGTGTGAATACGGATGTGGTTATTATAAATTAGAACTCTTTCACCGACGATTTTGCCAGACATGATTTTCGCTCTTATATTAGGTATTATGGTAGCTTACAATTTTGAACATTAGTTTCCCCAACAGGAAGTATTTGAATGTGTCGAGTGTAATGAATATGACGAGGAAAATATATATGATGACAAGAACATGGGATAGATAAATACACGATACATAAAAAAATGACTTGTAAAAATTTTTTATTTTTTTATTTTTTTATTAAACTTGAATATTTGAATATACATTAGATACATCGCAAGTTTTTTTTATTCATCAGTTCGAGAAAAAACAAAGACTTTTTATAAACTCCATCGAACTGTTCCTTGAAGGTGTTGAGATGCATTCTTGAATGTTGATTCACTCAGTGGTAGAAATTTGTGTCTGAGTTCCCTGACGACGTATGTTTTATTCTTTTCCTAATTGTCCGATACTATACGACAAAGTTCGCTGTCGATTTTATTCTGTTGTCGCATTTTTCCAAATCCGCTTTCATAAACGCATCGAATGGAGATTGCAAAGGTTGAACCAATTTTATGGGTTTGATGAACGAGTGGCTGTTGAGTACAGGCTGTAATTAGATGGATCCGTTCATCCACATTTGAACGAGAGTGTATGCAGTTAGGAGATAGTGTTGTTCGAGGATTAGACCGAACCATGTTATATTTTCTGGCACGTCTTCATATTTTGAATCAAGGATGGATTTTTATAATTTCCAAAACTGATGACTGACCACCCCATCATTCACCATTTCTGACTCTAGTCGGCCAAGCTCGGCGAAATGTATAGCCACCCGTTTCATCGCCACCGAGTTATTTAGCTCACAAGAAGAATCACCGACCGCCTTTTTCGGTTGTGTAATGGTCGTATGGATTCCCGTAATTTTTAATTTTTTGCCATTAATTCTTCGTGACCATCATATGGTTATATTCGCATGCCGATGCGAGGAATGGACATTTCGGTTATGGTATTTACATTAAGTATTTGTAAATGAATAGGTGGCGGTGGTGGTTGTGGATAGGGAGGAGAAGAGTTTAGTGGCAGTGAAGAAGATTGCTGGTTAGTTACGAGAATGTCAGAGTCTGTGCACTGTGGTCTGAGCAGCTGAATTTGCAATGATGAAAACAAGGTTCTTTGTTGGTGCTGTTGTTGTTGCTGCTGCATAGCGATAAAAAAATCTTATAAGTACTGTGGAAAACACAGATTAAAAATAAACAATGAATGAAAACGTTCGAGCCATTGTAGAGGCTATCTCAAATGCTGAACACTGCGGAATTTTTGTTATCTTCCCTAGAAAAAAACACAAATCACTTCGCAGAGAGGTGACAAACTTTTAAATGATTTGGAGTCTGTGCTCTTTGGATTAGGTGAAGAATTTTCCAAAATTTAAACGGATTGGGAATCTACACTGGCTGAAAATCAATACGCTATTTACAAATTGTGGGTGTACTTGGTACAAAAATTGGCAATATTCAGATGCGCTCTACTTTCGAAAAATAATCTGGAACATTTAATGGCCCAGTTTGAAAGGGTTACTTTCGGAATCCCCAGAATGTGAGCGGTTTATTTGGAGGAGAATCAAATTCGGAGATTACATCTGAGCTGAACCTGTGGCGAATCGAACCCCGATATTTTTTCAAGGATGTATGTGGCCACGACCAGTTGAAAGCTGAACTCAAATGTTTAATATATATGCAAGTGTTCAACCCACGGTTCAAATTTATAATGTTTTTTGGTCCTCCGGGTACGGGTAAGAGCACGCTGGCCCACGCAATCGCGTCCGAATGGAAAGCCAAACTTTACCAACTAAATATCCGGCAGCTATCCTCGCCCACCATCGGTGATACCGAACGTAAATTAGCCAACTTTTTCAAGATTACCATCGAGAACCAGAACCAGCGATTCATAATATTTCTGGACGAATTCGACAATAAAGTTTAGCAAATCTTGGCGATTCCACCTCATTTGCGAAGTGTGGCAATTACCCTTCAAATAGGTCTCGAAGGAGGCGTTCAATTGAAAAATAATGTTTTAATTAATGCTGCAAACAATTACAAAAAAGTCAATAAGACCTACAATCCCCGAATGAACTAATGGCTTTTACTTTATCGATTTGCCCTCGGTGAAAAAAACTCGAGGCACATTCATTAGTCTCTTGCATTTGTTAAAGAATCACCATCTTAAGGACTGGGATGAAGATTACTAATGTCGGGTGATTGATAATGTTTCTCTACCACCAAACCACACTTTTCGAAACGTGATGACCATACATGATATGGCGAGATTGGAAAACTTACAGACATGTCATTCTCATTCGCGATCGTCAATCAATCTCTACTCGTACAGATACCAAAGGAAAATTACGCGAATCAACACATTTCGTATGAAGCGGCACTAAAAGTACTCGAAAATGCAAACGAATCGATGATATTGACTTTGTGTCTCGAAACCATTTACGAACTGTGTCAGAGCGGTATCCTGACAAACGATCAAATTTTCTTCAGGTCAAACTTGGATCATGTCAACAAATCAATTGTTAATGCAATAACAAAGAACGCAGAAGGTTAAAAAAAATTTCAAGATGACAAGGTGTAAAATGTAAACAATCTTTACTCATTATCAATTCTGTAAATCAATCGTTTCTCAATCATATTTTCGTCAAAATCAACTACCGATAACAACTTGTAATTCGGCAGGTTTGCATGAACTTGCAGTAGATATATTTCTGTGATTTTCTGTCCGGACGTGGTCGAATATAAATTATTTTCCTTGTTGAATATATAATGATAAATGTTTTGCTGCAACAAGTACTTGTTTAGCTGTGATACTAATACGTTACATATAGGTCCCAGTCCATAATCTTGCAATACTCTTCGAAGTGGTTTAGCGAACATTTCCGACCGACAATCACCAAATCACCCTGCTTGGACTTGAAAAACATGTCGATGGTTCCACATAGAGCGAAATCAACATCTCGTACTCTGAGCTCCGATGCGTAAGGCGTCCAGTCATTGGCTTGTCTAACATCGCGGTCAAAATCTAAAAATTGTGTAAACGTATCGTCTCTCACATCGGGTAGTTTTTATTTGTTTGACTTGAAATAATTTTCGATATTTGTATGTAATTGAATTCCCAGATCAATTGCTTCTCAGACTGATCCTTTTCCATTTTTCCTCGATGGCGGCTATCAGATCGTCATATGTTCGGAAATGAACGTATAGTCCGATGGAAAATCTAGGTGAATTCACATTGCAAGAGACCATTTATTTTAACAGAAATTTTGTAAAGGTGTTTGAAACACATGTCGAAGCACTGATAAAGTTTTTGCATGGATCAATGCGCACCGAATACTTGTGAGTTTTCTCCTCTAGAGATACCAAATCGAACTAATTTCCCAATTCTATACGCCTCAACATTGTTATTCTCTTACGAAAGAAAAACAACTAATGCTTAACAAAAATGCTCTCTTGTATCTTTATATACCCATTGGTATTTTTGTTTGTATTTTTTTAATATAATTATTATTTAGATTTTGTCAGCACAATAAAGTGTAAAGAATATCCTTTTCCTCGTTTACAAAGGAATGTGTAAAAATATTAAAGTGTTTAAAAGTTTCCACAATCTCCATTCGCAACGAACACCAAACATCGTTCTGTTATAGTGCCAAAGAAATTGGTCTTTGAACACTTTAGTAAATTTCGAGGTGTTTGTAAAACGAAAGTAACTTTCAGTTTAAATTGAAAGTGTACAGATCGTTGGCTTTTTTTAAGACCGTGTTGTATCTATCGGACTTCTGGTCGACATTTTCCCATAGAGTAACAATTCTCTCTTGTAATTGTCGAGGAATTGGTCCAATCGGGTCTCGTCGTAACTCTGCTTCTCTCGAATAAAATAATCTAAAGTCTTTCTACGCGCAATATCCTGATACTCCTAATAAATGTGGTGTATCGAATACGGATTGTGATTGCTAAACTTGAGTAGATCAGACATAATCTTAACTAATATGAAATAATATTTAAAAAAATGGGTCAAATTTTTTTCGATAATATCGAAATGCGCTGAACTTTCGAAAACTTATGTGGATGACAAATCGCGACTGGATGAGTTGAGCATTACGAAGGACAACAGATATTCGACCCATCTCATACATACATCAATTACGTCAACATTGTGGATAGCTGGACGAAATTAAAATTGAAATTGATAAGTGTTTACCTTCAGAGATTCGACGATATTAGTTACGATTACTTTGGCGATTAACTGCAAAAATTTTTTATGTTAATGCGAGGAAATATTGATGAAGCATTTTAGGGACGAAGTAACGGACAAAAACATGGGAATATGCAAACTAGTCAACAAGAATTGAGTGTTAGGTATCAACAATGTGCTGAAAATCTGGTGTGCTAAGTTCGAGTTCGGTCAATAAATTTTCATTAATGGGGTTTAATATCCCGCGATCCATCTTGGTGAAGAGCGAAAGTATTTATTTGACATTTGTCATAATGCATGCAAACCGCTCGTTGAAATCATCGATTCCTCCGAGTAGAGAATCTAACTCAGAGTTCAATTCGAAATAACAGATGGAGTGCACGAAATTTAGCGGAAAATTACGGCACCAGCAATACGCTTGCGAGTTAAGATTCAACTGTTTGTTCAATTAGGAATCATTAATTTTTTTTGTTCACGACAGGAGGCAGTCACAGCCGCTCAAGATTGGTTTTCCTCATCGATGGTAAATATTTTTTTTTTTTTAAATCGCGTGGAAAGATGATTAAACAATCAGTTAAGAAAGGTCGGTTAGGGAATTTAATGGGCCATGAATTATACAATAAGTTGCCAAAATATTTGCGGGTAATTTGAAATGCCGATCAGTTAAATTAGATGGCTGCAAAAAGATTTCGTACGCTTCAAACAGCTTGAGTATGGGTTTCCCATTGCCCATGCTCATTTCCACTTATCTTTCTTTTGCCCTTTAACCACAACCAAGAAATATTTATTAGGTAGGTGACAAAACCCAAAATAATGACTCCACCGACAAAAATTAATCCATAATACAAATACCGAAATATGTTTTTCGTATAGTCGAATACATCACCGCCAAAAGTCACAACAATCTCCACGTCTTTGCCCAACGTATCAGCGATCGCATCCGTCCACGAGGCATCGACACAACGATATTCCACGTTGATGTCGATCACGGGAGGATCGTTTCGAGCTCTGCCTCAATGAACGCGCGCAATGTCATCTTTCACCCCAACAGCTTCCTAACACCGGGCGTTTTTTTTACCTCATCGCATAACACTTTACCGTCGCGTAAACTCAAGTAACTATCGTTGGAAAACATCCGTCAACTGAGATGATTGACTTTGCACATTTTGAGTTTTCCGTTATCATCTTCGTAGCGAATGCATCCGCTTATCACCTTTCTGTACCTATCAATGTAGACGTACAGACCCGAAACACCGACGACGGAAAGAACAGTGTAACCGACCAGTTTTGTTTTCCGGGGGAAAAAATGTAATTTTTTTACTTCGGTGAGTTTGGGATCGCTCATGATAAGTTTTACAACATCGTTAGCATCAGCGGCTTTATTCAATGCTGGATCCAATAATTTTAGTTGTTTGGATCCCTACTGAATTTTATGCAGCGCATACTCCGGTAAATTTTCAACTTCGTACGATAAAACTTTACAAATTTTTTCATCGAGGTGGATTTTCGGATTGATTCGACCGAAACCAGAGTCAAATTGGCCTTTCTCGAACTTGCTCATAAATTCCCCAATCGTGGTGTTGCCAATTAATGATATATTTTTACCACTTTCAATAATTTTTAAATTTTAATATATATATATATATATATACATACATACACACGCACACACACACACACACACCAGTTATTGTTTTATAACGTAAATCTGGATTTGGTAGAAAAATTTTTGTAAATTTATTCTAGTTTGGTTGTATTTTTCCAGCATCTGTATCTCTACATTATCAACCAACACACCTTTCTTGTAAAAATCTAAATTACATGTGTATTTGTCTGTTTTGAACGTAGTTTCTCATGGTGGAGATGTTGACAAATGTTTTGGCAATGGTGATGTTGTTCGAGGTAAAAAGGTATGCATGTTGTTTATCATTCTCATAAGTTTGTCCATGTTTGTGTGTACTGTTTGCAAGTGGTTTACAATAAATATGTATGCGAATATCACCACGAATAACAATACACGGGGAAAATGTTTACACATTTTTTTTCTATTTCCTAGGTTTTCTTATGTATTTATTATTTTGTTTTCACAATTCGCGTGTAGTCGATAATATACACATAATATACAATGTTCTGATTATTATATGGTATACAAATATCCAAATAAAAAAAAATATGTATATTGTAGTCAGCATCACCCCAAAAACCCATGAGCCCCATACTAATTTATTATTTAAATTTTTTTTTTCAAATATTTAATTACTCTGTGGTGTATTTTGTTGACTGCTAGTTCTCGTAGCAGTAGTTGTTTTTATCGATGCGCCACTAGTTCCAAAATGCGTAGGCATGGAGATCTTGAGTTTATCTTTAAATTTCCAAATCACAAATGCCTGAACCCCTAATATTAAAACAGTGCCAATACCCGTCCACAGATATATTTGGTTTTTATTATTCATCTTCTTATATATCATTATGTACGGGATTACTGTAGAAAATAACACATTCCCATCTTCACCTTCGTAATCCATTATCAATTGATTGGACTGATTATCACTACTTTTCAACTGATGCAAGGTAAAAGTGACAGGAACAGGAAATATAAAATCTTTACACAAATTCAAGTATTGAAAAGTATGAGAGACTGGCAAGTGAAACGTGTGTGAAATAATTTTTTTTATTGTTCGGGTGAAAAAAGAAAAATTTAATGCAAATAATCGACGTAATAGGGTTTTACTTTATACTCGAAATCGTAACCAAACAATTTGATTAAGAATGACCTCATACCAGTCAATAACATAGATGCTTTAATTGTTTTCAGTGAAATTTCAGCAACAGTATTGTTAAATTTTACATCTATGTATTCATTGTCTATTTCGTCGGCAAGATGAAGGTTCTTTGCGATAAAAGCCAATTTACGTATCGAGTAGAAATTTTGAAGTTGTTTCGTATTGATCACAACTCGTCGAAGTTGTTTGGGTAAACGATAAATTTCATACTGAAGCATTATTGCATCCATAGTCTTATTTTATCTGTGGGTTAATCTTGATGTTTACAAATTTTGCATCTAGCATCATGTACGAAAAGGATGTAAAGTATTTTCCCTCGGAATAAGTTCTGTTCACCACAATTTTTTTGCATTAACGCCATTACTTCGCCTAATTATCGGGCCATCGAATTCTAAAATGGATAGTGTGTCGGATTTCACACCGATCGATACTTTACATTCACTTCCTCGAAAAATAATTTATCGTTTTCGAAATACAGGATGTAGTAAAAGGTTTCGATTAAATTTTCCGAGATGTTTTGTACATTGTCGAAATCACTGTGAATTGTGTTGAAGGCAACCACTTCGTTAAGGTTTGGTGTGTATTGCAACGAATCGAATCTTTGGTTATATTCCGTTCGAAATTCTTTGATAAATTGTGGAATACCCACATGTACAAACAAATAGTTTTGATCAAATTGGTTCTTTGGCATTGTATTGAACGAACGATTGGAAGATGTGATGCATTTATCAAAGTTTATTGGAACTTTTATGGGATCGCTATCAGTCCTCGAAGTAGACTGTACTTTATAGGCGACGGTGTAACCCGTTTAGTTCACTATAATTAATTCAGTTACTTTTAGTTGTAAATTGTTTATTGTCTTACCATTATACGTACTGATAACGGAATCCAAATGGACAATCCAAGAAAAGGCACTTTGCTGCATCAATATTGTCATGGTTTCTGTCAAGGTTGGCATAGAGACTAATTTATTGTTTATGCTAATGACTCCGGGATAAAATGTGCCAAACTCTTCGCAAATTTTCGTATCGGAATTTGCAATACATAAACATGCGAGCCATGATCCAAAATTGACCCCATTTTTTATACATTTGGTAGGATTCATAAAAGCAGAGTTCGTAGCATTGGTCATTGCAATGCAACATCCCTTTTTCCGTCTTGGCTGTCACTGCTTTTATCGGATCGATCACAAAGAAACCATAACTACCTCTATTCCGAGATACTAAACTCGGTGTCCTAGTGAACATGGGACCGAAATGTAATGGGATTGTCGGATGCTCCAACATATTTTTCACTTTATCGATCACTGCCTTCGAATCTACATTGAAAAGTTTTTGCAGAGCGACAAAATCCCTAGTCAAAAAATGTATATAACCATAGGTTTCCGAGAGTTTCGTGAAACACGTACCCTCCGTCGGGATACTAACCTTCGTCCGAAGTAATCACTTGGAAAATCAGTTGTGAAATTGTGTGTTGCATTGCTTCGGTGTTGATTTCATTTTTAAAAGTACCCATCAAAAGGTGGGCACCAACAAATGGTACCGCCATCAACTGTGTTTTATCCCGATCTAGGCCAACCAACACTCATTGTGAGGTGTGGCTAATAATTTTTGATCATACTAACCAATTGATTTTAAATTTTCATTAACCTCGTCGAATAAATACACATTGAAAAATTTGAAAAGTTAAAAAACCGTGGAAAGGAAATTGAAAATTGATACCAGTTTGTACCCCCACGGCCAAGTGTAGTCTGTCGGTGGTATATGTAATTTACTGTAAATGGTTTCTATGACGAAATTCACACATTTCCAAACATCTGTTGATCTATAGTACTTTGTATGCTCGTTCATCGTACTAATCATCGTTTCTCTAAAACTTCAATCATTTTACCAAACTGCTTGGTGTCTTGTAACTAGTCGTATTGAGGTAAAAGTGTATTGTTATTTTCAAATGTTTTCATTGCGTGATCATTGCTATCATTATTGTTTGTCGACAAGTATTGCTTGCAATCACATATTATCTTTACGAAAAGAACAATGCATGTTTATATTTCATTCATTTGGACAATCATATTTATGGCATATTGCAAGAGTAAAATTATGAAGCCCGCCAAAATAATTCCCAGACTTTTAAATATAGGGGTACCAAATTTCTGTGAATTTATGAAAAAACCAATGGTTATGATACATATCTTAGTTATTCAATATTATCTTTTCAACTACACTCGCTGGATTGGCATTTGTCTTTTCGCGAAATTTACAAAATATAGTTTCGCCACTATCTTAACATACCTTGAATTCCAAAATTAAAAACGAATCAACTGCAATGTCTTCTCATGACGCGAGTTTGTTCATCTTGGAAAAAATTTCTTTAAATTTGCTCTCATCAATTACAACGAAATAATCGGGAAACATCTCTTCAAAAAAACATCCATCTTCAGTTTCCAAGACCTTTGGCACGAGACGTTTGTACGCTGCATACCAATGGAGATATGTCACAGTCATGTCGGCCAACAACACTCCCTGTTTGAGCTTTAGTTTCGGGATTTTCTTGCTCTTTGAGTACCTTAAAATTGTTTGCCACTCTAACTTCAAATTGATTGTTTTTTCACTCTTTACTTTGATGATCTTGTCCTTGTGGAAATGCAATAAGCCATCGGTGGGAAATGAAATTGGCATGAGAGACCATTCTGATCGATATGATGTGTTTGCATACAATTTATACTCATTCAAACAATACACCTCAGTCAATCGATCAAAACTGCTGTTTTTTCCCATGAGGAATATTATGAATCAAATTGATTCCAAAATATAAATTTCATAGATAGTGGAAATATAGATTTGATGACTTAGTAATGCCCATTTCATATCTATCCTCAAAACATTGATTTTACCGATCACGTCGATGAGAACGAAAACTTTGTTATTTTCCAGTTCCTCTATGAATGCGACGTAATAACCACTCAAATTGAAATTATGCACTTGAATTGTGGACGAAAAGTGGACTGAAAATAAATAAGATGTGAGAAAAGCGAATCTGTGCTCGTAGTCTAGTGTTTTGGCATAATGTTCCGCTCGTTCACTTACAGCGACACATTCGATAAATGGCCGGTTGTCCACATGATCGGTTCTGATTTCATTGACGAAATATGTTACTTACTTGTATTTGCCACAACAGTCGTAAATCAATTTGTGGAATAAAATTTCGTAAAGATGGTGTATGAATGTTTCGATCGAATCACACATTTAATTTACAATGGTGATTCGATACCTGTTGAGTAGAGAAGTATCGTTGAATACAAGATCAAAATTAATTCGATTCCACATCTCGCTATTGGAATTCAAGTAACGAATGATTTGCATTGTTTCTTCTAAGGTGATAAGCTTCAAATCACAAACATCGAGATCGATTTCCACTGCCTCACTCCAACCCAGAGGCATGATCTCGCCGCGATAAAACTTTAATTCGACCTGCCAACCAAAGTAAATTTTGAGTTGGTAGGTAATGATACCAGACTCATTTAAGCTTCGGATTTGGATTTCAGCCAATTAGGGGATTTTAAAATGATCTCTCAGGCAAGTTCCTTCATCTTGGCTGGGTGACGATGATGACAATTTATACAAAGTTTTAATCAGCATAGGTTTGGTATTTTCCACAAACTGACAAAACATTTTTGATAGTGATGAGATGTTGGATTAAAAACTCAGTTTTTTAATTAACCTTTCGAGGGCATTTGGAAATCCATTCAAGAATATTTCCCAATTGTCGTAATTGCCATTCTTGCATGTCGTACCAAATGCCGTATAGCTTATGACTCGAACAAAGGAAATAACCCTGTCGATATATATATATATATGGAAAAATTCCCAAAAAATTGCAATTTAATAAAATAAGAAAACAACACAGTAAATTATATACATTTTAATTTACAAAATTGTTCAATGTGCATATATCATCAGTAGACATCACCATCTTTGTCTTTTACAAACCACAATTTTACATAGTTTTTATTTGTACAAAACATTTTTTGTAAATTATAACATTTTAATTTACAAGATTGTATAAATTAACTTACATGCAATTTATTCATATCCTTTTTTTTTGCACATCATCTCGATAATCTAGTTTTTGAATAACAGTAAATATTATAAACAACTATTGTAATTAAACAAAAGTACAAAACAGATAAAAATGCAAATATTCTAGAAAAATAAATCACTTTACCAGATACAACAATAGCAAAAAAGGGCAAATTGTATTTCATTGACGATATAACTACAAAGCATTATTGTAAGTTTTAAATTATTAAATTAGTTGAAATATTTCAATATTGGAATACTAATATGTGTGTTTGTCGATAGTGCACTATTTCTCTTTTATGTATATACTGTTGTTGCTCAAACCTGCCTGAGAATATTTCCTGGTTGTTGTTGTACCAAACGTCGCAAAGTTTGTGACTCAAATAAAGGATATAAACCACTTTTATATATAAGAATTAATAAAATTTACAAAAAAATTAAAATAAAAAACTAAAAATATACACTCACACAAAAAATTAAAATAAAACATAAAAACAACAGTGTATGAGTGCTGAGACCATGAGACCAAGTTTTTAGATGATTAGGATGGGTGTGAGAGCATGCACTATTGGTCCTTACCAATGTAAAATTTATGGCATTACATCATCCTAAGTTGATGTGAAGTTTATAATGTCATATTGTCCTAAATTACATTACTATTCAATTACATTGACAAGACAAAGATATAATATTAATTAATTGTATAGAAAGAAATGGATAAGTTTGTTTAGTTCTGTGTGACTTAGTCAGATTACTTCATGATCGACATTTCTTCCCCCACTCTTACTTCCAACAACCAATCAGAGTGCACTGATTCATTCCCCTCCCTTACCCACCTTACAGTTGGACTATATGGATACGAAATCTGGAATATTTTCTCCTCTGTGACTGTCACGTAGTTTTCTCCAGGCCCTCTCTGCTTTGCCTGGTTTTCTATGCCACTTATTAGACCCATCTTCTTTCGGGGTGTGTCCATGGCTGCAATTGCGTCCATGGCACCAGACAACTCGGCTATAGCCATGATGCATGCACCCATTTTATAAATTAAAACCAACCTAAGGCATAAAGGGCTTACCCTGAGACAAATCCCATTCTCCAACCTTCTTAGCTACCAACAAGCATGCCGAAGGGCACACAGAACTTCGAAGGTGCTCACATTGGTGTAGTGGGATTTGGTGTCCTGCCAATAAAATATTACAAAATATTAAAGATGACTTCGGTTGAGGATAGAGTTTAACAAAGAACCCTCTCCACTCCAGAGTAGAAGAGGAATAAGGTAAGAATAACAATACCATTTGTTAAATAAATATTCCTTGCTAAATGTTAAAAATTAATATTTAAGGAAGTGTATATATACTTTATTAAATGTTCAATATTTAATATTGAATTATATAACTTACATTCCTTTCTTACTTTATTCCTCTTCTCCTCTGGGAAGGTAGATATTTCCTTGTACAACTGTCATCCTCGATTGAAATTGTTTCCAGATTTTGCCACCATATAGGGCAAAATACTTTGAACAGCCAATCATGCTCCATCAATTCATTTCCCTCCCTTCCGACTCCTTCCAGTTTGGCCATATGGGTATGAAATCTGAAAAAATGACTACTTGAGGACAAGAACTGAACCTGAAACATCTCCCCTCCATAACAGAAGAGGAATAAGGTAAGAAAAATGCAAGTATACCTTACTAAATATAAAATAGTAATAATTAATGAAATATATATTATATAATTTACCTCTTTAACCTTAAATACCTTTTGCTCTGGGAAAGTAGATGTTTCCTCGTTCAGCTCTCATCCTCAACTAATGTCATTCTTCCAGATTCTGCCATGATAGACTTAACCAGAAGGAGGGGAAGGGAATTAAAATGCTGCAATATCATAGGTTTAAAAAGTAGGTGGAAGAGGGTGGAAGGAATGTGGATCCTAAAGCACTCTGACAAATATTGCAGAAGTAAACTAAATTATCCAATCATCGGCTTTGGATTATAATGTCACAAGAGGTTTACACTTGTTTAACCATTTAGGTTAAAATGTCACATGAAAGTGTGTGTGGCTTCCACATCTCATTAGTTTCGAGAAAAATTGCAAGAATGTGAGTTGTAATCACATTTCTTTATGATACAAAATTGTGTGTTGTGGTCATGGTTGTTTAGATCCAAGAAAAGTTATAGTTATTTAATTTCAAAGAAAATTGGTGGGTGTATGTGTGGTAACCCACATCCCTCCCCCCTCATCTACTTTTAAGAACAAATCAGAATGCACTATGTCATTTTCCCTCTTTTCCCCTCCTTGCAGTTGGGCCTAAAGGTGGCGAAATCTGGAAAAAAGATTTCAGCCAAGGACATGAGCTGAACTATTAAACACCTACCTACCCAGAGCAGAAGATGAATAAGTTAAGAACAAAGGTAAGTTATGACGTAAATATACCTTATTAAATATTTATATTCAATAAAGTATATATTTACATATACACATTATTAAATATTAATGAAATAATGTAAAGTGATTGGTTGTTGTTTTCCCCCACTCTTAATTTCAGCACCCAATCATGTTGCAGCATTTTGCTTCCCCTCCCTCTCCCTTCCAGTTTGGCCTATATGGTGACCAAATCTGGAAAAAAGGCTTCAGTTGAAGGCAAGAGCTGAATGTGGAAACATCTAACTGAAAGGGTGGTAAGGGAGGGGTGAGGAATGCCAATCATGGAGAACTCTAGCAAAGTCTAATGGAACTAAACAAACTTATCCCCTGATCCTTTTACAAAGCTTATCACCTGGTCCTTGTACACAACTAATCCAATAGTCCTTATGTAAACTATTCAATCTCAGTGTTTTGGGTTTCTCCTAGATTTCAAGTATGTATGCAATGAATAAGATATATTTTTAAGTGATTTTTTGATCAACCACTTCAATTTATTTTAAGTAAATATTACACTTTTTGGTAATTGTAATTTTTATCCTAGTAATAATTTGTTTGTATTTGCAACTTCAAAGTACTTTACCCCCAGTCTCAACAATGTTCAAACGACATTGCTCAAATTTCAGAATAACAGTTATCGATATGTTGCAATTGGAAAATAATAATGATGAATGTATGAGTGATGATTTGATCGAAAGCGATTCTAAATCACTCATTGCTTGCTTGAACTGCAAATACCATAGATCCACATGCAATCATTTCAATACTGACAACAATTATGTAGATCCCCGGAGAGGTCTCACTAAAATAATTCCATACAACAAAGAGCACAACAATGAATAATGTATGTATTTGTAAGATAGAGGGAGATGAACTTGCATGGCGAAGAACGGCAGGCAGTGGAAACTTTCTTCGGATGGTAACAATAGGTACTTGTGGATTTGCAATTGTCAACATCCGACATTTTTCATTTATGCGAATTAGTACACCGATTCCATGACACAAACGATCCAACGCACTGGAATTCATTCGAGGAAATTACCTGCGAATGAGATCCCCCTGAGATCCCCCACACCAGTTTATATCCTTCACTAACGGCAGACCTTAATGCACAATACCAGCGTATTTCGAGGCCACACAAAATGATTTTATCGATTTCGTACCAATCAACCTTGATTATCTGGAATCAAACTTGAAATGCTTATTCACAGATATCCGACAATGAAAAATACCAGATACTTGCAAAATCGTTGCCTTGTCTGCCAAACGGATTCTCAGCAATAAGGTCGGCTCGCGAAACTGGGAAGGCATGATTGAATGTTACTCATGCGAGTCACGTTACTTCTGCATCAATTTTGAGCACGATTACCTGCTTAAAAATCTTCTCTATTGGGCAGCGAAATGCATACTGTCAAAAAATGAATCACAAAAACCTTAACTGATTATCCTTTTAAAGTTGAAGAAATTAACATATTGATTGATTTAGAGTTCTTAAGAATTCCTAGTTATCCTTTTGCTACCACGAAAAGATGCTTATCGTCACTGGTTTTTTTTCTACCATGCTACTACAGAAGAACTCAGTTATCCACTCATCTATAAGTCACCTGAAATCGTGGTAGTATAACCTATATTCGTCTGCTTCGAATACGATAATATAGTCAATACCCTTGTACCCAATACTAAGAACTCCCATTCTGCATTTTGTGGCATATTTCTATTTAAAACCAAAAAATTCGTAAGTAGAAAAAAAAAAAATTTTCACATTAAATTCTCAAGACCTCGATTACCTATACTGGGAAATTTTATCTCAATATTACAGTAATCATATTGAACAATTTAGAGGAGAACATCTCAAAAAAAGTGAATTCAAACTGTATTTTATACCCCCGATGTTGATATGTCTCGATGGAAACAATCGTCTAACATTACAAATACTCAATCCGAAAACTGGAGGAATATTAATTCACGACCTGGTAAAAATATCGCCTACCCGATATCTTTGGCTCTAAATCTCGTTAACAAGTATCGTGTATTACTTCCTCAATTCTCTCTAGAAATATTTCAGTTCCAATACACTCCCAACATACATCTTAATTGTAATGTTGTCTATGATGATGCTAGAGTTCGATTAAGGATTTGTCTAGGATATCAATGTGCAATGTGATTTATCGGCTTTGACTGAAAAATCCCAATTCAACCCTTATAAAATCATGTCCCACAACAAAGTCGAGTAACAGACAAATTTCCGTTTTTCATAAGCCATCCATCCTAATCATAAACATTGAAAATTCGCTCATATGTGTATTTTTTAACTTGCAAAAATACTAATTCATCGATGCCATTCGTTACTTTAAAAAACGAAAACTGAGACTACATTTCACCAAAACATTCGCTAAAGTTCCATAAATTCATGGAAGAACAAATTTTTTTACAGAATCACATCGTATTTAAAAATTGGAGAAAAAAACAAACATCGCTCGCATAAATTTCCGCATAATTCATGACCACATATTCAAATAATTAAATCAATAAATCAATCATGTCGTCAGCAACTCAAGACTGCCTTTATATAAATCAAGTATACACCTTGAATCCCTTGATCAATTGGTTGAGACATATCGGTGGGGAAAATAAACAAAAACTAGGAGACAATTTGAACTATAGACGATTTGCAACAAATATGTATACTCGAAGCAGTTTGGATTTTCTAATGCCTTTCATTCGAGAAATCGATCGTGAAACAAACTGGAGGTTGAAGCAAAAAAAAATTATTTTAATCAATTTACATACGTGGTATATTAATTATTTTTAATGTTTTGTTTAAAGATGTATATATTTGTTTGTTTGTAGAGAAAAGGAATTCTACCAAAGTGGAGTCTGATTGATTTTAAATTTTTTTAAAGATGTATATTTTAGTTCGTTTGTAGAGAAAATGAATTCTACCAAAGTTTAGTCCGACTTACAAGGATTGTTTCAGGGCGATAAAACAATGAAGATGACAATTGCAAACTACCACCCACCGCCAAACAGTTTCTATCCGATTTGAAACAATGTGAATCA
Organism: Dryococelus australis; assembly: GCA_029891345.1. Classification (NCBI taxonomy): domain Eukaryota; kingdom Metazoa; phylum Arthropoda; class Insecta; order Phasmatodea; family Phasmatidae; genus Dryococelus; species Dryococelus australis. Next base: position 161,018,593 of record CM056994.1, on the reverse strand, counting down.
TTTTGGCAGTATTTAGTATATCCAAAGCATAAACCAAGAGAGACATAAATGCCACCATTTAGAGCGATCGATGCGCGAGGTTGGTTCGCGACCTATAGATCGAATATCGGGCCAATCGAAAACACTTTGGTTAATACAAAAAAATGAAAAAAATCGAAAACTTGGTTTATCATATGCTTTTCTCTTCATTGGGTTACTTGAGTAAATGCCATCCTTACTTTCTAATCATTCAATGTCCTTTCACTGGCATTAACTTGTTGGTAATTAAACAATTGATGATGACAAAGGGATATATTCCCAATATATTTCCTTTACAAACGTTTTTTGTTAATGTAAAAATACGTTCGAACCATGAGAAAATTGAACCATGATAATGTTTATAACTCCGATGCATATATTGTTGTGTTTCGGACAGAAACCTTCGAAATCCAATTTAGAAGATTTGTTTACTCCATCATTTTTAATTCGAGCCAAAGTGGGAAAGATGATAAAAACAACGATGGTGAAGGTGGAGATGGTGGTGACAAGCGAATACTACGAGTTAATAATAAAACTTGATTGGATCCACTAGTGACTTTCGTGTTTGCAAATGTAAATTTGTGGGGTTTGCCATCACAATGTTATAGAAATGATGTGGAAAATGCTCTCGAACATACAATTAGTTTGCCCATCAAGTTGTTGAAAGATCAGTGCGATGTGAAAAAATATTTGAACAAAATATATAATATTGAGGTGGTAAAAATACAAGTTTTATTTCGCACAAAATTACACAATCTTATAGTCGCATCGAAATTGTATTATTCCCCAATTAAGATAGGTATACTGATTGGCCAAGACTTAAAATCGGAAGACAAACACAAATCTATTGTTAGTTTTGTACAATAATTATCAATCCTGGTTGAATCCCCTTATTTCGTCACTAGTTCATTTGTAAGTATGGTAGGTAAAAAAGTAGGCATTATTTTAATTATTTTATTAGAACCATAATTTTTTTACAAAAGGTTCACAAAGAAAATCCAAAAATCGAAGATTAAGTGCACATGACGGGATGAATGTCATAATATTCAGTACATGTGGGTCTTTTAAAATATTGTCCGGGTAATATTTTCTGGACTGAATCATAACGAGCTCCGAATATATAAGATTTTCCAATTTCTTGACTTTCTTCTTCTGGTGTAAATTTGGCATCATTTTTCGAAACGGGATAACACCAAACTTTCTTGCCAACACAAACGAGGAGTCTGATGGTGTTGCATTTTGGTGACACAATAGATTCGAGATCCAGACTGCATTTTCTACACAGATCTTCCATCTCATTTCCACCATCATAATCGAAGAAATAGAACTGATGGACTTGAACATCTTCATCCACATACCCTCTACCTTGTCATGAACACAGTTGTTTCTTGTCATTCCCTTCATCAGTACATAAATCATCAAGCTCTAGGAAATGCCTAGATATTATGAGGAAATTGCTGGTATTGGCCACTAGGAGCGCTGGTGTCACTCTCCTTCGATTAGTCGATCTCGCATGCGCTCGGCCGCCATATTGGTTCTGGAGTGACTGCTAGGGGCGCTGCGTTTTGTAGAACTTAAAATACCATCTGAAATAGTGCAGGATCGAACTGCCAGACTTACACCTTAGCCCACTCAGATATCGCGACATGCGCTGGGACAGGAGTTTATAAATAGTATATGGCTTGGAGATGAATAAATAATATCTTGTCTCTCATTATAGACATTAAATATTTTATTTCTTATATAATTTTTAAGTATTTTGTTTTTATTTTAAGTATTTTTTTTTAGTTTTTATTATATTTTTAAGTATTTCATTTAACTTATCAATAAGTTTTTTATTTTCTATTATACAATTTTTATTTAATATGTAATGTTTAATGTTTTTATTAACATATAAATAATGTTTTAATTTTATATACAAGTCAATAATTTTTTTAAGTAATTTGAGGAATTTATTTTTTATTATATTATTTTTAATTATGTTAATAATTTTGGTTTAAATTAAATATACATTATTTAAGATTTAACTTGTATACATTTCCAGTATTTTTTTTATATTTTAAGTATTTTTATTAGATTTTATAAAGTGTTTCGCGTGACAAGTCTACAGATTCGTATTTGTCAGGCAGATAATAATATGTCATCAGAATATATGATTACATCACTATGACAAGCGCCATATGAGATTTTTATAAGCATATATAAAAACAGTTTTAGTAAATATATGCCAAGTGTTTTATATTATGAACGTTGATTATTAACACTTTTTCGATTATTATTCACATAAAATAAAGTGGAACATGTGAATATTCCTATATAGTCCTACTCCCAAATATTTTTCGGATACAAAAAGGAAAATGGGGATAATTTTTTAACTTCTTAATATGCCATGAATACAATCATAAATATGAGAATATTCCTGTTTACCTCCAAATATTCCAAGAATACAAAGAGGAAAATGAGAATATTCTTGTTTACTCCCAAATATTCTAGGAATATTAGGAGTAAAATGTGTGTATTCCTTTGTACTCCCCAATATTCCAGACATTTCAATAGTAAGATGGGAATATTCATATTTAATTCAAAATATCCTAGGAATGCAAAGAGTAAAATATGAATGTTCCCATTTACTCCTACATATCCCAGAAATACAAAGAGTAAAATGAGAATATTCCTGTTTACTCCCAAATATCATTGGGACACAGAGAGTAAAATGAGAATATTCCTGTTTACTCCCAAATATCCTTATGATATTAAAAGGGAAATGGGAATATTTTTTTTACTTATAAATATCAATGGAATACAAAGGTTAAATTTGGAATATGTGTATTTACTCCTAAATATCCCAGGAACGAGAATAGAATAGAGTTTTAAATATCGAGAATCAAGGAATGAGAACATGTTTGCTCCGAAATTCAAGGAATACAAATAGGAAAATGAGAATATTCTGTTGGTTCCTAATATTACAGGAATACAAAGAGGAAAATGAGAATATTCTCATTAACTCCTAATATTCCAGGAATACAAGAGAAAATGATAATATTCCCATTTAATCCTATAATACCCAGGAATATAAGAGGAAAATGAGAATATTCCTGATTACACCTAAATATACCAGGAAACATAAGAGGAAAATGAGAATATTCATGATTACTCCATAATATCCCAAGAATACCATATAAAAATGAGAATATTTACATTTACTCCTAATATCCAGAATACAAAGAGGAAAATGGGAATATTTCTGTTTACTCGCAAATATCCCAAGACTACAATAGCGATATTGAGAAAATTCGCAGAAAGCCCAGCCATCATAACAAAAATGGGCATGTTGGTCAATTGTTTTCTCAACATTTCAAAATTCGTAACCAAATGGCACCCAAATTGTTTGGAAATATTACGAAGAAATATGAAAATTGGCGAATGTGTATGTGTTGCAAAGTAATAGATTAACTATCATTCAAGTTTGACGGATTTTGTATTTTATTGATAGCTATTACACGAACATTCCTTGGATCCGCCAATTTTAATTCGTGGTTGTTTACAATGTGCCATTTCAAATGTACTGCTGAATAAACAGCTTCCCCGAGGATTCAAATACTCCCTCTTGACTATTTTGCTCATAGTTATTTGATTTGAACGATCAGATATCATTACTTACATCCAAATGCAAAATTTTTGCCTTGCTTAAAATTATTTTGGAGAAATTAATCACGAATGTATCAGTGGAAGGAGTAGAGGAGGAGGAAGATGAAGATGAGGAAGACGGGTAGGAGAACTGGAAACATTGATCGTCGTTTTGTCGCTTAATAATGGTCATATTTTGTGAATGGGATATCATAAAATTATATCTGTTTGAAAGAACATACATTCCGTGCTGATATTACGCATTTGAAGTGCACTTTTTGATCCTGGGTTTATCCATAATTGTCTGCACCGAAAACAGAAATTGACAAATTTCCCAATTCAGTATCGGGTTGTAAACGAATATCTTTATCAATTTACTCAAACGTTTTCGCCACGGTCGGTTCGTTAGTAAATTTTATGACATTTGGTGTTCGAATTTTACCCTTGATATACGACTTGACCGCCATATTTTGACCATCCAACCCATTGGTAAAATCACTATTGATTTTGTTGACGGTGGATATCAATAATTGTAAATTAACCACGTTTTAAAATTTAATAACTGAATTATTTACGTTCATGTAGTTCATCACAAAAACTATATATCCTTCAAAATCGTATTTTACACAATTACCCAATTTAGAGCCAACTTCCTGCACCAACCTGGCTAAATACACGGTCTCGCGAGATTGTAAATGTTTCGCAAGTATCACGAATCCAGTTTTGCTAATATCGGGTACTTTGTCAAAACTATTAACTATTTTGGCAATGTTTTTTAAACGAATTCAATTCAGGCAGATTTGGAAATATTTGTCTATTTTATGATTCTATTAAAACAAGTCGATAACATTTTCGAAAAAAACTGTATCAACATTATATAAAAAATAAAATGGTTGAGTGCAGTTCTGGTTTAATGCACATATAATATGGTGAATGTTGAGTGCCAATAGGCCAATGTGCGAACATTAAAAGTTAGTTTTAGCAAAGTGAGGGATCCTCCGAAGACAAGTGAAAGAGTGTTTTAATGCAAGTGTGATTGTTAGCAAGTAGTTCCACGTGGAGTGCTGGCCCGCCAACTTGGCCAGCATGCTACGTTTTCCAATTTAGTCATAGCTCGTCTTGCGAGGGGTGCAACGCGTTACGTCTGACTCTCATTTCACGCACTCGGGCGGCCCTGAGCATTGCATACTCATTTTCATCATCAATAGACTTTTAATTTTTGGAACCATTGTTCAACTTGCCGCCGAAACTCCGCCCCTCGTACCACCAAGAGTTCGTATCGCCTGGGTTGACTTTATTTGTACAACTTAATCATTGTGACATTGTGTATTTTTGCCTGTTTCCCCCCAACTGACTGGTTTGGCTCAGCAAGCAAATGTACATTACCTCAACTGAGGTGTGTTAATTGATACCTAATCAATTGCACAGTAATGGAAAATATCGCTGGTATTTATTTCAGGTAGCCGCAAGGGGTTTAAGGTACCGGCCTTCTCCTGTCAATTTCGCCTTAAGCATGCAAAGAGTGCAATGAGTGTTTAAATGGTCACATGTAACAGCAACGTAAGTAAAGTGTCGTACGCTCATGGGGGGGGGGGGGGTCTGATATCCCACAGCACCTCAAGCAAGAACATATAATAATTTTCAGAGGAGTACTTCCAATCCCTGGAGTAATTATACCATGGTCATCGGCCGAACGACGCTGAGGAGAACATGTCAGCTCTACCAACATCGCTGGTATTATTCTGGAGAATTATGTCTGGTGGCCTGTGTAACAAAAAGGCAAATCTTTCTTTTCTAACTTTTTATATTTACCACTCCTCTAACCTTACCTCAATCCTCATCTCACCACATGACACCATGTCAAAGTGTCACTTAACTTAGTCTCTGATCTCTCTAGGAATCTCTGCAAAATTCTTTTCCACGAACTTTTCTGCAAAAATTTGAAATTTACAATTTTTTTTTTCATATTATTCCTCAATTCCTGTAAATACCCGCAACAAGGGAGACGCATGGTCAACCAGGCAACCAGAAAATTCTGTGGCAGCATCGTGACGTTTTCAAGATGCCTAGGACATGCTGGGAAGGATGCATGTGGCCATGTGAGAAAAGCACACAAGAACAATTTAGCGCCGTCATTACTTCAGCACAACGGATAGTGGCGAGAAAGTACTGAGGATCCATCATTTTTGGACAGATGCATGATGTCACAGCAGAGGGAAAAAGAACACAGGGTCATCCGAGCGCGTCAACCTCCCCCTCCGCCTGCGTCGTGCCACACCACAAGGAGGGAGAAGGAGAAATGAGAAGGAGAAACATCTTGCCACTCCTCCCCCACGCTCTCCACCATGCCCAGCAGAATAGCTGAGAGCCCGCCGAACATTGACCCCTGCGCTGAGCGGGGACAGCCGTGTCGCGTCATCCACACCCTCGTCCACACCGCGCTTCTGCGACACTCCCACATCGCGCATCAGCACTTCCGCGCATCGGAACTTCCATGCCCACATTTCCACACTGGTGTTGTTTATACAACCATGGCTGGCCAAATACCTTGCGGGATACCGGCCCCAAGGTGTTTGCAATGTTTACACTCTCTACCAACTGATGTAGACCAGTATGAAATTGGCAAATGCTTCTGAAAATGCACTCGTAAGACCAGTCCAGCAGTCAACAACATTGCAAGCAACCGTGGAACCGCATTTCAAGAGCAAAGCGAGGAACAATTTTCGGAAACTAAAAATTCAATAATTGTTATGTGCGGGTTCGGGAACAACGATCAGTTGCAGACAATGTCAGGTAAAATTGCACCAGGAATGCTTGAGCAATGCAGAAGTATGCACAGTAACATGTTTACAGTATGTTTGTGGCGATTGTAGTGAATAGTTACTACCGGAAATGCTTCAGAAAATTTAGCGCAACTTGCTAACAGACCACAGCCCATGTTTGACAAATGTAAACAAAAGGAGAGTCAAAGGGAAGAAAAGGAACTCGTACATCATGATAAGGCAGACAGGAGTGCCCCCACCAGATGCCAAAGCACCATCGACACCGGACGATGCCACGTCCATAAGGTATCAGACGAGCGTGGGCACAGGTGATGGGAAAGGCAGAAACTCAGTAGAAACCACAATCCCAACACATCTAGCAAGCAGAGAGCAATTCGCAAGTGAGGAGCAGGAAGCACATGGTGAGGAGTTTGCAAGCGGACCAGAGCCCCACGAAGGCGACATCTGAAAGGAGTTCCTGGAGGAGAGCATCCAGGAAGAAGGTGCGTCAGCACCCAGTCCAGGAACGACTACAGCAGGTACAGGAAGCACAACGTCGCCCAGCAACATGGCGCCAGAGAGCTAGCATCGGGATTTCAATCTCGAGGTGTCTGACGGCGCAGTGGCTGCAAGCGCCCCTGTCCAAGACCCGATACTCGGGCCAGGTGCAGCACTTCTGAGGAAGGTTCCCCCATCCGGCTAAAGGGTGCCCATTTTACTGCGCAAACAGTCGAAGGGGAAAGCACGTCAGAAAGTGGATAATTAGAGCCAACAAAAGCTGGGGAGTCACCCGAGGGTGGCCGACCACCCCAGTAGTCACCTGTTCAACCAGCTATCGTCGGCGACAACAGCATGTGCACGAAGATAGCAGCAGCGATAGCAGAGACAGCAGGTAAGTTGATTCGTGGCAACTTCGATGGTCATGGCGGAAGAGACAGTAGCCAGCACAGGATGTGCCACGTGCGTGGACATTTCAATAACACATCCCGTCCAAGACCGCAGGGGACATCCGCAGCAGCTGGTGGTTTCGGAGCATAAGGGCTTGGCAAGAAGCCATTATGTTACACGTCAACGCAGAGCAGATGTCAGGGTAGGCCGCTGCTGCAAGTGACGTGTGCAGATTGAAACGGCCGCTCAAGGGGTGTATGATGAGCGCCGCATACCCCCTAACAGAAGTCAATTTGCCTGCAGCACCAAACCAGCAATTGCTCTATGTAACACATTAAGTGTGTGTAACCTATGCTGCAGGAGGCGCAGATGCAGTTCAATGGTAGTGCCACACGAGGAGCAGTGCAATTGCGATGAACACCGAATGCACACATATACAAAGGAAGATCCCACATCTCATATTTTATGTTTTAAAAGGGCTTAACAGCAAAGCAAGTGCTACAAAATTGACACTTGTACTCATAAACACACCAATTAAATGCCTTAACGTGCTAGCATATTGTTATATGTGTTTTCCCTTATGTAGCATATTTTTCAGTCTCCTGTGTTACCATCCTCACCTCATAACATTGTGTCAAAGTGCATGTATATTAATTTATTTTGTAAGGATTAATTTTAGTAATGTGTGGAATCCTCCGAAGGCAAGTGAAACAGTGTTTCAATGCAAGTGTGTTGTTAGCAAGTAGTTCCACGTGGGGTGCTGGCCCGCCAACTTGGCCAACACATTACATTTTCCAAATTAGTCATAACTCGTCTTGCGAGGTGTGCAGTGAGTTACGTCTGACTCGCATTTCACGCACTCGGGCAGCCCTCAACTTTTGCATACTCATTTTCATCATCAATTGATTTTAATTTACTGAACCATTGTTCAACTTGCCGCCCGAGACTCCGCCCCTCGTACCACCAAGAGATTGTATCGCCTGGGTTGACCCATGCTGATGTGTTTGGCTCAGCAAGCAAGTGTATGTTACCTCAACTGAGGCGTATTAATTTATACCTAATAAAGTATGAAGTGACAGAAAATACAGCTGGTATTATTTCAGGTAGCTGCAAGACGTTTAAAGTACAGGCCTTCTCCTGCCAATTTTGCCTTATACATGTAGCATAAGTAAAGTGACGTACAGGTGTGTGGGGAGACCTGATATCCCACAGTGCCACAAGCAAGAACATATAATAATTTTCGGAGTAGTACTTCCAATCCCTGAGGGATTACGCAGTGGTCGTCGGCCGAACGACCCTGAGGAGTACAAGTCAGCTCTACCAACAACACTTGCATTATTCTGGAGAATAATGTCTGGTGCCATGAGTAACAATAATCTAAAACTCCCATTTCCAACATTATATATTTACCGGTCCTCTAACCTAACCTCAATACTCATCTGACCATGTGACACCACGTCAACTGGAGTTTATAATTTAGAGATGTGTTGAGTAGTAATGAAACGTGTTTATAGGCGCAATAAATTCCATGTGAAAATCTCGAGGATAAGTTAATTACCCTTGCATATTCATCAAATTCCGTACCGAAAGCTGTGGAAACAACGACAAAATTTTACGTCGGCAAAGTTAACGATTTAAAATTAACAAGAACTTGTTAAAACAACTTTGTTTACATGGCTCGACGAGAATAATAGTGCGTTAGCTACACTTAAATGCATAACTTTAAATAGTCCAGCCAGCAGTGGGAAGTCTACATTATTGTATATTTTTCTCGAAGGAAAAATACAGAGTTTTTTACATGACTCCACAGCACATTCTATTGCGAAATATTTGTCGACAGATGAAACTAGCAAAAGGGTTGACGTTATATAGCCTCCTTATTCGGTTGACTGAATTCAGTTACTACGAATTTTTTTCAATTAATACAGCTCTTGCCACTTATTTATTTTGACAAAATATCTGCAGTTTTTCAAGAATTGAGCAGTTTGCGATCTCGGATACAACATAGCTTCGTTTTCTGTAGAATGTAACAATGACTACTTAATTTTCTTCGATGCACCCATTGTTTTATTTGTTGGCGAATACAGTATGATCGGCGCCTGTCTAGCAAAATATATAGTTCAAATTTTCCAAACAGTGAAACACACTTTTAGTAAACTGCTGATTGTATTTTGCAGTGATCAGTATTAGTAAAAGCAGTGTATGAAAAACAAAACCAACGAATATCGCTTAATCGCGAACTCTATGGTGATATTTTCCCCCTAACCACACAGTTTAGGAACATGGATTCGAAATACCAGGAATTTCTGACGACTTTGAAAACCACTCCGAACTAGAATCTACTTACACATCAATTCGGCAATCGTAACGTGAGTATTTTCACTCTGGATTTTAATTATCTGGTAGAGTTATTTGCGACTGACCAACGTCATGTCTGGTACTCAACGCAAAATATATTTTGTATTGGATGCAGGAAAACTCGGTAATGTTTTTTGGATTTCTTTTCTTTGCCTTTACAAATATGAAAGCACTCTATTTCATTTTAAGTAAGTCAATTGCTGTTCTTGCTCAAATACAAAAATTTCTAAAGGAATGTAGCTGCCTGCTTGATGTGAGTAAGATGGACAAACAAAGTATTTTCAAGAATCGTCCCTGGTTCACTCCGATTAAAAAATATTAATGGCTAGAAAAAATGTATACCTCAAACTTGCGTACTTCCTGCTGATCGTTGGTATTCCCCTACAGCAGTTTAATTGGCGGTCATGAAGTATGCATCTGTGAAGTTTTATATTAATATGGACATGTCGGAGATGAAATACTCATGTGTGACAAGGGAAAAACAAACCATTTTCTGATACCGAAATGTTTCTTCAAGATGAATCTATATACGATTGATAAATTTGCCTTTCAACAGGCATGTGAAGCAATTAAAAACTGTAAACTCTTGTTATATGGTTTCCTGTTTCAAATGATGTATGGAAATACAGTTCAGAGCAGCACAGGGTTAATCATGGATAGTAACATTTATGCAAATTTGGCTGGATGTACGCTAGAAGAAATTTATACAGTCTTATAGAGAAGCACAAACAAGATATATATTGAAATTTATTCAGGTGTGAAACCTTATTGGAAAAAAAAAACTTTTTCATATACATCAATGAATAAAAAAATATTTTTTTCCCTAACATATTGTGATTTCCAGTCTATAACCCTGTTGGTACAGGTAAACGACTCCAGGGAAACGTTAGGATAAAAGTCTGAAAGTTCTATAAATTTCAGGACATGGGCGCCAGTGCTAGATACAGCACAATAATTAATCCGAAGACGTGATGGCCGATGGCCCATGTGGCCTTCCTGGTAGTCGCACTCTGATGGACGAGAAGGGCAACCAAGAGGTTACCATGCTCCACCTCCAGATGGTGAAGATCGATGTAGAACTGAATCAATTATTGCTTCGTCTAGTGGGGTTGTCGGCCTCCCAATGCCATTACACATTTCTAAAGTGGGCTGTTGTGGCCTCCCTAATAAAAGACACTTTTAGGTTATAATCCATTTACATGACTGAGATGCGTCCAAATCGAATAAAACACTCCGACTCATACGTTACGTAGTTTTATTCAATGTTAGTTCCCACTATGAGGAGTTACATTAGTTGTTCGCAGTTACAGCAAGGCGAGTTCTTATACTGAGAAAAGGTTGGATGCCTACATGACTTACTGTATAATAAAACTTATCCCAGCTGTGTAAAGTACAGCTGGGGGGTGACTGATAATAAAAACGTGAAATGCCCAGAGACTCGCGACATGGTGGCCACCTCACGCCGAGCTGGGAGTTCCTGGGTGATGAGACTCTCCCTTCTTTCAAATAGTATTTTTAAAACAATTCTAATTAATAATAAGAAATTTTAACATAAGTCACAACCCTAGAAAATATACATAAGAAGTTTAATTCCACCTTTATAATTTGTTGGCCCCGTGGTTGATGCATTACATGCACCGGCTGGCTTTGCTAGCCTCATGTCCAAGTATTGCCAGTAACCTCCAGTATTATGGTGTTGTCTTTGAGGTTAAGTTTAGTTTCTTTGCTCTCGTAACATTCTGTCACATAACTACATGTGGTAAAATTCATAAATAATAGTCTTACTTGAAATATCAAGTCTTGTGTATCTTACATGTGCCTTTATCAAACATCTTATAAAGATGGCCCTCTTGGTGCACTGATCATTATGGCATGTGACCTGGAATACTCTTAAAACAAACATATACAGATACACTGACACAAAAACCCTTTTAAAATAAATAATAATAAATAGAGAATATTTGTCTTGTATTTACGTACATGTCACATGGGAGACATTGAGTAACAATAACAATAAGACTAAAAATAAAAATACACATGACGAATACTCTGGATGAAAATATAAACAAACAATCAAAACAAACACACATGCATGGTATCGCACTGGCGAAATCATAACACACTTCCCATTTTAATAACTTTACATACACATTGAATTACCCTTGAAAACACATACCGAGCACTGCAAAACATAAACACCGAAAAGGTAAACAGAGGCATGTGCGATGGGTAGCACGGGCGACAATATACACTGCACTCACGGAATTTAAAATGAAAGAACACAATATTTACCCTCAAGAAAACAATAACGCAACACTGAACTGCACTGTGTCGCATCAGCATGCGGGATGGTGGCTTCGGCTACAGTAACGTGACGACTCCTGGGATGACATCGTGGTGAATGGGCTTTAAGGCCCGGGGACGCAGTCCACATCAAATGCCCCCTCCTTTCGCGGCCGTTCACTCAACATCATCACTCACTGCTGCAGCATCGCTGTCACACGTGTAGCTGATCCCGTGGACACAAGCTGTATCTCCTCTCTGGTGAAAGTGGGCATGGCTACTACTGCTGTTTCCTCGTTGTTGGATGTGGTCGTGTGTTAACAGGTGTGGTTGGTTCTCTCCCACACCCACAGGCTGTACAACTTGCATGCCGGTTGACATGTGGTCTCTTCGGGCGATGTGGGGGGAGGAAAGTTCCCCTTCACCAATCTTGTCACTTCTACTGCTGCTGCTGTGATGTGTACGGCGTAGGTTCGGCATTTGGGCGTCCCCAAATCTTGAACTGATACCTGCAGTTTCTGTTTCGGTCCCCATTTTCGAACGCCGTCTCCTAGGCGTCATCACACCTTCGAGTAGCTCCCGCACCTGGTGATCAAGGTCGTCCTCAGGTGTCCCACTCAGCTCGTCCTCTGTGACGTCATGGATAGCCGCCGAAGGCAGCTGAAATATGTCTGGCATGTAGGGGGTTTCCTCAGCGGCATCCCTTGTTGGTTTCCCTGTTGAAGCAACGGCGTCGGGCATATCAGCTGTAGGTCGACGTGGTGTTACTTGGTCTTGTATTGCTTCAGATGTATTGTTTTCATCGCTAGGTGGGGCCACAGGTGCCTCATCAACAGCAGAGCAATAGCAGAATCTATCATTGTGGCACCAGAACTTGCTAGTCGCACCACATCGCTGTGGAATACAGCCTGTAGGCTGCGACTTAACCTTACTCGATAGCAAGTTACCCTGTGGTGACAGTATTGGACGAGGGCCACTCCACTTGGCAGTGAACCCTTCATAAAAGTTCTGCTGGCTGGCTGACTGGTAATGTGTTCTGACATGCACGAATTGTCCCGACAGCATCCGTGGAAAGGGCAGGGCATCTCCACTGTCTGCTGGGCAGTGTAGCAGCTCTGTACCTCTCTCGCCTCCTGCACCAACCTATCTCTCGCCTCCTTCTCTTCTTCCCCTTTGCAGCATGTAGTACTTCTTTCAGGCCCCTGGTGTACTCGCCTGGGAGGGTAAAGTCATGGCCTTGGAGTATGCGGGCTGGTGTTTTTCCCATTGCTTTATTTACATGTGTTTGCAGCATGAATAAGGCGGCGGGGAGGTTTTCCGCCCATGATGCATGATTGCTCCCTACATGGAGGCGTTACTGGGTTTCAATGTCTTGGTTACATCTCTCGGTAGGGTTGGCTCAGGGGCGATACACAGCGGTCGTGTGGTGTTGGGCTCCCCAGCGGCCGTAGAATTCTCTCCAAAAAAGCCCTGTGAACTGTGTATCATTGTCACTTAGAGTGTTGCGGGGATAACCCCAGCGGGCGAAAAACTAGTTTTCCAGTGTCTTTCCGATTCTATGCGCATGCACACTTTACATAGCATATGCTTCTACCCACCATGTAAAGAGATCAGTTACAACAAAAATGAATATTTTTCTATTTGGTGTACGGGGGTAGGGGACCATCAAATCTAGTGCAACAGTTTCAAAAACTTTGATAGGCTCGCACAGCTGTTGTTGTTGCATCCCCATCTCCCCTCCTGATTTTAAACTGGTTTCACACTACACAGCCCCTCATAAATGTTCTCATCTGTAGCGCGACTCCTGTATCGACACATGTTGCATCTGGTCTGTGCCGCTCCAGGATTCCCAGACAGGTGACTTGGTGCGTGGACTTGGTGGACTTGGTGCAGAACAGCTTCATATCCTGCTGCCAATACACACACATGCCATGTGTCACTGTTTACATTCTGCCATAATTCTATACTGCCATCTATAACTCTCCAATTCTCGACCATTTGCTCCACCAACTCTTCCTTCCACTTACTTGCAATCTCACACTATTTGTGTTCTCTTCTTGTGATGTGACACAAGGCAGTCAGAGTTACGGCAGCTGGAAGTACCGTAATGTTTGTACTTTGTATGGCCGGCAGGCTTGACATGTCGCGCAAGGCGGGGGGCAGAATTCCTTCCCTCTCATCCTTGTCCTGTGCTGTTTCTTCGCCTAGCGAGCAGGATAAGTAGTCGGCGAGCTGGTTTTCAACTGTGGTGCTGTGTCTGGTGAACCATGATGCCCCCAAGAGTGCATCTTCGACGAGGTCATCCGCTTCAAATGCCGTTGTCGATGTCTCAATGTCCTTGATTCGTATGTTTTAATTAATTCCGACCTTAATCTGTCCTGTGTGTTGCAAGGTTGCCAAATGAATGACGTGGGGTAAAAGCATGTAGAAAGTATTGCGGGCTGCATTTTCCGTCTGCTCCTCAGGGGCATGTTTCATTACTCTAACAACGTTGTTCCTGGGTGCAGTCTCCTCCCCTGACTGAATCCGGGGTTGGATCGGCACATTCTTCCGACGTGGTTGCTCGCGACGCGACTGGGTTTGGATGCTGGTGTCCAAGCGAAATAACAGTTTGTACAAAGTCCCATTCTGTGGAATGAATCACCGAACAAGAGCAGCCCGGTACACGATTCGCACGGTACTGGCAATATCTTCAAGAATGTATTTTAACTCCAATTCTGGGATATATGTACAGAATAGACTTATCTTTTTCGTGGCGAAATTATACAACGACTCTTCACCCTGCTCCTCCAAGGTGATTTTACTTCTAGTGCAGAGAGATGTAAACGTGTTCGCAAAGCAGCACGTAAACATTCGGCTGAATTCTTGCCATATCATGGCGGAGTGGTTTACACCTCGCCACCTGGCTCTTGTGTCTCCTCCGAGACATTCCCCGTCACATGATGGTTAGTCTACCATACAGTAGTGGTTGGAAACAGGTCATTGTGGTACACATAGCCGGAACAGGTGTTCGTCGGCACCTGGTAGTTGTGACAGGGTCATAACTATATTTCATAATCAGAATGTGAGCTGGCTGTTGTGGTGGTGTTGAGCATGCAGGGGCGTGACAACTCCAGAACAGGCAGTGGTAGAAGTGGTTGCATGCTGGGGTTATACTCCATGTCGAAGTTGGTAGCAGTTGGTATCTGTAATTTTGGTACGATGGTCAGTTTCGGCATTGGCCATACCTGTGCACTCGCGAAGGGTGTGGTTTGTTGAAAACGTAAGAATCCAATGCGCCATGTGTTGTGCAAAGTCTCACGCTCCGTGGGTGTAATGCATTTGTCATGATACATTCCCCAGCACCTAGCATGCCAGGTTTGCAGTCCTCAATACGTCGCAAACTTCAATATTGGCACACTTCTGTTAATTTGTGCGGAAGCATGATGGGGTGAAAATGCCTTCTGTTTTCCTATGCACATGCTCAGATATGGTGCGCATACAAGACTTAAAAATCCTTTAGTTTGCTCTGGTTTAAGGCACTGAGTACACGCGTCGCTGGGCTGTCCTGAGATAGTCAGCGACCATGCTCTTCGTGAAGTTTGGTGTTGAGTAACTCTACTTGCTCTCGCAGCTGATGAACGGACTTTGCGTCACCACAAACACATGTTCTCCCTTTCAAATATGTGAGTGAGAGCGGATCTTACTTTGTGGTTGGTCTCAAACACTGGTGATGTAAGACAGTAGGTCTGCAATTTCAGGTTTGCTTGTATATTTCCTCACGGCAGAGTTCGCGGCGTGGTCGAAATGGAGTCTCCATCCTGATACCTTCGCCTGACAAGTGGTAGTTCGGCTCACATTGACACCCAACGCGATGCTGCATGGCTGGAGGAGTGGTTACTGCTGGCACAATGCGACGCAGTTGGAGGGAGGTGGCAGTCAGTGGCGCACTTCCCCTCTGCCATTGCCAAGATGGTGGTGGTTGTTTGACGTCACTGGTACAGTTCAAACATGGCCGACTTGCTTTTCTCCCATAAAAAGCAGCAATTTGGGGTCAAACCCACACGTGACTTTCTTCCTGACAATTCTTCAATTATGTTTCTGGCAATTTCGATCCCACTTGAAGATTTTTATGGAATTTAGGTGCCAGTAGTGGAGAAAGTGGACCAAGAGCTCAAGTGGACAAGGAATGTGTGTCCACGTGAACATAGTAATGGGAGTACAGGAAAATGTTTGGATAATACACTGGAAATACCTGGGAATGAAAGTTACCTATCCGTCATGGTCTGGCTGATCTTGATGGTATGAAAACGCCACACGGAAGGGCAAGCCATTTGTGGGTGGGGATAAAAGACTTAACGAAAAGTTAGGTTAAAAGTCTGAAAGTTCCATATATTTCGGGGTATGGGCACCAGTCCTAAAGACAGCACAAGAATTAATCCGAGGTCATGGTGGCTGATGGCCAAAGTGGCCTTTCTGGAAGTCCCCACTGATGGACGAGAAGGGCAACCAAGTAGTTACCATGCTCCACCTCCAGTTGTTGAAGATTGACGTATAACTAATTCCAGTATTGCCTTGTATAGTGGAATTGTCGGCCTCCCCAATGCCATTAAACACCAGTAAAGTTGTCTGTTGTGGCCTCCCAATGCCATTAATAAAATACACTTGTTGGTTATACTAGATTTACGCAGCCGAGATGCGACCGAATCGAATAAAACATGCCAAGTCATCCATCACGTAGTTTTATTCAATGTTAGTTCTCAAAATCAGCAGTTACATCAGTTGTTCACCAATAGAGCAAGGAGAGCTCTTATACTGATCAAATTGCGGGGTGCCTACATGACTTATGGTATATTAGAACTTATCGCAGCTGTGTAATGTACAGCTGGGGTGTGAGGGGGCGCTGCCTCTGGGTGTGCAAAAACATGAGGTTCTGGTATGTTACATTATCCAACAGAAATTATGGTGTCTGATAGTAAAAATGTAAATTCCCCGGAGTCCCGCAACACGGCGGCCATCTCAGGTCTAGCTGGGATCAAAAATAACTTGCTTGGGCATTAGGCCCTCTCATTGGTGGCGAATTGCCTCCAATATATCACGTTATTTCTAATACAATTAAAAGTAGATTGAAAATGGATGAAAGCAACTAGCAGTGTGGCTGATGGAATGAGAACACTAGAAATCCTTTACAGAATACATAACGACCTAAATTAAAATTAATTCTGAAAATAAAACTACGTTCGACCAATCTACATACAAAACCACTCTAACCTCACTTTCAATGATCTGTTCAAAAACAGTTCCTGGCCCTGTAGCTCTCCCTCTTTCAACTAGTATTTTTTTAACAATTCATATAAATAATGAGACATTTTAATGTAAGACACAACCCTAGAAAATATTCATAATAAATTTAATTTCTCTTTGTAATTTGTTGGCACCATGGTCGATTCATTACATGCACCGGCAGGCTCTGCTAGCCTCATGTTCAAGTATTGCCAGTAACCACCAGTATTATGGTGCTGTCTTAGAGGTAAAATTTAGGTTCTCCACTATCGTAACATTCAGTCACATAACTATGTGTGGTAAAATTCATAAATAATATTCTTACTTGAAATATCAAGTCTTTTGTACCTTATGCGTTTCTTTATCAAAAATGCACTCTCGGTGCACCGATCATTATGGCGCGTGACCTGCATTACTCTTAAAACAAACATATACAGATACACTGACACAAAAACCCTTTTAAAATAAATAATAATAATAGAGACTATTTGTCTTGTATTTACGTACATGTCACACAGGAGACATTGGGTAACAATAATAATAAGACTAAAAATAAAAATACACATAACGTATACTCTGGAAGAAAACATAAACAAACAATCAAAATGCACATGCACGGTATCGCACTGGTGAAACCATAACACACTTTCCATTTTAATAACTTTACATACACATTGAATTACCCTTGAAAACACATACATAGCACTGCAAAACATAAACACCGAGAAGGTAAACAAAGGCACGTGGGCTGGGTCGCACGGGTGACAACATACACTGCATTCACTGACTCTAAGATGAAAGAACACAATAATTACCCTGAAGATAACAATTACACAACACTGAACGGCACTGCGTCGCATCAACCTACAGTCATGTACACACGAGGGCGGCCACCATCCCGAATGTGTACATTGGCTACAGTGCCCCCACGTGGTACGGAGTGGTCGTGACGACTCCTGGAATGGCGACATTGTGAACGGGCCTAAAGGCCCGGTGACACAGTCCATGTCAATCCCTTCTATCCTACTTTTCCCAACACTATACGTATTACCATAGATCCTCTTTGCTACGTAAAACATCTTTTACATGCTCTATATGTATATAAGACAATGAATATAAAACAGCAAAAATATATTTGTTTATGATTATAGGCCAATGTTATTAATTTGGAATTTTAGTGTTTTATCTATTAAAATTTAAAAGTAAAATCAATTTGGTCCCAGTACATCTTACAGAGGTACTACTAATTCAGGAGGTACAGTTGCTGGTAATTAAGTATTTTAATATTGCACTATGAAAAAAAAATTATACATTGTGATTTTATCTTTGCGAATAGAGATTTGTTAAAGTTAAAACAAGGAGAAAATTAAATAAAAACATGACGTATTCTGAATTTATGGAATCGGTTGAATTCATAAAACTAAATCCGCTGCTGTACTTGCATTTTTACATCTGATAGTCATCATAAGTAATACAAAATTTTTACGATTCCATATTGAGGTTAAGGGGCGAAAATAATGTATATTTTTTAATAACTGACTTACTTCTGAAATACTAACTTACTTCTGAAATAAAATTTAAATTTCGCAATTAACAGTACCTTTAAATATGTTTTTATCTTAAGCAATATACTATCCAACAAAATTGTGTGGGCTTACACGTCACTCGCGGCAATTATAAAATATTTTTGAAAGATGAACAGGCAGAAAATTAAAATATTGAACAGTTGACAAAATTACAGGAGTTTTGAAATAAAGTCGGTTCTGTACAACATATGCACAAAAAGATATGCAAACATGTGAAAAAAATTAATTTCTTTTCAAATTATTGCGAAGATGTAATCGCTGATATAGAAACATTATAGGATGACGTCCAACAGACAAACGATCCCCAAAAATACGTAAATCTATGTCACCTCTTATGGATACCTTGAGTTATTCTCAAATTTTAGAAATAATGTCTGTATTCCTCACTTACCTGCTGATAAAATACGACGAAAGCATCATTGAAACGTCGGTGTGGCAAGTATTTTATGTTTATCCACTATCATTTGCGATCCGAGCTCAGTCTTCCTGGCACTCGATGAACAGTTATACAATCGACAATAGCTCTGTGTAATTTTGAGTTTTTTTACTATTGTTTGCCAATATAAAGAAAACGGCAAAGAATAAAGAAAATAAACAACTCTATGTGGGATTTGCTCCACTCATAGATAGTTTAACTATCGTAATTCCATTCGGTATATATATTTGGTAAAAAACACCATAATTTATCTATAATAGATTTGCACGAGAAGAGTGGAGGGGTGGTAAGGAAAAACTTCATCTCCACTATGACCCCACGTCTGGGAAATGAATTTACTACCGAAATCGATGATATTACAAATACCAATAAATCTAGTTTAAGCGACGGAAAAACTATTATCTATATGGTCATCAATCATCAAGCCGGGAGAGGCGTGTATGATTCGTTTTAAAACAGCCAAGAGATAAACTCTGAATATTCCCTGAGGTGTATTTACTCGGTTAATATTTAAGAATTTGAACTGTTGAATTTCGGAGCATTTAATACAATTTCCGACCTTTTGGACGGACATTCGCAAACTATATACACGGTTCGTCTAAACGATAATGAAGATGGCAAAGTTAAAGATTCGTTTGATGTGAATGAAATAAATAACAAAACATTACTCGATCAACTGCTAATTTACAAACAATTTTACATTGAATTGACTTTTGAGAATCGAATCTTACTAGTTAACAGGAACGATAACAAACGAATCGTGATTGTATCTGCAGAGGCATCCAGAAACCTCAAAGTATTTTCAATTAGTTTGGTCACTAATTCCAAAACTATTATGAAATTTGAAAAGTAATATGCGTATGTTAAAAAGAAATATGTTTCATCAGTGGTCGTTGCACTATTTGGTAACTTCGATAAACGAAAACTAATTCCGATTGCCCGACTGCTGAGGTCGAGAGCGTGAGTCAAACTGATCTCTCATTGAGTCCATCTGTCGTTTAAATAAAAATGTTTTGAAAATTTAAAGGTATAAAAAAAGTTTGCAATGAAACTTGGGGAATGATTGCAGGAATAAAACAAGCGGTGTTACATTTTAGCATTTCGCATAAATCTAAGCTTAATTTTTTTTAACACTATGCTAATTTAATTGACAAGCTCGTGCTAATATACCCTGGTATTGTTTTTGCATCTGAAATTAATCGTGTATGGGAAATTCAAATAAAAAGAAATAGTTTTATTCGATTTATCAAGGTCGGTAAAAACCCACAATTTCATACAAGGAAGACGGTGTCAAAGTTTTGGCCAAATATTCATATGGTATAACTGTATTGGGGTATGCCAATATTTTTTTTTGAAAACTGGCCTGTACTTGTGTATTTGGTACAAATAATAGACGAGGTAATGGAAGGGATTCAGAAAGACTGGAAATAGTTGGTGAAAGCGACTAATGAAGATCCTGAAAACATTGTGTGTTACCAAATTAAAAAAGTTTTGATGAATCGGTCTTCTTAGAAAAGAACGTGTTACTACATTTCGTGGCTCAAGACGCCATCGTAGAAGTGGTAGATTATTATCTAGAAAATGGAGAAAATGTTTTCTTAATGGGATGTGATAATATTACAATATTACATGAAGCTGCATATAGTAAGAATTCATCGACAGTTTTGTGTGTTTTGGACTATGTAAAAAAGCGCTGAGTAACAAGGGAAAAATTGAACAGGCAATAAATATTGACGGCTTGTATGATGTAACCCCTATTATGTCGGATACATCTAAAGAAATTTGTAAAATTTAAATTGAACATGGGGCAAAACCCTAAACAAGAATGCAAATATTTTTTTATAAACTGTTAAGCAAAAAATGTAAATAATACATTATATATCATGTAAACTCTTAAAGAAATATGTAAATCATTATGCAAATAATCATGTTTCTATATATATATATATTTTTTTTTATAAAAGAAAACCATAAAATTATAAGAAAGTGCTTTTGTTTTTTTTTTTTTTCGTAAATAAACATGTACAGGTTATTCGTAATATAAAATCAGAACCATATTTCCAGAACTTTCTTTGGTCTGTTTTTCTATGGTTATAAAAAGAGCATTTCGGGTTGTTTCTTGCTGTAATTCATGATGAGAAATATCACCAGTCATCTTGGTTGGTTTACGATTCTTTCTTCGATGTTGGGGGATGTCCATTATTGATAGTTGTCTCGAATGCTTACTTGGTGCTTCTTTTTGCTTCGCATGACTGGTATCGGATGCTGATTTTCACTTTTTGCCTTTCTGTTCATGGACGTTAGAAGTTGTTTTAGGTCTCGACTGGTGGGAAACGACTTTAGATCTATGCGTTTACAATCTCCGAACAGTACTGTTGGCAAAAAGAAATATTCTCGAATATAATTACAGTCACATTGGAAAAAATTATTATAATAAATATCAATGATAATTACATAGATTCGTGCAAAGGGGTCGATGGAACTGGGACTGAAGAGTTTGATGGTCCCGGGTCTGAAGAAGTTGATGGGCTAGGGTTTGAAGAAATTGATGGGCCAGGGACTGAAGAAGTTGATGACTCATCATTTTCTGTAGCCGAAAGTGTCTCGTCCATTTCCTCCACATCCTCTGTGTCTGTTTCCTCCTCCATTTGGCTGGAACTTTAGAGATTCACCAGGGATCTGTAGGTAAAAAATCCAAAAAACCAGTGATTGTTCTGTATTGTGTATCTAAATCGCTCAAAAACCACAGTATTACATATTCAATGATACAAAAAATCGAGACAAAAACCGCCAATTACGTATCCAACCATAGCCCGGAAAAAGCCCAATTAAAATGCAAAGTTTCCCGCTGTGTATCCAGTGCACCTTGAATAAGCTGGTAAGCTGGTTTTACCAAAAGTTTCCATTTGCGTATCGATGTGAAAAAACTTGCAAGACCGAAAAGGACGATATTGCGTATCCAAGCCGGAATCTGTGAAGTGGTGCCACACCCCACTTGTTTCGAATTGTGTATCCATCCGAGTCACAGGGAAATTTCGTCATATACTCAATTATTTCCTATAGCATATCCAAAACGAAATCTGAATATACGGTAAAAGACCCCATTTGTTTCCCGTGGCGTATCCAGGTGCCAAAGTAAATTATTGCTAAAAGTTTCCTATCACATATCCAAAAATTTAATTTTTTTTCGCCCTTTCTCATCCTTGTTTAAATACATGCGATTCGCGATATATTATTTATAATTTATTTTGAAGAGAATATTTATTAATTATAATATACTTTTTACAAATTTAACATTTTATCACACAACATTTCACATATGTCATCACTAAAGGTTATGGCAAAAGTGTGTAGATTTAAAAATTCATTTTTTTTAATTTAACAGTTTATTATACAACATTTCCGATGTATGTCATTGCTAAAGAGTGTACCCAAAAAGGTAAACCTTAAAAATTCAATTTTTTTTTAAATTTATTAATATAATATGCAGCATTCCACATATATTCCAACACTAAAAGGTCATGGTAATACCGTGTACATGTAAAAATTATTTTTTTTATATTTACCCATATAATACACAATGATTTATATACACAAGCACATCTTTTTTATTTACCTCGATACTCGAAACTGGCAGCTCCAAAGTCCGCGAAAACAACAGCATATGTAATTGCATCCGCCACTGGCCGTACTGGTCATGACCGACACGACTGTGCTATGCCTTTTCCGGATCGTGGATGAATGTAATTTTAAAAAATCAATTTTCCTCAATAATTGAAATCGTCAGAACCAAGTTTTGCGGATGCAACAAATACAAGTGCATCCATCATAATCTATTCGACTACTTTAGGCTTTTTCGGATCGCGAATGGATGTTTATTTTTAAATATTTTTACAAATGATAACAACCCCTTTTTTAAAACCTAAAACAAACAGCATGTTAATAAAACATTAATTTTTTACTGAAACAAATAGCTACACTGTCTAACTCACACCTGTAAATTAAAACACACAGCATGCCATTCATGCATTTTTTAAAACTGTAATAAACAACATGTCAATTAAACTTTTTTTAAACTCAAACAAACAATATGTCTTAATTGACATATTGACTTTCTTTAAAACTTGAATTAAACTTATACTCAATAAACCTTTCTTTGAGTAAATCAAACAGCGACTCAATTAAACTTTTCTTTAAACTGAAACAAACAGCGTGCCAATATAACATAATTTTTTAACTGAATCAAATAGCAACTCAATTACACTTTTTTAAAACTGAAACAAACAACAATACATTAAAACTTTTTTTTAAACTAGAACAAACAGTAAGACTTTAAAACTTTTTTAAAACTGAAACTAATAGCAAATTATTAAACATTTATTTAAACTGGAACAAATAGCAAGTCAATGAAACTTTTTTTTTTAACTGAAACAACAAACATGTCAAATAAACTTTAATGTTTAAACTGAAACTAACAGGCATGTTAATTAAACCTTTTTTTAAAATTAAGTAAATCAAACAGCATGACAATTAAACTTTAATTTTAAACTGCAATTAACAACACATTAATCACACTTTAATTTTAAACTTAAATTAACACCATATAAGTCACACTTTTGTTTTAAACTGCAATAGCAACTCAATCTCACTCGTGCCAGCAAATTAAAATGACAATTATGACCAAAATTAATTATAATTTTGGAAAGTATGATACGCTTCCCTGCCATCTCCTCTGCACCGATTCCGATGGTGCATGTCGGCGAAGTGAATCAGCAAAGAGTGCAGTAGTTTGCCATACCGATGAGTCTTTTTCCAGATGTATTGTACCCGGTAACCGACCCAAGATTTTTTTCGTCGGCCAAAGCATATATCGCACCAAACACCAACTTCGCGCAATATTTTGAGTATGCACCCTCAATGTCTCGCCCCTCTTCATCTTTAGCGTGTTTTGAGTGTTTACCATTCCACTATTTTCTTTGTACACAAATTTCCTCCTGTGATTCGCCTGCAAGTGATGGTAGCTGTGAATGTCCAAGTTGCTGTAACCATGCCAGCAGTCTGAAATCATCGTTGTGCCTTGAGCGATCAACTCGCAAATTATTTTGGTCATTGTCGTCATATTCCTCTTTTTCAATGGCACCAGGAAGAATTTCGTCGAGTCGTTTCTCTGCACTCCCCCGAAAACCCATTGGCGGTGAACATTACGTCCTTTACGGATCTTGTCTTTGCCCAACTTTGACTTGTCGATCTCGGCAATTTTTCCCAGTCCGCCGATGCATTTCCTGTACATCAACACCCAGTCTATGCACACTTGGTGGCAGAAACTCGATCAGGCAACAACCGTCTTCCCCGAGAAAAAAAGTTCGTTCACTATAGTCTGCTGTAAAGGGCATTTGATCAGGTACCAGAGTGAACACAACTCGATTATCTTACCCGAAGATAAGTTTGAATCTCCCACGAAGCTGCCCTGCCTTGCCAACACTTTAAATTTGCAATAAGTTCTGTCCTCCATTCGCCATCGGCACCAGTAAAACAAGGGGCTTGTTATCCACCAGTTTTGTTTCGCCTTTCTCGCTTTTTTCGCACCATATCGTCGACTTAAGGATGTCGTGCTCGACATCCTGCACACACCATTTTGCAATTCGTGAGAGAAAAATCTTGTAAAATTTTGAGAAAGATTACTTGTATACGCGATATGAAACAATTTGCACCAAATTTGGATACGCTACACGAAACTCGGCCAGATACGCGATTCGGCACTGTACCACGCAGTAAACAATTATAATGGATACTTTATAGTACACACAGAATGTTAGTGTGGTTTTCCCATTACGATACACAATACAGAACAATTACCCTATATTCCTTGACTAGTAGGGGCTGTCAGCCTCTCCCAGAATGTCCTTGAATATGTAGTGGGTCGTTTCAGCCAGCCAACACGGTAAAATATTCGTTTTTCAATATTTAAGTAAAATAATTTTTTGATTATGTGGAAAGACCGACCAGTAAATAAATCACATGCAAATTCAATTGACATACAGATTAATTTATTTACTCTTGTTTGAGGCAGTTACACACGATTCTCTACTGTAGATCGGAGAGTTCTTACAAAGGTAAAAATTGTGTGAACCCTGCATGAAGTTACGTAGAAAAATTACGACTAGGCTGTTAACAAATGGTTCGAGCTATGGGGAAGCACTCGCTCCGGGGCGAAAGGAAAATAAAAAGGTTCCGGTGAGCCACTCCTTGGTGTTCCCCATTAGGGGACAAGAAAAACTGTTCAGTAATTTCCAACAAGAGAAAATACCCTAGCTGCAGGCCCCAACCTAAGCACCAAGATGTCCCAGAGGAGAACGTGAAAGGAAAATTTCTCCACCACAAATGTGATCTATCAGTGCAAACAACCATTGATAACAGAAAGCCCAGCCCAAAAATGCATATTAAACATCTAACTTCATTTTCTTACCTTGTTTCCCAATCAGGTACACTGGTGTGGAATTTTTACCCCCACCAAAAAGAAAAAAAACAACACACTTGAACACTCATCAATAAATAAAGTTAAAACATGGTTATAAAATTACTGGAACAATGTTGTAGGTATTAGATAAGATTTTTTGTAATAACAATAAATTTAATATTGCTTGAATTTTTATTACCCCTTTGTCTTTTTTTCACCCACACAATGAGAACAGGAATTCAACAATATTATCTATACTGCTAAATAAAATAGAAGTGTGTGTCTGTGATTTTCGAATTTTAAATTAGTAATAATTTTTCATATAGTATAATTAATAACTAAGCCATATCTAAAGAATGTTAATTTTTTTCGGATTTAAATCAAAAACCACTCAATGTATTGACATCAAATTTACACTATATATATAACAAACCAAAGTATTTATATATGGGTATGTGGCGAAGGCCACATGCCTACCACGTACCAAAACATTGATGTCCACAGATATAAACAAAGTGTGTCTGTAGAGTTTCCAATGGAATTTATTTCTCTTGAATATTTTATAAGACAATTTAAAGTGTTGGTGTATAGTTTTTATCATATGTGTAACATTTTCATTTTCATATATTTTTCATTTAAATAATTTAACCCGATAAACGGGACTTCGTGTTGTCATGCGGGAAGTAGCGCCAAGTCACCTATGCAGCGCCGCCATGTTAGTTAGTGGCATCACCACATCTTTGGGGGATAGGTCATGCATGTTACCTGCTCCGGGTTCTTTAACTTTTGACCTCATAATGTAATTGCAATAGATTTAATTTTATTTGGTCGCAACATTTAATTTACTTCCGTTAACCCTGGAGCTTGCACCACTCCACAGTCCAGTCTGTTTGTTACACGGCTGGACCGTAATATCACCATGTCATTTCTTTATTGGCTTCGCGCCTTTATTTTCTCTATTAGAGCTCTCCGAGCTAGAGTGAAGAATATTATAAACTTTTGTGCCTCATACGAGGTAAATTAATAAAATGCCTTGTCATTGGATAACTATGTGTACAAGTTATATATTGGTCGGTCTGACCATATGACCACATGAATATTTAACATTAAATAATTTTTCTACAAGCGTGTACGTCATTGGGCAGCTAAAATAAACCCACGAGAAGTAAGTGGCATATAAAAGAGGCCTACAGCCCTTACTAGCCTAGGCCTAACTGGATATAGTTCTTCAAGATCTCAACTTTCTTTGCAACAGGAGTATTACTACACGAATGATGTCAGGATTCTATGGGGAGGCCCACAGGCAGTAGGTCTTCATGACCTCTTAATCTCGTGCTCTGCACTGGCACCCAAACTGGTAACAATTTATCCCACTTCCACACAGTTTACCTTATCAGCTATATCTCCTTGTTTTCCCAATCTCGTCCATGTCAAAATGGCTTTCCCAACTAGGTGCTAAAAAGCTAATGGTCCACTATCATTATCCACCAAGTGATATAACATAATACAATAATACAATTATTCCTGTATACTTCTACTTTTGAAAAATTTATTTGTCCATGTGCCCACATGCATCCACATGCATATGTCTCCATATCCTTTTGGACAACACGGTCCTGTATATTAGCTAATGGCAACTTTTCCCCAATATTTTACATAACTAGGTGCCAGAAGAAATGAGATGTATTACATCGGAACAGGAAAAATTAGATCACGTGCAGTTTAGCACCAGAATTTGACATTGTCTAGATCATCAGCCACAGTTTTGGAACCGGCATACCATGCCGTGACATCAGCTACCCTCCGCAATCTAAGGAGCATTACTGGCCTAGAGTGGTGTACCACATACCTCCCGCCTATCCACACCACACCACGTCATCCATCCTCTTGGCGCCACATTCGTGGGGGTGTCTGCCACGGGTCGTGAGACAATGTGGTACTGTGAAACATAAACAATGGCTGAAGAAACAACACTAGTTACTTAATCAAGTCAGCCGTGCCTCATTCACGATCCTGGTTGGGTAACTGGAAAATGACTGCAGTAAAAGTGTCAGACTTATGTGACAAGTGTCTTTGGCTATCACCAAGCCCCTATCTGTTATCCTTAAAATTTTTACTGGGAGAAACTTGCACATGCGACAACCCTATTTCCACATGCCAAGCATCAGAGAAGCCAGTGAATGGCAACATCAACTGCCATGACGAACCAGCTGTACATAGTATAAGATACGCTGGCTTCATGTGGCCTTTACACATCAAAGCAGAACCATTTCAAGAAGCAGGTGCAGCTTACCAGCCACGTGAATGGGCTTACCCGCCAAGAAATTTACTCTCTGGAAGACAACTACCTTACATGTCGACTATAGCACTATATCACTTACCATGATGAGCTGCCTTTTTCTAACCCACCCTGCTGCTACGTATTAAATGTATGTCCGAGGTAGGGATGGGTGGTAAAGGCACCTCCTAGAGTTAAGCCCCTTACGCCTACAGGAGAGGGAATTGCATGCATGGGGGCGTGTATCCTGGCAGAGGGCTTGGGCAGCCATGGTTACATATTTCGCTGAGGCTATATCTATGAAGGGGAGGGCAAAAACCGACATAGGCACCTTAAAAATACCACCCCAACAAGAAATTAGTTCAAACTTATTAATGCATGATTGAAAATGCTGCAGGAAACAGCCGGTGTGGATTCCGTGCTCTTCAATGTGAAGTTGAAGATCTAGAAAAATGGGGGTGGGGTTGGTAAGCACAGGCACCCTTGAGGTTGAACTGCTGTCAATATTTCTGCACAGACAAACCAGCACAATGACATTGACAGCAGCAACTGAATGCAGGACTTTCCTGCTTCTCGTCGAGTGTGTCTGTCAACTGGGCAGCTCAGTAATGGCACCTACTCCATCTGCACTCTTCCGCGCTTACAGCAGGGTCTCCATGCTGTAAGTGAAGGCGGGGAGAAATTGCCCTGGGGAGCCACCCCATCCCCATCCTCTAAAATAGACCATCGGTCTTGGGTGACTTGTTTTCTCATAGCAACTGTCTACTGAAATATGTGTATATGCACACACTGATTTTAGATAAAACATTTTATTAGAGAGTCCCCTTAAACATTGAATGTGGAGTAGAAGAATTTTTAAAATAGGTTTTCAATTATTTGTTGCCATTTACTAAAACTTCAAGAACTCATGTTGTACAAACACTATTTGTGTAAAGTTTTATTGCTTGGGAGTTATATCATAATGAATACCCTAAAAAAGTTATGTTAAAAATGTTGATATTTGTACTGTTTTGTTATGTATTAATTGGTTGTGCCCTCATAGGCCCTTAAATCATTTGGTGGAACTAAAATGACAAAGTAGAAGAAGTAAAAAGAATTTGCAATATGAAACTTGGTGTGTAAAATATTGTTGCTAGATTTAATAAAATTAAACTATGAACTTAAAATGACTTTCATATAAATCAGAGGTTATTAAGGAAAAAAGGGTAATTTATGGCATTAAAACTTCATTTCACATTGTTTACACTGTAAGTTGAAAACCAGCCAACATTTTGTTCTGACAATTTTCCTGACTTTAACGTATGTATACTAAAATTTAACTATTGTAGTCATAATATACGAAAGTATTTACTCAGGTGGTGAATTCTTGATAACAAAATTAACTAACTCCTCACCTGAACCTATGTGTTGAAAGGAAGGCCATGGAAGTGCCAAGGGGGTAGTTTGCATGGTGCTCAACAGTGAATATTTTATGCATGTTTTGATATTAGTTTACCAGTGTATTTTCCCAACTGTTAATGTTCTTTGTAAGTTGACATTTACCACAAAGAATATTCTTTTTTGTATAATGCGATTATTTATTGGCCACACTCAATAAATAACTCATTTGCTTTTGCTTTACCATATGGTTCCAACATTTCTCCCCGGACATTTGAATTTCAGTGGTACTATGAAAAAGATTCAACGTTTGCTACTGACATTAAATATCATTGAATTATATAACTGTACATTCTTGAAGCATTATGCAAAAAACTATTGGGTGGATTTTAATTAAATTTTAACTGTAAGGTATTTCTTAAGCTAAATTTAGTGGAGTGATATGTCAACAGAGTAAAGTAATAGAAGTCAAATGTTCTGATCAACAGATTTTAATATTAATAGTGCTGTATCAAGTACTTTACACCGTTGTTTGATTACAACCAATGTGTATGTAACCAAGTTCAGCAATCACAAGCTAAGCAGTAATAGTGTCGTAAGGTGCCATTCAGGGGACCAACTTCAGTTATTTATTGAGAGGATGAGAGTTAAAATTGTAAAATGAATACCTAGGAGATGAGACCCAATGTTAAAAAGTAAAAAAGTATATTGGTGCATATTGTGTTGTTCATTTTCAATTATCTTAAACCTTTCATATAAGCCTTGTAGACTTTGGAGTACAAAGCTGATTTGATCTTTCAAATAAAAAATTCATTTGCCATGCGTATACACAAAATTCAACAACAAATTCAAATGATAGGCAGTTTTAAAACACGGGCAACCATTATTTTATTAACTGTGCAGAGGGAATTTAAAGTTTTAACACTCCTCACTTAAAGGTGAAATCAGTGGAGTTCAATGTAACTGAAGAACTAGTGTACCGAAAACCAAATCAATTTATTTTGAGTTGTTGCAGTATATACACTGTGTTAATTGGATGTTTAAGTAGGTAAAGAATAAAATTGAAAAGAAGCACTACCGGTTGCATATCAATGGAACTTCATTGTCACATCTATTATAGTACTGTACTTATGTTTTGGATTATATTGACTGCAAATAAAAGTGTTTCTAACCATTGTTTGTATTTCAATTAAACATGTCTTTCACGCCCCTCCCCCCCTTTTTTCCGCCATGTCAACCAAGAGAATGATAAATTAGAAGATTTTTTTGCAAAAATGTTTTGTTGAAATGTGAAAATAAGTAATATACACAATACACAAGATATTGTTTTAAGAGTACGAGATTTAATGCAAGATTGGCATCTAGCAAAAATTTTGTATGCATCTCAATTCATGTAAAAGTTGCTTTAACATCTGAAGCAAGTATTATTTAAAGTTGTATGGCTGTAATATTTATTCAAATAGAAGAGTTAGAATTATTTTACTAATTAAAACTTCCTTTTCTTACAAATTTCTAACAGACTCAACTAAACTGTATGAAAATGTTTTAAATTTTTCGCAAGAGAATTTTGTATGTTATGATAGGTGAATACACATAAGGTACCACTGCTGGTATGAATTTTTCGTTAATCCCACTGAAGAAAAGGTAGGAGCATATGCAGTGGAATTGAAAAGAGATGGCTGTTAAGGGCGGTTCACGGTAAAGTGAGCACTTTTGAAATCAACCTTGGGAAAAAGTCACTGGGGCCCTATCTGCATATATTTTAACGGGTGCAATAAGTGACTTGTGTCCGATAAAGTTGGTAACGATAGAGGAGAAAGACGTTCCGTGTATTAACGCCGAACAAAAAGTGTTAGGTAACAATTTGTAATAACTTAAATTATTTATCTCACTTTCTGTATTTTTTAATGCAACTAAGTGTAAAAATGAGTATATTTGTACAGTAGGTATATTTACTATTCTAATAATTTCACAATTACACTTTACCGACGCATGGATAAAGTGATGAGGCCCATGGCAATGTTAATTTTATACAAGGCAGAAGAACACAACGTGTATCCAAGTAGGTCTCAATTAGGGCTTTCAAAAATGCTCATTTTACCATGAACAGCCTATAGCATAATAGTTATATAATTGTCTGTATGGTAGTACTAGTAATTGTATTACATGTGCAACCTGATAACTGTTCACTTGGCAACTGGAAAAATGTTAGGCTGACTCACACATATGCACATGCACACACTGCTATGTTTCTGACAACATTGCAGTATGTTCGATGTCGAACATTTAATGCATCATATCTTTGTTTTCAATAAATTTAATATTTTGTGCATGCATATCCACCATTTGGAGAAAATGAAACCAACCCTCTCTGATTAATGCCAAGCAATGATTTTGCAATGAAATTAGGAGACAATAATAGTCAAGTATATATACTGCAGTTACAAGGTTATAAAACTTATATGCAAGTAATCTTTCATAATGGGCACTGAAGATTAATAGTCTATTTGCAGTTTCTTCACACTTTTTGAATTAAACCTTAGAAAAATTGCCACAAGAATGTTTCCGGTTGTTATTTGCGACATATCAAAAGCATTTTATACTTGTGTAAATTCAAGAGTACCTTTTTTTTTTTTTTTGGTTAAACTGAACTTTTACTTATGTCTATAAATTATAACATTTAATTTACATAACTGGTATGAATATAAATAAGGAGAAAATAGATATGTTGGTAATGCCTTATATGAAATAGTTCTTATGCAAATTATTGCACTGAGTGTGCATGAATGTGGTGTGATGCCCCTTTAGTGTAATTTTCTAGAGCTTTGTTTGCATGAAGCAGAAGAATATAATAAAATTTATTAAGATACAATTTGTTACAACTATAGTCCTCCTGAAAATTTAAAGGATTCAAGGCTGTGGTTGGCACAACTAGGACACTCGCCTGCCACCAAGGTGAACTGATTATCGGTAAGGTCACTCCAATGTTGGAATCATGCCGGACAGTGCAGCTAGGCAGCTGGTTTTCTCATGCATATCCTGTTTCCCTCTACATTTTCATTCCAGTATTACTCCATATCCACCTCATTTCACTCTCATCGGCTCTCAAAACTGTTGTTTGAATAAATTATTAAATAATGTATAACAATCGTTCTACCATTGTTGTGTAATGTTATGCAGGTTGCGTATCAGTAATGAGTGCAACAAAACAGCGACCAGCAGCCTAGCTGAATTTCTGGAAGGCAAAGTTTTCTTGAGCAACGAATAAATATTTATTTGCTGGCATTCCTAACACTGACAAGACCCAAGAGATTTGGTTTCCAGTATGACTTCATGTCCTTCATATATATTTATCAATATATAAAATGGTTTCCGATTTTAGTTATTCCTACTTTTTGTACATTGCGTTAGTACTCTGTTGTGATACAGTTTTATATTTATTTATCTCTTATTGTAGGGTACAGTTTTGCTTCTGCAATATTGGATAGGGTTAATTTACCTGTGGTACGGTACTTAAGCAAAACACAGAAATTAAAATTCTTAACTGAATTGTCTGCACTGCATTATTTTAGCAACTTTTCAGAAAAAAAAGGGAGAGGGTAGTACAGGAGGCATTTCTGGATAATTTTATTCCCCATATCTACAAAAGTGCAATTTAGTACCAAGGGCTTAGTCAGTAGCCACAATTGTAATTCAGCCCAACATGTTAAAAATTTCACATTGGGAGAGAAAACTACAATAGGATATTATTTCTATAAATACGCTTTTAGGGATAATATAGCAACCACCCTATGGTTAGGTTAAAATGTATGAAAACGTATTCATCAGCTTTTTAGTTTACTTTGTGTAGTTAAATTAGATTAGGATACATTGTGGAACTACATTGGGTGAAAGATGCATGCACCGCAATGATATCGATAACAAGTGCACATGTACTAACCACTGCCAAAGTGGTCCACAGACACACTTGTGACAAAATTTCTTCGTTGTTACCTACCAACTTGTTCAATTATTATTTTTAGAAAATCAGAAAAATCATTGTCGCTAGCAGCAGTTTATTTAGCTGAACCTGCAATTCTTGTAAACAGATTTCCCTTGAGCTAAAATGTCGTACACTTTATAATTGTAGCCCTATTAAGAATATTATATATTAAATAGAAAATTGTGTTGGACACTTGCCTTTGCAGCATAGCTCATGTCACAGGAAACTAGAATTACAGATGCAGAAAGCTAACCACGAAAGTGTTCCAATAGGTAGGTCTACGTGAAGAACACAGAGAATTCTGTAGAAGGAATTCAGTTAATAAGCAGCAAATCACAGAAACAAAAAACCTAATGATGGACACAAATAAAAACAGACTATCACAGTGGTCTACTTTGCAAGTTCTAAACAATTCCTTCTGCAGAATTCTGTGTGGTCATGTACCTGTGGTCAACTATTCCTGTTTAGTTTTGTGTGTTTGTATGTGTAATTCTAGTTTTCTGCAACATAAACACTCCTAAAACAGTGTATGTCCAAAACAATTTATTATTTGTTTCATGTCACTACTGCAGACCTGGTGAATAGTCTAAACTGTGGGTAATGATTATGTCACTATTGTAAACATTATCATCAGCATGTCAAAATACATACCAGTGTTTTGAAATCTAGTAGGTGTACATACATATAGACTCACTATTAGGCTATCACCCAGTGGCAAGCTCTCTCGCCTCTCCTTCAACCAACCAACCAACTCCTTTCCCACTTCCTTCCTGAACTTGCCAACCCCTCTCACAGATACCATTTCCTCCCTCAACACATTCCACTCCCTCACAGACCTCACAAGCATGGACTACCTACCTCGCTCCGTTCTCCTCCACACCCTCTGAAGCTTCTTGATGTTGTTTTCTCTTCCTCTAAATACTCCTTTACTTAGCTTGCAGTGTAGCCCTCCCCATCCCCCCTCTTCATTCACCCCCCCCCCCTGTACATCCTAACTAGCCGTTCAACTTTCCTCCTGTCCCTCAATGAGCTCCACCCCATTTATTTCATCATCACTGGTGGCCTATAGTTCCCTTCATCCTCATCATCCTGCCCCTGCCTTCTCCACATATCCTTCACTCATCTTGCTGCCCTTCTCTGCACCTTTTCCAGTTCTCGTACCTCCACTTCCACATACGGGTCCCCTGCAGCATATTCTAACATTGGCCTTACCATTGTGCCGTATGCCTTCTTCACCTCACAGCTGACTCCCTTCAGCATCCTTCCTAGCATACCCAGAGCCCTTCTTCCCTCTGTAAACACCCTCTCTACCTGTTTTTTTCCATCTGAGGTCTCCCTGCAGTACAATCCCTAGATACTTACATTCTGCTGCTGCTTCTTCTTGTCCCTCCCGTCTGTACATGTCCCTGATAATCACCTTTTTCCTTGTAAACCTCACTACTTTAGTTTTTCTTACATGTATCATTTTAGTTTCCCTGGTCCACAACCATGTCTTGTCAATGTCCTTCTGCCAACAATCTTATTTTTCCCCTAATCCCCAAACCCGTGTCATTTACCATTTTAAAATGCCACTTCCAGGAATAGGGCATGATTTCTCTTTAATTTTCTTTATTATTGTCTGTAAATCCCATCTGTTAGTGCTGTATGTATACATGTATATTGGTACGTTGCAACCTATTTATTATATTCGACAACTTCTAGTATGTATTAATGCCTAAGAAAGAAGCAAGTAAGTATAATTATAAAAAATATATAATGCAGATGTGCAAAACACTGTCCCTCCCATTCTGAAACCAGATCTATGATAAGCTGGTGAATAATTACATTAATTTATACAATAATTAAAAAAAAATTCAACTTTGTAATTGACTTTACCCATTGAAGAAATGAGGTTTGCTTTCCATCAAAGTAATTCATATTAGTTTCCCTGTGAGGTTAATCACAGATTTTCAAATTAAGGAATTGTGAAGCTGCTGGCTGGCATGTGTTCTCAAGGTTTTCCCCACATTTGCAGTTCAATGCTGCTCCATATCCACCATATTTCACCTCATTGGCTTTCAACACATTGGTTGTTGCAAACCGCATAAACCTCTCTCAACCTCTCCTTTCTTAAGATGAAAAAAGTATTCTCTGTTTCACTAAGAACACTTCATTCTAAATACCCATGTTTCACCATCAAAATAAAAATAAGTGTATGTACAATTAGTTGCCCTCAAAATTAGAATTTCAAAAATCGTTAATAAGGGTGAAATATAGTTTAAAGAAAATCACACGACCTTTTTCAATTTTGCGAATGGTGTAGTTACAGGAAAAGATTGGCTTTATCTAAGTTTTCTTAAGTTTTTCTACCTTTGTAAAATGATAAAATGTATAAACATTTATCATTTACTGTAATAATGCCTACCGTTAAATACATCACTATCTAAACACACAAGTAAACATTATCTATTTAACATAACATCTAGTCGACAGCAGGTTCATTAGAGAATGATAAACCAAGAATACAATGTAGGGAATTCAATGAATTGGTCAAAATGTATTTATTGAGTCACCCCAGAAATTGCATGGAGTGAGTTCGAGAAACCATTGAAATTGCAAATCAGGAAGGCTACAATCAATAGCTGTTAAAAATATGAGAACTGATTTGGCTGTATATTGTGTTGATAAACAGAGGATTGCTTGTGTGTCACTCCTACTCGGCTGACTTGGAGAGAAAAAAAATTGTAAGAGTGGAGTTTTTATAAGGTTTGGCCTTGATTGGTTTACGAGTTGATTTGCCATTACTGCCCACAAATAGTTATTTCATCACGAGGAAAGCTAAAGGTTATGTCATCACGAGGAAAGCTAAAGGTTATGTATGGAACATGCTTTGATAAGTTTTTTTTTTTTTCCTCAACAAACTTTCAGACTTGGATACTAATAAATGAATTCCATAACTCCTACACTGAAATAGAAATTGGTATTTAGAAAAATACGTATCGTAGTTGTATAAAAGTGCCTGTACCTGTAACGAGTCCACAACTTACAGGTTAGACCTTAAATTCACGGTACATACGTCAGTAATCGCAGCCGCACTTGCAAAAATTAAAACACTGCAATTATTAATTTACAAACTTATTCTTATACACACAATAATTGGGGGATATTCACGTACGCATCCCCGGAATATACGAATACCTACAGTAAACGTTACTTTCGGGAATGTGCACTCGCTACTCGCTTGTACCCATTAATATTCACATTTGTTGTCAGCGAATAAATAAACACTAAAAAGTATTTTAAGGGGTGTTTACATTCAAAATTAACATTTCACAAACGCGAGAATAACACAAATTTAGAGAAAATTCAGAACTAGTGAGTTCATAATGTAGCACTCCCAGGGCTATTCAAAAAGTAAAAAGTTCTCTCTCTCCTGGCTGCTTCACTTGTAACGCACTCGCGTACGAATTCAACAGCGCATTATATTCGATTTTAGTACGGTTTAAGTTTTATCATAACTTCTAGAAACTCCTATAGCAGCCAGAGTATTATTTCGTGGAACATTTTCAAGGCAAATATATAGGGAACGGGAAGCAAATCAACCAAAACGCATTATACAACACTTCCAATTAAATGTAAATAACTCGTAACTTTACATATTTAACCGATAAATTTATACTTAGTTAACTGAGGGGAACATACACACGCTTTATATATATATATATATCAAGGTCAAAAAAGGCTGTATGTTAATTTATGTTTATTTTAAACCTTTCCAAATACATGTGAAAGATAGCTGATACAGTGTTTTTGGCATATGTTGATCACATGACCTTTTTACCGGATATCAACCGTCTAACTCCACACTATAAACTGACTTTACTTGTTAACACTGCACGGTATAGGATATAGCCACCCCCTGGTGGCAGCACTAGTATCGCATATATATATATATACCGTGCAGTGTTAACAAGTAAAGTAAACTAAATATATATATATATATATATATATATATATATATATATAGACACACACACACACACACAAAACTTTTGGTTTTCCTGCCTACCTTTATTGTAATTTATTTACTGTCAAACCATTTATTGGTTTTGTCGTTACGATAAGTTAATTTAAGCTAGTTATGATTAAATGCGATGTGTCCTTGTATAATGTAATTAACTCTGCGATAAAGCTTTTCGATAGTTATCGACTGGTCATTTCGCGAGTGTGAAACATCTAAAAGTCACTGTCGTACGAGAAGGAATGTGCTGACATTGTTTTCTACGATTATTACTTCCACACGATGTTGGTTTTGAAAATTTACTACCTGACTTTCGGCTTTTTTATGGCGTAAGTGCTATACTTCACTGCCTAGGTGAGTGATTTGTAGTTACCTTTTGGCAAGTGGTTGCGGTAATTGTTGCATTATCGGTGCTCATTTACTATGTTTCCCTTCTAATTTTGTTCACTGCGATTCTCCTGCTACACAACCTAGCCATTTTGGTTATGTGATCTCAGTCTCGTGCTTTTTCAAGTGATGGGACCGCGGCCCACTCTATGATCTAAACAACAGTAGTGTGTCGACTCCTCGGCCACCGCCTTTTCATCCTTTTGTCAGAAATGTGTTCTTTTTGCATGTGATTTTT
Source organism: Dryococelus australis (assembly GCA_029891345.1). Taxonomy (NCBI): domain Eukaryota; kingdom Metazoa; phylum Arthropoda; class Insecta; order Phasmatodea; family Phasmatidae; genus Dryococelus; species Dryococelus australis. Next base: position 160,980,654 of record CM056994.1, on the reverse strand, counting down.
GATTACTGCATGACACCACGGCAGTGGCTGCCTTAAACTTGCTGCATGATGTTTTATTTTGGACTCAAATATCCTTGAAAACAACATGTTTAATGAATGTCAGTACCTACCTTGTTATATGGCTTGGTATGAGGCGGTGCGGACAGCCATAAGATTTTTTTTTTTTTTTTTTTTTTTTCAAATTTTTAGTTTGTTGGTCCTATAACAAAATAAAGGATAAAGCGAGGAAGCTATAGCTAAAATGGCAAATTGCGGGTGCACCCCAAGTTGTTAAAAAAAAAATAAATCAGAAAAAGGGGTCTGTTAACTGTTACTAGTTTGAAGCAACTGTATTACTCATAACACTACTTATTATTTTGTTTAAATATTTCATATATTTTGTCTCTTCTCATTGTGTGTGTGGTACGGGAAAAAAAATAGGGTGAAATAAAACCCAAACCAGATAACAATTTTCTTTATTTGTTAAAAAAGAAATTAACTAATACCTACTACTTTTTTTTGTAAGTGCACATTCATGTTTTAAGTTATTTATTGATGATAGCTGTTTTTTTTATAGGTATTAAAATAAACCCACAATAGTGTACCTGAATGGAGAACAAGGTAAGAGAGTGGAGTTAGATGTTTAATAATTATTTTGAGGCTTTTCGTAGGTACACTCCAACCAACATTGTATTCTATAGGAGCTTCTTCAATTTCTTCTGTTAATTGATTGATAATCCTTTGCTTAATTATGTATATATGTTTTTCGTGCCAACAAACTTATTTACAATCACATAATCTTTTTAAGTACCCTTTAATGCTTATTGTATAAGGTAGAAACCGTTCTATGTAGTTTCACCAACAAGTAGTAAAGGCTGTTTCTTAGCTGCTGAAACCCTACCTTTACGGTTCTTGCTATGTCTCTTCAGCCTATCGCCGTGTTTGAACAGATGCTTGCACTTGATGCATTGCTGCATAGCACAGGAAGGTCCATTCACACAAGATCTTTCATGCTTCCTTGCACGGTGGCTATAGACAAATATATTGTCACAGTAACAGCAACGAAGCCTTCACGAAGTCGTCGATGGGGGCACTGCCATAGGTGTCCCATCCGAAGAAGTCAAAAGCACTGTGCCAACCTCAGGCGTTGATAAACCAGCAACCAAATACACTGAAGGATTGCACGTGGGAGTGGAGATACTTCATTTCATGTACTTTGGGGCACATTGGTGCTTATGTTGGGGGCCAGCAGATGGGGTTTTCCTTTTGTTGGATAGCACTGGGTGGTTTTTCTTGTCCCCTGATGTGGAGCACCAAGGGGTGGCTCAAATTTTGTTAGCATTCCCGTGGTTCACTTGCATTAGGGGACGAGCAATCTTCCTTAAACGTTACACGAATAAGACAAAGACTTGCTCACCTGGATAGACGGGCCAGCAATCTTATCAATTCTTCTCGATAGGCCTTATCTGAGTCGCAGGTTATATCCCTGCAGAGTGTTATTGACCAGGTGGCAGTGCTTACTGAGGCTGTTAACCTGGCAGAAAGTAATGTGTCTGTCGTTCCTACTACCCAACAAGTAAGGTGTCAAATGTATCAGATCAAATCAGTGTGCTTACCCTTCAAGGTCCTTCTACATCCAACACTCACAACCCACTTTTAGGCACACCTCTTCCTGCCAAAGGTCCTTTTGCACATCCATTATCCCAATAGTAATTCTTGGTGCTGGTTTTACACCTACCTACCCTTCCACTGCTCATGCGTTTGGACCCACTTCCACAGATGTTTTGTATCCCATGTCACTATGACTCCTGGTGTTTTCCCAAGTGTTTTTCAAACACCCTCAACTGTTTTGGCAAAATTCCCCATCCCCTTGAACGTAATGTTAAAGGATTTACCTTTAACTGATTGTTTAGATATAAATACACTTTTAGATTTCCTGAAGGTCACTGTTCATTTACACCAAAGTAAATCAGCACCAGGACATCAGTTGCTGGAGATTATTTTTCCTTTCATGCAAGGACCATTAAGTGAATGCACACAACATGCCATTGCACAGCGCCTCCCTTTTGACGCATACCATAAAGATGATTTGCATTATTTTTTTTAATTCCTACCAGACTTTTGACTGAATTAAGGTTGAAGCATTTCAATCGTTTGCAGGGTACTTATGAGTCATTGTCAGTTTGTGTAAGTAACATTAAAGAAGCTGCAATAGTTCAAAGGTTGTCACTTATTGAATAAGAAGTGGTTGACAACATTTTAGAGGGCCTTGTACCCCAGAAACGCACCCGCTTAGTTTTTCTAGATAAGCCAACAAATTTGCTGGTTTAGATAACATGTGCATTCATTCACAAATATGTCCTATGTGGATCAGAGGCGTGAAAAGCCAAATTTTTCTTTTAAAGGCCTCTCTCTTCATAGGCAGCAACCAAATAAATCAGACACATTTGTGGTACAGATTGACAAACGACAAAATAAACCAACAGGCAATAGGCCTACTGATCAAAGAAAATATACTAAAAATGTGTGTAAATTACATAGAGGTGTTAACACAGGTAAACCAGGCTTCTCTAGTGGTAATCATACCCTGCCTATCTGTTATTATTGCAAAAGGACTGGACATGTAATTCCAAATTGTTTCAAGTTAAAAAAAAACATGCCCAGCGAGGAGGAAAAGTGAGCGACCGCCCTCGCTTTTGTTGTAAACATAATCTTGACTCTTATAATGTTCACATTTCTCCCAAGATTTCATTTGTAACCTTTTCCAACAGTTGTTTGGTCAACCTGAAGTTCATAGTGAGTGTGAGTATTATAGTGCTTTTGACTTGTGCCGTGTCCAGTTTCCTAATGTTGTTGGTGTTCGTAAAGTAAGTACTCCACATGTAGAATTAAGTGTGGGTTCTGTTATTATCAGTGCACTTGTGGACTCTGGTTCTGCAAGAATTATTATTTCTAAAGAACTTTTTAAATGTTTACAGGAATTGAACCTTATTAGGTTGAGTGAAGAGAACCATTGAAAATGTTTTACTGCTTCTAAAGTTCCATTGCCTATTTCTTGCTGTGCTGTAATAAAGGTAAAAATTTCACGCTTTACTTGGCTGATAAAATGTCTCATTGCTGAAGAGCTGAGTTTGGATTTTATTATTGAAGCAGATTTCATGAGAAAAACAGGTCTTATTGTAGATCTTCAGGAGGAACATATACATTTTTTTATTTGCCCCAAAAGGGAAAATTCAATTTATAAGTAATCAAATTCCTCCTACCACCTCTGAAATTAATGTGGATTGCGAAGCAAAATTTTTTGAAAATCTTTCAGTCGTTTATCTGATTTAGAGCAAAATAAAATTCAGAAATTGCGTGATCGTTTTCCCAGTCTGTTAATATCTGAATTAGGACTAACCAAAATGCTGGAGTATGATATCAAGCATTTAGACCAAGAACCAGTTAAAAGTCATCCATATCGTTTGGCCCCTCCAAAAAAGGAGCAACTTAGATTGCAGGTCCAGGACCTGATCAATAAGGTGTTACAGAACAATCAATGTTATGGTATGCTAGTCCAGCTTATCTTGCTCGAAAGCCTAATGGAAAACAACGCATGGTTATTGAATACCATAAGGTAAATAGGAAAATTGAAATTGAATCTGTGTCATTGCGAGACTTGCACTGTACTTTTCATTGGTTTAGTAAGGCTTTTTACCACCATAGATTTTAATGCGGCTTGCACTAGGTACCTTTGAATAAAGAATCCAAACACATAACTAATTTTTTGTGTTCTGTGGAACTTGTATCAGTGCACACGTGTCCCCTTTGGTTTGGCAACAGGTGCCCAAGTACTCACGAGACTGTTGGATCAGATATTTCATGATGTAAAATTTGAATTTGTATACAATTATCATGATGATTTGGTGATCTATTCAGAAAATTTTGAGGAACATTTAAGCCATTTAGAAGAATTATTTTCCCGTTCGAAAACATCTGGTTTAACAGAAAATCCTGCCAAGGTCAAGTTTGTGGTTCCTGAGATTTCATTTCTGGGTCATAAAATTTCTAGTCAGGGCATTTCCATAGACCCAGAACGGACCAAAGCAGTTAGGAATTTTCGCCAACCTAGGGATGCAAAGGGCATAGCCCGTTTTATCGTTATGATTCAGTTTTTTGGGAAGTTCATTCCGCGTTTGGCAGAAGAGGTTGCATCCCTTAACCAATTAAGAAAGAAAAATTCAAAATTCGATTGAGTGCAGACCAACACAAAGCATTTGACACTTTAAAAAATTACGTTACTAATCCTCCTGTGTTGCGAATGGCTGACTTTTACGAGCAGTTCATTTTACAAACCGACGTCTGCTAGCAAATTCCCTTTTACAGGAAATAGATGGTGTACATCAGCCGGTGGCTTATGCGTCACGCACTTTGACCCCCCCAGGAAATAAAACAATCTACCATCTATGAATTAGAATGTTTAGCAGTTTTATTTGGCATTGATAAATTCTATGAATATCTTAAACATTCTGAATTTTTGTTAGAAACAGATAATCAGGATTTGTCTTGGCTGTTAGCACAACCACGTCAGTTAGGTAAAATAGGCCGTTGGGTGATGAGAATCTCCTCTTTGAAATTTAAGGTCCAACACATTAAGGGTACTAAGAATGTTGTTGCAGATGTCCTCTCATGCATGTATGAAGGAAGTAAAGTGTTAGAAGAAACTGGAAATTTAGTAAGTTGTAAGCTTTTCAGTGATTTCCCTTGGCTTTTCATAACATTAAGAATTACCAGGAACAAGGCCCAGATATAAATTTTATTATTATTCAAGATTTACAGTCTGTGTTGAACAAAAACCATATTATTTGTCTAAAGGCATCCTATTTTGAAAGTCTCGTGACAACAGACTATATATTGTTTTGCCAAATGTTCTGAAACCCATGGTTTCTTAGTGTTTTCATTCTTCTCCTGTAGGTGGACACTTAGGCACTTACAAGACTATTCAGGAAATCACGAAACATTTTATTTGGAATGGAATGAATGTAGAAATTACAGATAGGGTAAAAATGTGTACCCTATGCACCATGAGCAAACCTGCACAAAATACTCATTTAGGATTTCTGACTTCAGACGTAGTTGAGAACCAATGCGGAAATTGTTTATCGATTTTGTTGGATACTTGCCTCGTAGCAAATCTAGACACAATATGCTTTTGGTATGTGTAAATGCATTACTACAATTTTGTGTGTTTAATACCTTTGAGAAAAGCTACTGCATTGAATAAAATTCATGCCCTTCAGGCATATATTTTTCAAAATTTTGGCATTTCTACTTCTGTAGTTTCTAAAAAAAAGGTTCTCCATGCACAGCAAAACAGTTAAAACAAATGCGTTTCCCTTTTGGCGTCAAACACATAACCTTGACCTTGAGGTCCAGTGAAAATATGCCGACTTTCCCCGAGGTCGACCGGATATCAGCCGACCTTTCCCGAGGTCTAGCGTAAGTCTGCTGACATTGAAATGGCGAAATGAACTTCTTACATTCCACCTAGGCGATATGGACTACTTGCCTCCCACCTTGGCGAATTCAAGTGCTGGCCTCCCCCCTATGCGAAATGAACTACGTGCCTCCCACCTAGGCGAATGGGAATACTTGCCTCCCACCAAGGAGAACTGGATTACTTGACTCCCACCACCTAGGCGAACAGAAGTGCTGGTTCCAACCCAAGCGAAATTAACTACTTATCTTCCACCTAGGCGAACTGAAGTGCTGGACTTCCACCTTAGCGAAATGAACTAATTTCCACACACCTAAGCGTACAGGAATAATTGCCTGCCTGTAGGAGAACTGGACTAATAAAACTCCCACCTAGGAGAACTGAGGTGCTGGCCTCTCACCTTAGCGAAATGAACGATGTACCTCCAACCTACGGGAAATGGACTACTTGCTTCCCAATTAGGCAAACTGGACTACTAGCCTCCCACCTAGGCAAACTGAAGTCATGGGTTCCCAATCAACCAAATGAACTAATTATCTCCCATCTAGGTGAACAGGACTGCTTGCTACCACCTAGGCGAACTGGAGTACTTGCCTTCCATCTAAGTAAAATGAATAACTTGATTCCCATATAGGCGAATTGAAGTGCTGGCCTCCCTCCTAAGCAAAAATATATAATTGCCTCCCATCTACGAGAACTGAAGTGATAGCCTCCCACATAAGCGAAATGAACTTCTTGCCTTCATCTAGGTGAACTTTCTACTTGTCTCCAACCTAGGTGAACTTTCTACATGTCTCCAACCTAGTCGAACTGGACTACATGCGTCCCTAGACGAAATGAAGGGCTGTCCTAACACATAGGCGAAATGAATTAATAGCCACCCACTTAGGCGAACTGTACAACTTGCTTCCCACCTAGGAGAACTCGACTACTTGACTCATATCAACGCGAAATGAATTGCTGGCCTCCCATTTAAGCGAAATGAATTTCTTGCCTTCACCTAGGCGAACTTTCTACTTGTCTCAAACCTAAGCGAAAAGAACTGCTTGTCTCCCACATAGGGGAAATGAACTACTTGTCTCTCCCACCTATGCAAACTGGACTAATTGCCTTCCACCTAGGCGAACTGAAGAGCTGTCATCCCACCTAAGTGGAATGAACTACTTGCCTCCCATCTAAGTGAACTGGACTATTTGCATCTCACCTAGGCGAGTTGAAGTGCTGGTCTCACCACTCAGCGAAATGAAGTACTTGCCTCCCACCTAGGTGAACTGGACTGTGTGCCTCCCACCTAGGCAAACTGAAGTGCTGGCCTCCCATCTAAGACTAATGCACTACTTGCCTCCAACCTAAGAAAACTGTACTACTTGCCTACAACCTAGGCTAATTGGACTACATGCCTTCCACCTAGGCGAAATGAATTAATTGTCTCCCACCTAGGTAAACTAGATAACTTTCTCTTCCACCTAGGCGAACTGAAGTGCTAACTTCCCACCTAAGCAAAATGAACTACTTGTCTTTGACCTAGGTCAAATTAACTACATTCCGCCCTCCTAGGCAAAATGAACTACTTGCCTTCTACCTAGGCGAACTAAACTACTTGACTCCCACCTAGGCGAACTAAAATGCTCGCCTGCCACCTAAGCGAAATGAATATGTGCCTCCCACCTAGGCGAAAGGACTACTTGCCTTCAACGCAAACAAACTAGATACCTTGCCTACCACCTAGGCAAACTGGACTACTTGCCTCCCATATAGGCGAAATGAATTACTTGCCTCCCACCTAGGCGTACTGAAGTAATTTTCTCCCAAATAAGCATTAGTTTATACTTGCCTCCCACATAGAAAAAGTGGATTACTTGCCTCCTACCTAGGAAAAATTATCTACTTTCCCTGCCATCTAGTCGAACTGACTACTTTGCTCTCACCTAATCGAACTAGACTACTTGACTCTCAGCTAGGCGGACTCAAGTGCTCACCTCCCAATTAAGCGAAATGAACTACGTTCCTCCCACCTAAGGGAAATGTACTACTTTCTTCCCACCCAGTCAAACTGGACTACTTGTCCATCACCTAGGCCAACTGGACTACTTGCCTCCAATCTAGGTGAAATTAATTACTTGCCTTCCATATAGGCGAACTGAAGTGATCGCCTCCAACCTAAGCGAAATTAACTATGTGCCCCACATATAGGCGAAATGGACGACTTACCTCTCACCTAGACGAACTGGTTTACTTGCCTCCCAACTGGGCGAACTGAAGTGGCCTCCCACCTAAGCGAAATGGTCTACTTCCCTTTCACAGAGGCCAAATGAACTACAAGCCTCCCACGAAGGCGAACTCGACTGCTTGCTTCTCACCTAGGCGAACTGATATGCTGGCCTCCCACCTAAGTGAAATTAACTCCATGCTTCCCACTTAGGCAAACCGAACAACTAGAATCCCACCTAGGCAAACTTAAGGGATGGATTCCCGACAAAGCCAAATTAAATAATTACCCCCACCTAGGCAAACTGGATTACTTCCCTCCCATCTAGGTGAGGTGAAAAACTTGCCTCCCACCTAGGCGAACTGAAATGCTGGCCTCACACCTAAGCAAAAATAACTATCTGCATCCCACTTAATCAAAATGAACTACTTACCTTTCACCTAGGACAAAGGAACTACAAGCCTTCCACCTAGGCGAAATGAACTACTGCCTCCCACCTAGGCGACCTGGACTACTTCCAACCGAGTTGAACTAAAGTGCTCCCCTCCTACCTATGCGAAATGAACTACTTGCCTTTCACCTAGGCCAAATGAACCGATATGCTGGCCTCCCATCTAAGACAAATGAACTACTTGCCTCCCACCTAAGCGAACTGCACTATTTTCCCACCACCTACACTAACTCGACTAAATGGCTTCCACCTAAGCAAAATGAATAACTTTACTTCCTCCTAGGCGAAATGGATTACTTCTCTCCCAAATAGGCAAAGGAAAGTACTGGCCTCCCAACTATAGGAAATAATCTACTTGTTTCCAAAAAGGTGAAATGAACTACTTGCCTCCTACCTAAGCGAACTCAACTACTTGGCTCCCACCTATACGAACAGATATGCTGGCCACCCACCTAAGAGAAATTAACTACTTGCCTTCCATCTATGAGAAATGAACTACTTGCCTCCCACCTAGGCGAACTGGACTATTTGCCACTCACCTAGGCGCACTGAAGTGCTGACCTGCTCCCTAAGCGAAGTAATCGACTTGCTTCCCACTTAGGCTAACCGGGATACTAGCCTGCCACCTAGGCAAACTGAATATATGGATTCCTAACTGAGCCAAATTAATTAGTAACCTCCCACCTAGGCGAACTGGACTACTTGCAACCGCCTAGGCAAACTGGACTTCTTGCCTCCCAACAAGATGAAAAGAATAACTTTCCACCTACCTGGGCGAATTAAAGTGCTGGCCTCCCACCTAAGCGAAAAGAACTATCTGCCACCGACCTAAGCGAAATGAACTACTTATATTTCACCTAGGCCAAATTAATTACATGCTTCCCACCAAGGTGAACAGAAGTGCTGGCCTTCCACATTAGTGAAATAAACTACTTTCCACCCATCTAGGTGAACTGGACTACTTGCCTCCCACCTACGCGAACAGGACTGCTTGCCTCCCACCTTGACGAAATGAATTAATTGCCTACCACATAGGCGAACTGGACTACTTGCTTAAACCTAGGCGAACTGAAGTGCTGGCCTTCCCCCTTAGCGAAATGAACTACTTGCATCTTACTAAGACGAACTTCCCTTGTCCTAGGCCTTGCCTCCCACCATTAAAAAAAATCGATAATAGTAGTATTATTATAATAATAATAAAGATTTTTTTTAGCAGTATAGAGAATATTATGTTTGGTATTAGTCTTGTTATATAAATAAATAGTACTATTATACCTCCTACATATATTAAAAATAGGATGTATGAAAATCAGAATGATTTGAAAATTATTCCTGTTATTATTGAGATTAAAATTGTTTGTATGATAATTGTTATACCTATTGATAAAGGGTGTTTTATTATTAGGATGGTTATATTTATTATTATATTTATTATTATTATTATTTTAATACAAAGGGTAGTTTAAAGTTAAAATATTAGTTTTGGGAATTATTGATAGAATATTATGTCTTCCTTTGAAGTTTTAAGAAAAAATTATTGATTTTTGATTTACAAGACCAATATTTTATATAAATTATTAAAACTAGTGTTAATTTATTTTATATTGCCTTTAATTATATTTGTTTGTGGCTTGTTGGTATTTTCTTTTAATTATGATCATTTTTTAATTACTTTACTTAGTTTAGAATATATTGTTTTATCTTTATTTTGATATATTTTTTTATATATATTTATTAATATATTTGATATATTTTTTATAATACTAATTCTTACTATGTGAGTTTGTGAAGCAGTTTTGGGTTTATCTTTATTAGTTAGCTTGATTCGTGGTTATGGTAATGATTATTTTTTGTCATTTAATTTACTTCAATGTTAAAATTAATTTTATTTACTTTGTTTTTAATACCTCTTTCTTATTTTGGTTGCTGGTGATTGGTACATTTTGGTTTATTTATTTTAATATTTTTATTTTATTAAAATTTTACTAGATCTTATTATTTTTGTAATGTAAGATATGTAAGATATATCACTTGGTTGTGATATTATTTCCTATTTATTAATTTTATTGAGATTTTTTATTTGTGGGTTAATAATTATGGCTAGTGAATCTATTTATCGATATGATTATTATTCTAATTTATGTGTTTTTTTTAAAATTATTTTATTGTTTTTAGTTTTATTTATGTCTTTTTCTAGAAATAGTTTAATTTTATTATTATTATTTTTTTTAATCTAGCTTAATTCCTACATTATTTTTAATTTTTGGTTGGGGATATCAACCTAAGCGTCTTCAAGCTGGGATATATTTTTTATTTTATACTTTATTTTCTTCTTTACCTATATTGGTTTGTATTTTATACTTTTATAATTTATATGGTAGTTTAAATTTTTCCATAATTTTTAATTTTGATTATTATTATTTTAATTTTTTATTTTTGTATGATTTTTTCATTTTTAGTTAAAATACCAATATTTTTTGTTCATGTTTGATTACCAAAAGCTCATGTTGAAGCTCCTGTTTCCGGATCTATAATTTTAGCTGGTGTTCTTTTAAAGTTAGGTGGTTATGGTTTATTCCGTGTGTTTTGTATATTAATTTCTTCGGTTATAATATATAATTATGTTTGATTTGGTATTAGATTATTAGGCTGTTTGTTTATTAGATTTGTTTGTATACGGCAGAGTGATTTAAAATCATTAATTGCTTATTCTTCAGTAATTCATATAGGATTGGTATTAGGTGGTATTATGACTTTAAATTGTTGAGGTTTATTTGGTTCTCTTGTTATAATGATTGCTCATGGTTTATGTTCTTCTGGTTTATTTTGTTTAGCTAATATTGTTTATGAACGATTGGGAACTCGTAGATTATTTATTATTAAGGGTTTAATTAATTTTATGCCTACAATAAGTTTGTGGTGATTTTTATTAAGATCATATAATATGGCTGCTCCTCCATCTTTAAATTTAATAGGTGAAATTATACTATTTAATAGAATTGTTTCTTGAAGAAGAATTAATACATTTGTATTTTTGATTATGTCTTTTTTTAGAGCTGCTTATACTTTATATATATACTCTTATAGTCGGCATGGTATGATTTATTCTGGTGTAATTTCTTTTGGTGTTGGTTATTTACGTGAATATTTATTGTTATTTCTTCATTGATTTCCATTAAATTTAATTATTTTTATAAGTGGGTTTATATTTATTTAACTTAAATAGTTTAATTAAAATATCAGCTTGTGGGTCTGGGGATGTATTTTTTACTTTAAGATTCTTTGACGTTATTCTTTATGTAATATTTTATTTATTAATTTAATTGTTATTAGATTAATATTGTTTTCTGTTGGTGTTTTATTTATATTTAATGATTTAGTTTATTACGTTGAATATTAACTTTTTATGTTTAATAGTACTCAATTGTTAATAACATTATTATTTGATTGAATATCATTAATTTTTATAAGATTCGTTTTATTTATTTCTTCTTTGATTATTTATTATAGAAAGGATTATATAATAGGTGATATTTTTATTGATCATTTTGTTATCTTAGTTTTAATATTTATTTTTTCTATAATATTTATAATTATTAGTCCTAATTTAATTAGAATTTTATTAGGTTGGGATTGTTTGGGTTTGGTTTCTTATTGTTTAGTTATTTATTGTCAGAATGTTAAGTCTTTTAATGCTGGTATAATTACTGCTTTATCGAATCGTGTGGGTGATAGAATATTATTAATGTCAATTGCTTGAATATTTAGATATGGTAGATGAAATTATTTTATATATATTGATTTTTTTTTCTTTTGATTTTGATGTTAAGTTAATTAGATTATTTATTGTTATTGCAGTTATAACTAAAAGTGCTCAGATTCCGTTTTCCCCTTGATTACCTGCTGCTATAGCAGCACCTACTCCTGTTTCTTCTTTAGTTCATTCTTCTACATTAGTTACTGCAGGTGTACTGCAGGTGATAATAGAACATTATCAAAATTTTTTATTATTTATTTCTTTAATTACTATGTTTATATCTGGATTTTGTGCGAACTTTGAATTTGATTTGAAGAGGATTATTGCTTTATCAACTTTAAGTCAATTGGGTTTAATAATATCTATTCTTTTTTTGGTTTTGTTTATTTGGCTTATTTTCATTTATTAACTCATGCTTTATTTAAGGCTTTATTATTTATATGTTCGGTTGTGCTTGCCTTTACCCTTAGCAAAATGAACAACTTGCCTTCCACCTAGGCAAAATAACTTCTTTTTTCCCACATAGGCGAAATAATTTTCTTGCCTCCCACCTTGATGAACTTGACTTCACGAGCCCCACCTAGACTAACTGAACAGCAAGCGACCTGGACTACATGCTTCCACCGATTTGAACTAAAGTACTGTCCTCCCACCTAAGCAAAAATAGCTATTTGCCTCCCACATAGGAGAAATGAACTACTTACCTCCCACCTAGGCAACCTGGACTACTATCTCTCACCTAGGCAAACTGAAATGCTGGTCTCCCTGCTAAGCCCAAATGAACTACTTGCCTACCACCTACGCGAACTGAAGTGCTGACCACCCACCTAAGCGAAATTAACTGCGTACCTCCCACCTAGGCGAAATGATCTACTTGCCTCCCATCTAGGCGATCTGGACAATTTGCCTCCCACATGGGCGAACAGGACTACTTGCCTCCCACTTAGGTGAACTGGACTACGTGCTATCACCTAGGCGAACTGAAGTGCTGACCTGCCCCCTTAACGAAATGTACAACTTGCATCCTACCTAGCCTAACTTGACTAATTGCCTCCCACATATATGAACTCAAGTGCTGGTATCCACCTAAACAAAATTAACTACATGGCTCATGAACTACATGAACTCTCTAGGCGAAATTGACTACTTGCCTCCTACCTAGGAGAACTGGACTACTTGCCTCCTACCTTGGAGATCTGGACTACTTGCCTCTTACCAACGCGATCTGAAGTGCTGGCCTCTCACCTAAAAGAAATGTACTACTTGCCTCCTACCTAGACGAACTGTAGAGCTGGCCTCCCACTTAAGCGAATATGATTACTGGCCTCACGCCTTGGCAAGCATTACTAATTGTCTCTCACCTAGACGAAATGAATTGTTTGCCTTCCACATGAACCAAATAAACTTCTTGCCTCGTACGAAGGCGACCTCGAAAACTTGATTCCCAACCGATTTGAAATAAAGTGCTGTCCTAAGCGAAAAGAAGTACTTGCCCCCACCTAGGCGAAATGAACTGCTTGACTCCCACCTAGGCAAACTGGACTATTTGCCTCCACCTAGGCGTTCTGAAGTGCTGGTCTCCCACCTAAGTGAAATGAACTACTTGCCTCCCACCTAAGCGAACTAGACAACTTGCTTCTCACCTAGGGGAACGAGTACTTTTACCCTGCTAAAGAAATGAACTACTTATCTCCCACATAGGCGAAATGGACTACTTGTCTACCACCTGTGTCACCTGGACTACTTGCTTCCCAACGATTTGAACTAAAGTACTGTCCTCCCACCTAAGAGAAATGATCTATATGCTTCCCACCTAGACGAAAAAAACTACTTGCCGCCCACATAGGCGACTTGGACTACGTGCTTCCCAATGATTTGAACTAAAGTATGGTCCTCCCACCTAAGTGAAAAGAACTACTTGCCTCCTACCTAGGCGAACTGAAGTACTGTCCGCCAAATCTAAGTGAAATGAACTAATTACCTCCCATCTAGGTGAGCTGGACTACTAGCCTCTCACCTAGGCAAACTGAAATGCTGGTCTCCCTGCTAAGCGAAATGAACTACTTGCCTACCACCTACGCGAACTGAAGTGCTGACCACCCACCTAAGCGAAATTAACTGCGTACCTCCCACCTAGGCGAAATGATCTACTTGCCTCCCACCTAGGCGACCTGGACTACATGCTTCCACCGATTTGAACTAAAGTACTGTCCTCCCACCTAAGCAAAAATAGCTATTTGCCTCCCACATAGGAGAAATGAACTACTTACCTCCCACCTAGGCAACCTGGACTACTTGCCTCCCACCTAGGCCAACAGAAGTGCTGGCCTCCCACCTAAGTGAAATGATCTACTTGCCTCCCACATAGGTGAAATTGAATGCATGCGAACTACCAAGGCAAACAGAACTGCTGGCCTCCCAGCTAAGCGAAATGAGCTATGTGCCTCCAACTTAGGCAAAATTGACTACTTGACTCAAACGTAGGCGATCTGATCTACTTGCCTCCCACATAGGCGAACTGAAGTGCTGACCACCCACCTAGGCGAAATGAACTACTTGCCTTCCATCTAGGTAAACTGAACTACTTGCCTCCCACTTAGGCGACGTGGACTCCTTGCTTCCCACCGATTTGAACTAATGTGCTGTCCTCCCACCTAAGCGAAAATAACTATTTCCCTCACACCTATGCGAAATGAACTACTTGCCTCTCACGTAGACAACCTGGACTACTTGCCTCCCACCTAGGCGAACTGAAGGGCTGTCCTCCCACCTAAGTGAAATGATCTACTTGCCTTCCACGTAGGCGAACTTGGATGGATGAGAACTACCAAGGCAAACTGAAGTGCTGGTCTCCCAACTAAGACTAATGGAATACTTGCCTCCCACCTAAGCAAACTGGACTACTTGCCTACCACCAAAGATAACTGGACTACTTTCCACCTACCTTGGCCAACTGATGTGCTTGCCTTTACCCTTAGCAAAATGAACAACTTGCCTTCCACCTAGGCAAAATAACTTCTTTTTTCCCACATAGGCGAAATAATTTTCTTGCCTCCCACCTTGATGAACTTGACTTCACGAGCCCCACCTAGACTAACTGAAGAGCAGTCCTGCCACCTAGGCGAAATAAACTATTTACCTCCCACCTAGGCGAACTGGTGTTCTTGACACCAACCTTAGATAAATGAACTAATTGCCTTCCACCTAGGAGAAGAGAATACATTTTTCCCACAGAGGCGAAATTATTTTTTTGCCTTCCACCTAGGCGAACTGGACTACTTACCTCCCATCTCGGAGAACTGGACTAATTGCCTCACACCAAGGCTAACTGAATTGCTGTCCTCCCACCTAACGGAAATGAACTACTTGATTCCTACCTAGGCGAAATGAACTACTTGCCTCCAAGCTAGGCGAACTCGACTACATGCCTTTCAACTAGACTCACTGATATAGTGGCCTCCCACCTAAGTGAATTGAACTACTTGTCACCCACCTAGGCGAACTGGACTAATTGTCTGTCACCTGGGCGAACTGTAGTGCTGGCCTCCTCCCTAGGTGAAATGAACTACTTGCTTCCCACTTAGGTTAATTGGACTACTTGCCTTCCACCTAGGCAAACTGAAGTGCTGCTTCCCATCTAAGGCAAATTAACTACTTCCCTCCCACCTAGGCCAACAGGTATACTTGCCTAACACCCAGGCATATAGGACTACTGGCCATCCTCTTAGGCGAACTTCACTACTTGTCTCTCACCTAGGCAAAATGAACTACTTGCTTCCCACCTAGCCAAACTGAAGTGCTGGTCTCCCACGTTAGCCACATGAACTACTTGCCTCCCATCTATGCGAACTGGACTACTTGCTACCACCTAGGCAATCTTGAAAACTTGCCTCCCATCAAGTTGAAATGAATAACTTACCTCCCACCTAGGTGAACTGAGTGATGGTATCCCACATAAGCGAAATGAACTCCTTGACTCCCACCTAGGCGAAATGAATAACTTCGCTCCCACCTTAATAAAATCGACTACTTGTCTAGGCGAAATGATATTCTGACCTCCCACCTAAGTGAAATGAACTACTTGTCTCACACCTAGGAGAACTGGAGTAATTACATCCCACCTAGGCGAACTGAAGTGCTGGCCCCCCACCTAAGTGAAATGAACTTTGTGCCTCCTAGGGGAATTGACTACTTGACTCCCACCTAGGCGATCTGAAGTGCTGGCTTCCCACCTACACGCACTGGACTACTTGCATCACACCTAGGCAACCTGGACTAATTGCCTCCCACTTAGGCTAACTAAAGTGCTGCCCTCCCTAATAAACGAAATTAACCATTGTCTCCCACCTAAACAAAATGGATTACTTGCCTCCCACCTAGGCAAACGAGATTAATTGACCCAATTCTAGGCCAACCAAACTTCTTGGTTCTAACCTAGGCGAACTGAAGTTCTGACCTACCACCTAGGCGAACTGAAGTGCTGGCCTTCAATTTAAGCTAAATGAACAATTTGCCTTCCACCTAGGCGAACAGATAACTTGCCTCAGTTATGGGCGAACTGGACTACTTGACTCCCACCAATGCGAAATGAACAACTTGCCTCCCACCTAGGGGAACTTGACTACTTGCCTGCCACCTAGGTGAACTGAATACTTGTCACCCACCTAGGCAAACTAGACTAATTACCTCCCACCTAAGAGGACTCAAGTGTTGACATCCCACTTAAGCGAAATTAACAATGTGCCTCCCACCTAGCCGAAAAGACTACCTGCCTCCTACCTAGGAGAATTGAAGACCTGTCCTCCTACCTAGGAGAAATGAACTACTTGTCTCCTAACTAGGTGAATTGAATTGCTTGGCTCCCACATAAGCGAAGTGTTCTACTTGCCTTCCACCTAGGCGAACTTAACTATTTATCTCTCACCTAGGCGAAAATAACTATTTACCTCACACCTAGGCGAATTGCAATACTTGTCTACAACCTAGGCGAACTGGACTACTTACCTCTCATCTAGGCGAAATGAATATCTTGCCTCCCACCTAGGCAAACAGAAATACTGGCCTCCCACATAAGCGAAAGGATATAATTGACCCATACCTAGGAAAACAGTATAACTCGCCTCCTACATAGGCAAAATTATCTATTTGCAATTCCACTTAGTCGAACTGACTTCTTGTGTCCCTTCTAAGCGAACTGGACTACTTAACTCCCACCTAGGCAAACTAAAGTGCTCCCCTCCGACCTAAGGGAAATTAAATTTGTGCCTCCCAACTAGACGAAATGGACAACTTGCCTCCCACCTAGGCTAACTGAAGTGCTGAACTCCCACCTAAACGAAATGAACTACTTGCCACACACCTAGGCGGACTCGACTACTTGCCTCCCACCTAAGCGAAATAAACTATTTGCCTCCCACCTAGAGGAACTCGACTACTTGCCTCCCTCCTAGACGAACTGATGTGCTGGCCTCCCACACAAGTGAAATGAAACTACTACCTCCTACCTAGGCGAACTGCTCTACTTGCCTCCCAACTCTGCGAACTGAAGGGCTGGCCTCTCACTTAAGTGAATAGGAATACTGGTTTCCCACCTAGGTAAACTTTACTACATGTCTTTCACCTAGGCGAAATGAACTGCTTGCCTCTAAAACTAGGCGAAATGAAATCATTGCCTCCCACCTAAGTGAACTGGACTACTTGCTTCCCACCGATTTGAATTAAAGTGGTCCCACCTAAGTGATCTTTTCTACTAGCCTACCAAGTAGGCGAACTGGACTACTTGCCTCCCACCTAGGCGAACTGAAGTACTGGCCTCCCACTTAAGCGAACAGGACTACTGGCCTCCTACATAGGCAAACTTTAATACTTGTCTCTCACCTAGGCAAAATGAACTGCTTGCCTCCTACCGAGGCGAAATGAACTACTTGCCTCACACCTAGGCGAACTAAAGTGCTGGCCTCCCACCTAAGCGAAATGACCTACTTACTTCACACCTAGGCGAAATGGACTACTGGCCTATCACCTAGGCGAACTGGACTACACCTCCCACCTAGGCGAAATGATTAACTTGCATCCCACCTAGGCGAAATAGACTGCTTACCTCCCACCTAGGCGAAGTGAACTACTTGCCTCCCACCTACACGAAATGACTACTTGCCACCCACCTAAGCAAAATGAATTACAAGCCTCTCACCTAACCGAAATGAACTACTTGCCTTCCACCTAGGCGAACTGAAGTACTGGCTTCCCACCTAAGAGAAATGACCTACTTGGCTCCCACATAGGCAAAATGAACTACTTGTCCCCCTCCTAGGCGTACTGAAGTTCTGGCCTCCCTCCGAAGCGAAATGACCTAATCCCCTCCCTTATGGGCGAAATAAACTACTTGCCTCTCACCCAGGCGAACCGAAGTGCTGGCCTCCCACCTAAGTGAAATGACCTACTTTCTTCCACCTAGGCAAACTTGACTACTGGCCTATTACCTATGCGAACTGGACTACTCCTCTTACCTAGGCGAAATGAGTCACTTACGTCCTACCTAGACGTAATGGCCTACTTGCTTCCCACCTAGAAGAAATGAACTATATGTCTCCCACCTAGGCGAAATGATCTACTTCTCTCCCACCTAGGCGAACTGAAGTGCTGGCCCCCTTCCTAACCGAAATAAATTACTTGCCTCCAGCCTAAGTGAAGTGGACTACTTGCTTCCCAGTTTGGACTACTTGCCTCCTACCGACGTGAACTTAAGTTCTGGCCTCCCACCTATGCGGAATGATCTACTTGCCTCCCACCTAGGCGAACTGAAGTGCTGGCCTCCCACCAATGCAAAATGAACTATTTGCCACCCACCTAGGTGAACTGGACTCGATTCCCCGGTGGATTTTCGTGCATAGGTATCTAGCTGGACGATCCAGCTGCTCCACGCGTTTTCTCGGGGATCTCCCATTTCACCAACATCTGCTCACAATACCTCGATGTTAAGAAAAGCCCAAATCTCTCCACTCAACTCCGTTCGTACATATCAAACACTCGTCAGTTATTTAAGATATTTAAAAACATTAATTTCGCAGAATAAGAGTTGCATTATTTGCAATTTTTGTCTTATATACTCGGATCAATTATTAAGTGATCATTATTAGTAAACATTCTGTTCTCTACTTACACCGAGTATATATACTATCAAGACAAAGTAATTAATTTAAATTTCACATACATTTTTCTTATATGAAACTTTCTCTGTTAGACTAAACCACTTATATACACTATAATTTGCTCGTTTGCCAAACACTGTTTGCACATATTTTGTTTATAGTTTTTTATCACAGTGTTTTGGTATTACCACATGTGGAGCTGCTTGGATATATTGTGGCTGCAGTAGAGTATACGTCAAGCCTCACTTTATAGCTACACCTGTGGAAGTGACCTTAAACTACTTATGACCTTGTTTATAAACTTGAGTATTACTTACTGGATGTGGTATTTGTCCATTTTTTTGTGACTACAAAATTCCTTGTAACCGCAGTAAAAATTTTGATATTAGACTTCAAATCCCTAAAATGATTACAAATTCCTCCAATAAGACACTTATTCTCGGTTTATTGTGTGTTAAAACCGATCATAGTTATGTTTTAATTTAAAATTACGTGTCCCCTGTTTTTAGGAAGAAATAAAATTTTATTTCTAATACACTCTATATTACAACAGTAGTATCTTATTTATAACATTATCTCGGCATCTAACGATCAGTTCAACAATAACACAGAACAATATTACACAAATTTATACACATATCTGTACTTCCTGAAATAAAATGTTTACACTACATTTTTCTAACCTAGTATACCCAACTTAAAAATAATCTGTATGATTTAAATGTTTTCCCAACACCAATTGCTAATTACTATCACAATATGGGATATTAACACTTGGTCCCCATCACAAGAACAAACAATCTCACAGCTCACTAGTACACTAGGACTTTGACACATGAATCGATTATTCTTATAAAATGTATCTCATATAAAAATATACAATAAAAATAAATTGCGTGATCCATTGAAATAGTTTTATATAAGGTATGAGAAGTATGATTGTCGACAGACTTCAGACATATACCTAACATTCAGGTGAACAAAATTCCAAATATCAGAGTAAGTCAAAACAGTGTTGATACTTATTTCATATATTCTTCAATTTACAAGAATTGTCACTGTTATCTTACAACCATGCAGTGTTAAGTAATTCAGAGCAACGGTGTGCACATAAGATACAATAAACATCTGAATGTAATGAAATGCTGTCAATGTGAGATGTCAAATGGGGAATTGTAATTTTATATCATACTAAAACATTTTAATTAGAATTTGTAAATTTATAATGTAATAGAAAATATTAAAATCACATCTCAGTCAAACTATGATTGCAGAACTTCTGCATTAAAAGGCTTATTAAATTGTTTTCGATATACCAGAATGCCTTTATAATAAATGACATCGAAAAGTTTGAATGTTACACCGAGAAAAGGGTCTGTTGAATAAAACGAAGTTGGTTTGGCGCAACCAAATTGATTACTTGTATAGAGAAAATTAAATATTTTGTTGTTACAAGCAAATATTTGTTTGGCTGTAGGTACATTAGACAGTCTCGGTTAGAATAAAAAAACAATTAGAAGGCATACCGAAATAAGATCGTATGACATTTGTACCCGAGCGCTATACCCTGCAAGTGACTGACTACATATGAAGTTGTTATGTTACTGGACAACATGCGCAAATAAATATTTCTAGTTTTACAAATTTGATTTTTAGTTTCCTGTTCAACTTACCGTATTAAAGTGTTTATACCATTATTAAGTATCAATAAATGCATTAAAAAACCTTTTTACTATCCTAATTGTCACAAAAAATGCAAAATAACTTCCGAGCCATTTTTTTTAAATGAAGGCAATCAAATGAGTGGTCAAACAAATGTATACATTTGAGTCAAACAAATACTTTGTTGGAAGTCTAATTTCTTTTGGCCCGTCATAGGTTACGTGTGTTTAAACATGCATTTTTTTAGATAAACAAAATTAACTTTGCAGATTTTCAAGTTTTAATTACTCAACAAAATATTGTTATCGCAACTACATATTACATATATTTTTGCCGTATTCAAACAAATTTTCTTTGGCCTTTCTCCCAGTGTAGATCCAACCAAAACTTGGAAGATCACAATGTGGAGTTGACCAGTAAAGCAAATACTATATCAAATTTTGTTTCCAGAGGTACTAATTAAAAAAAAAGTTCGAACAGAGCTATAAGATTTAAATTATAGATTTTAATGACGAGTTGATAAAGTAGAATGAGGACTACTGCCATTAAAAATAGTATATACATTTTCTTTGCTTTATGATAATCGATGTTAATTACTTGTCCATGTGTTGTAACAAATGTGCTGCAACTAAAACTGATTCTGTCTACTAAACCATTATTGCGCTGGCTTGAGAACAGGAAAAATACTAAAGAAACTAACGAATGCATTAATATTTCTGGTACTACTAAAAAAAGTTGGACATACGCTAAAATGGCATTCCATCAGTTTTTAATATACGTGCCCAGTTTATACGCGAATTTTCTATAGATTCACTACCAAGATTTTTCATCTTAAAGGGTGCGTTGACAACTCAATAATTATGACGTGCATATAAGAAATGAGAGTGCTCAGTCGAAAAACATAACCTAAGGTTCGTGAGATATTGAAGAGTTATCTATAAATTTAGGTAGCCTAGTTGTTTGTAATAAATAGCGTAACACAACTGCATAGGAATTAATAAGTACGTACAAGTCGATAAGAGTTGAATACAGGTGAGTTATATTAAACGTAAAGGAACCATTATAAATATTAAAAACGCAAATGTGTGAACACAATTAGGCTACATTTTTATTTGTAAATAACATGTGTAACTTACCAATTCTCCGCAAAAATATATACAACCTAACTTAGCTTAAATTTTCACATACGAAAATTGCACATTTTCTGTGAATATTTAGACTATATGTTATAATTGGTAAGTGTCATTTGAACTTGCAATCGTAAAGTACATAACATTTGGTCAGTGGTTACTCCATAAGCCAGAAAACATTTTTTTAAAATTTTAAACTTAATATCAACTCATGTTTTAACTACTGCGTTTTTAATTTATTTGATAGTTTTTTTGTGGGATAGATGTTTATGTTTACAATTTTCTTTCGAATTGATATACCAGCAAATCTGTTACAGCTTTTTTTTTAAACGTGCTTGACATGGCAATAGGCGCAAATCTCAGGGAGAAAGAGGGTTTCTACTGTACTTGACTTTATCTGATACATATAAAAATTTGAAACTCTATAGCCAAATTAAATAAAAATAAGCCTGACTAACGGTTTGTTTATTATAATACAGGTGTTTTAATTAGAACAGAAAGTAATATTAGCTGTCAGGTATGCATTAAAATACACCAGAATACAACCATGAAGAGAATGATGACAATTCGTAAACAACTGGGTAATACCTCGAGCTACACTAAACAACAATTTTGGCCATAGTAGCTCAGCAAGTCTAGATTATCAGAAAGTTGCAAAAATAATCGCGAACATCATTTTTCTTTATTTGTGAGCAAATAAAATTATCTTAGTGTTCTTGACATACACGAGTTTACAAACATTTAATCTCAATATTGTAATCAGCATAATGGGCTATAGAAATTTTAAAATAATATATTTTCCGGTACGAATTACAAAAAAATGGGGAAAAATTAATGTTAGGATGCAGTTCAAAATAACTGGTCTTGTAATTAAAATGCCATGTAGTATATTTATAGAAAATATCTTATGCGTTTCGCCCGTAATTTATTTTAAACTTCTTAAAACATATTTAATGCCAAAATAGTTGAATGTTAAAACCTCACCAATAGAGTACCAATAGTAAGATTTCAAACACTTTAGGTAAAGACAAACTTTGTGTTGAAATAACGCTTTGAAATTTGCATGAATTAACATTGTAAGTTAAAATTCTCACATTTACGCAAAAAAAAAAAACCATGACATGTTATTTTTAAATTACATGGAAATTTCTATTAAGTTTTTAATATCGTGTCACTAAACCGTGCAATATCCTAAATACTAGAGAAATAAAACGAGTCTGTTGCACAGCCTTAAAAAGTACAAATATAAGAAAGCGGGACATAGTGTAGGAATGAAGGGAGTAGGGGTGCTGCGAGGTACCTCCACGTTGCGGCTGTAGGACTGGCCAGGTTCCGCCTGTGTTATCGATCCTCGCGGGCTTCCTCAAATCCAGCGAGTCAATGCCCGAAAAGCCTCCGTATGTGCGGTCTGCCAGCAAGCTGATTACAAACCCTCCCGCACTGCGTCGCACTAGCCCGCAGATACTTCTTTTTCGCTGGACTAAACATACCAGTTCCTGACGCTATTGACATACTAACTAATGGCAACGGGAAACCAGTAATTTACACTAACACAAAAAAAATTACATAACATTTCTTAACAGTATGATTTCCGTAGGTACTAAAGTAGCTAAAAAGTTTCAGATGTAAAACTGTGTGTAATATACTTTTTTTTTTTAAAACGTTATAGGGCCTATTACATTATTAATTAAGGAAAAGGACGACAGAGTTTATATTCTTCGTTTTGCAGTGATATTGTTGTATTGTCTACTGTCGACAAACTACGAAACCAAAGGTTTGTATCGTTCGCAGTTAAACGCGAATGTTTATGATACGCAAGTGTTCTAAGGAACGTTTAGATTAAAATCCCGGGGTAACAAAAATGGAAAGGGGGTTGAGGTATACGCTACAATTGCTATTAAAGTAAACAATTTCTTAAATATAATTAAATCTGCCGTAAATAGTTGCTTTATTTAATACAAGCAGAATTATTTTACCTGGATGAGTAGCCTGATGATGCGTATGTTATTCGTAGTTTAGATAACGTGTTGTTCTTAATTATCTTACAATAAAGGCGATATTACACCATACCAGATTCCGTAAAAGCTTATGCTAGGTACGCCATAGCGACCGTTATACGGGCTAGTGTGGCACCCGTCATGGCATTTCCCGCCTTGTAGGGCCAGAATTCGTACCAAGTTTGGTCATTGGGTACGTCCTATTTTTCGTGGCACGTTCTACACTGGCTTTCGTACCTGGCCAATCATATCGCAGTTTCAGATCGTAGGGCGCCCCCTGGGACTACTACTTGAAACAAGTTTATGAAGAAACCGAAAAGGATGCCTCCATCTTGATTATTTAATAACAGTTTGAAACCGTTCTTAATACTTAAAACATTACCTACTATATGAAAATATTAATTCGAACTTTTTAATATATCTACAGTATATAAACTCGAAATTTTGTGTGTGAACTGGTAGTACACTGGTAAAGACGTGTCGTCTACTACAAAAGTGTATCTTTTAGGCGTGAGTTGAAAACTGCGTCGAGCCCAAATTTTTTACATAAATAAATTTTACATGCTGATAATATTCCGCTACGCAAAGAAAATACTATATTTTGTAACCGGGCAGTAATTTTCGTCAAAATGAAAAATAACATGCTCGTACTCTTAGTTACTTCACGTTCTTTACAAGAAAATCAATGAAATTATACCCTACGAGTAAGCAATCAATTTTTGTAAAAGGGGAACAGTAATATAGCAATATTAAGATGTGCTAGCTAGTTTTTTCACAGGACTACGTAAGTTACTAACTGGTTGTAGTTCTACGGATGGTCTTCATATTTACCACCAACCGCTCACTGCGCACCCACCTAGGGTGCCAAATGCTAGTACCGAAACTGCTGTCGTGTAATATGGATCTTCCATGGCGGCTCATATAGCGGCTCGTATACCGGCTAGTACACCAGGCCTTGTAGAATTTTTTACAAGAACCAGCTGCAGGTATCGTGTAATATCGGCTTAGGTCCATATGCTTGGAAACTACATCACTTACACGTTAAAAGGACAAATTACCCCACAAATCATCGGAGTAATGAGATTCAACTACTGTATATAATTTAACTCCAAAGAGAATGTAAAATTATAAACCTGACTGGAAACGGGGGTAAACTTTATGCACTGCACAGCTTGACGGGAAATATTTTCACAAAATGAAGCTAACATTATGTACAATATTGCTCTGAAGAACTAATTCACAAAGAGAAACCCAATAAATTTAAATTATCTATATAAGTTTTGCTTCAATCAACAAAAATTGGGCGCATTGCATACTATTGTACTCATTACAAATTATTTTTTAATATTTGTCACTATTTTCTAAGCGTAAAATGTCCGAAGCCCGTTACTAATAAACGTCTCAAAAACGTTGTGCACTGCCAGAATTACTAGGGTGCTCATGGCCCAACAGAGCGTATAAGATGAAAATACACAGAGTCTTTACAGAATAATACCATGCCCATCATTCCGATGCCTCTTTCTAAAGCGAGCATCTATCATTACCAACCACGTGTTAAGAACGTTTTTGAAATGAATACTTCGTGTCTTAAAAGGAAACTTATGAGAAATATTGTGTCCTAGTTATCATGATTATCTCTACACAAAATATAGATGCTACTTTACATTAATAGCTATATTTTTTCTGTTTTTCCTAAGAACATCCTTTAAGAAGCACATATCTCCTTTGTATCAGAAGAACAAGCGCATAGCTAAAGAACCAAATATCCTTTGTAAACTATACACAGCACTAAACCTAATTCTTAAATCACACAACGTGAGTATAACTAGCAAGCAACTACTAAATCACTTTGACCTTTGATCCCAATGCACATGCACTTTTTATGCACTTTTGATCTATTTTCCCTGATGCACTTCCAGTGCACATGCACTTCCAGTTGCACTTCCGGATGCACTTTTTTGCACATACACTTCCCGTGAAATGCACATCCATTTCGAGTCCTGGTGAGGGCATTTTTCCATTTTTTTTGTTCGATTCACTGATAGGGCATTTTTTTTTCGAAAACTGTGTTCGATTCCCGGACAGGGCAGTTGTTATATACAAATTATTTTGGTTTGCTGCTTGGTTAGATTCCTCGACACGGCATAATTTAATTTTTTGTGAGTAGCTGGTTCGATTCCCAGACAGAGCACTTGTTTTTTTTTTTTTAATTGCACAAAGAGATGTTGGTCCTTCAGCAGATTATCCACAACTGAGGAGGTATGGAGGAGTAAATGGTGAGGGAGGGGAAAATCCATCTAATTATGCAATCGCACGTGTTGTCTCGTCGATGAGCGGAGAGAGAGTGACTTATGGCTCCGTCGAGCGCTGGATCAGAAATGAAGAGGCGAGGAGAGGGCACGGATGTTAGATGACAACTCCGAAGTCGTGGTCCTGACTTCACACAAATGTGGTACTTTTAGACGAAAAAATGGTACGCCATGCTACTTCAATCGACAAAAATCGCCGAACCATTATTTTGTGTATTGCGGTTAATAGATTATTACTTTATAATTTCTAAATGTTAAATAAACATTGACTATCTCTGTCTATTTGTAAATGAAGGGGATTTCAAAGAATAATAGATTTTTTGCAGTTTGACAAAGATGTAACAATTGAGTGCTATGGATAAAATAAAGTTCATATTAAATGTTTTAATAACACTAGGATTATTTTTCGATAGTGACATTATTATTAGAAATTTCATTATAATTAAAGCCAATTCAGATGCACGAAATATGCTTAGTTTGTGTGGTACATGACTTCATTTTCAATTACTGTTATTTGCAATAGATGTAGGCCTACCGAAATGATTTATTCTTCACATTAATAATATTATCTTTTTTTAATATACAACATCAAGTTTACACATTGCAAAAACCAAACAAGTAACTTAAATATTCACACTCAATTTCATAAGACGCTTGCAAGGTGGACTCGTTATGTAAACACATCAAGAAGTGAGTTCTAGAGTCAAGCTGGATCTCAGCAATGCGCTAGTAAATCTAAGTGTTGCCAAAAGTCCGCACTCGCGACGATGGTTTATGACACAATACAGAACAACCTGAATGAGACAAAACGGAATACTGGATGCGCAGATTTATGTTAGGAATTTCGGATCAGTTGCACTTTTCCCCCAAGAAACATTTTTGCGAAGTAAGATACTGGACTGAAAACACTGTGTTGCTTTCTGTTACAAGTGATCGCAAATGCTGAACTCTTGGTATTTTCGCATACCAGGACAAAAGTATCTTGGTACATGGTATGGCACCCTGAAAACTTGTATTCATACGAAGAAACTGGTACGTCCAATACCACTGGGAGGGGGAAATGCAGTTGCACATGCACTTCCCCACCATCACCCCTAGGGCTCTGACGACCGTTGGGCAGATTGGCACTGAGTTCGATTCCCGGACAGAGCACTTAATTTTCTTTAATTTTTTTTTGGATTGATAGTGGGCTCGATTACTGTATAAGATAAGTATTGATTGCATAATTACATACCAAGTACACATTTTGTCCCTCGGCAGCTCTAGAGAGACTGAGATGGCCAAAATGCTATTTTGGAAGGGGAAATGGAGTTGCATAAGAGGTTTGCAATTATAATATAATTATATTATATAATCACACACTTGCATAAATAACACTAACTTATTGCATATACTGAGAAACTTCATACATACGTATGTAATAACATATGCTCCCTAGGACAGCTAGCGCTCAACTGAAATTCATTTGCACATATCAATGCTTTTTATCTCCACTACCATATTGGATTGCAGCCAGGCGCTAGGATGTACAGTGTTAATGCTCCGGACCTCGTTTTAGAACTCCTCTCAAAGCAAAAAAAGTAAACAAAAACATATTTTATTATGTAACGACTACATTGGTTGAAGAGGAGGCGAGTGGAGGAAGTAGTCCCTGATTTGAATTCCCGTCTAGGATAAGTACATACCAATTACAAAAGTTCACTGTTTGCCTGCCAGAGAGCGACAGAGATGTTATTCCTTCGGGTGCTGCTTCACAAGTGAGGAGGATGTTGTATTGGGAAATGCAGTTGCATAAGAAGTGTGTTATTTGATTAAATATATAATGTAACTATCTAATAATGAAGTGGATATGTAGACACTTGCATAATCAGCAATGCATATTCGCACACTTGAATAATCTACACACTGAATAAGAACCAATGCCATATGCACATGCGCACAAACTCCACACCCTAAAAGAGCCATCTCATGATTGACTTGAGATTGCATATATCAATGCCGCTTACCCCGAGGTTATACAATGGAATCCCGTCAGATGCCTGACGCCATAACACCGAGCAAGTCGATGCAGGTTCTAAGAAGCCCTAACATGCCCAAGACCCATCTTTTTCTGCCTAGATTGTATTGCAAATGGCTGACAAGTTCTCGCACACTTTCCAGGAATGACATAATTAATTGTGATCTTCATAGGATAAGCTTGTGATAAATAAAACACCAAAACAACATTTTAAGAAACCTAAAATAAATTGCCGATGATGTTTGGCTATAGGATGTGGTATAGGCTTACATCGGGAGGCTTGATGACTCGCTTCATCACACATAAAGAGTAAATGTATGTGTTCGCCTAACAAATTATGATTCTAGTGATAGAATTTACACATATTGAAATAATTACATGCAAATAGTATTTACACATTGATTCAACAACCATACATATGAATTAGATTTTTAAATACGATATCAAGTAAATTATAGAGTGTATTTGCATAATGTATATCTACATGCAAGAAGTAGGTGCGAAATGAACTGAAACCGAAGAAACACAGCAAACAAGGTAGGAAGACAAATGTTGGATCGAGGAGATACTCATAGCTTCATATCCCCTCAAGGATACTTAAGAGTTATTTGTATAATGAATAAATACGAGTAATTAATATTTACAGAACAAAGTTAAAACATATGAACTTAGCTTTTACTACTTCAAACCTAATGATGGTATTTTCGTATATAGAATCACATTCTGAGCTTCAAATCCCGATGAGGGTGAATATGCATATTTTCTAAATGCAAGTCATTTTTAATTTAATATTGTATAAATAACATCCAAGCCATAATCATGTAGCCAAGAGAAGCTGTGTGCATTTTTAGCAATATTCCCCAGAGGATAGCATTTATAACACAATGTAGAGATGATCTCTCGATTGGTAAGCTTGAGGATCGCCAACACACCTACAAAGAAGAGCATTAGCTACCTGCCTGCACAGACAACATTCCACATTATGACCTTGTAATTATAAAACTGTTTTCGATACATACATTATTCCTACACCACTCGTCCAAGACACACCGAGCCGCGCAAGCATCTCAGGAGGCGAATGATTGACGCCAAATGTTTTGTTTACGATCCATGGGACCGAGGGATATAGCGCCCTTCTTCACACTCACGTCACAGAGACCTACATAAAAATTAAACCAATGTTCTAATTAAAATTTCCTTATACATATTTCATGGAACTACAAAAAAAAAATAATAATTTTAAATTTTTTCTGCTTGTCTGGTTACATACTAACATTTAAAACCATTTATATTACAATCCTAGTTTTGCTTGAGTTGTTGAAAACCAAGTGCTGAAATCGTGCTAAGGTTAAAAGTAAATATCTGTTGTTACCATAAATTTTCATACATATATCAAATTTCCATAACCAACCTTGTAACCAAGCGAAATTTGCTAAGCTTTCTTAACTCTATCATCATTTTGCATTCCCTCACCTCAAATAGTCCACAAGTCGTGAACATATAAAGAGACATACACTATTAAACCATCTTTGTTTTCTATCATTTTCCCAAACAATTCAGATCTCGCCCAGGGCATAAAAACATTACATTCTCAAACCATTATTCCCTCGCAAGAATTTCAGTGGAAAAAAAAAACATAAAACATATATGCTATTGGTGAAACATTTGTGTAAAGAATATAAGCCAACTTTCCAATCATAGTCATATTTATTACATCCATAAAACATTATTTATAATATTACGGAAATGATCATATACTTCAACACCACCACTATCAAACACAAAGATTTCAAAAAACGATGTTGAAGGCGAGTAGCCTTATTGCGACAATAACGTCCATGAGGACAAAACTTCCCCGCATCGAGATACTCCCTCTCACAATATCAACACTTATGTTGCGAATTCATTGTTTGCTGTAAAATTTCTTCTGAAGTACAAATATTAACTTACAAACCTGCCAGTATGGGATGGTGTATATATTATCTCATATGTTATTCTTTCATGTATGGGCTATATGCTATCCATGTAAAAATACCATAAAAATGAGTTATTACCAATCATTACATGTAAACACACACAGAACCATATCTCCGCATTCCCAACATTCATTGCCTGCTACCAGTCCGATTTACCTAAACACGCCAACCATTTATGATTTACATGAAGTAAGTAACATACGAGGGTAAAATCGTCATATATGATAATCATACACAGGGAAATTAAACAATTCATAAGAGCTATCATGCAAGCTTAAAAATTATTTATGCGAAACTCTTTAAAAAAGTATTTACATATACATCTTACATAGAGAAATAAAAATAGTTTATATCTTAGTTGTCTAACATGAGAAAACATACACTATAGTTATACCCATATGCAGAAGTACATGGATTCGATTCAGAACATTCAGGTTTCTTCCCCCCCCCCCCCCCCCCGCCCCGAAATCACTCCAGATGAATGCAGCGAAGTTTACATACTACAAACACTTTTCCATAGCAGAGCAAATAGAGTTAACTACTTCCCATCTCGCAGAGGTTTAAGATAGAATGTTAATCCCACAACTACACCTATGTGCTTAGTAAAAATCGTTATAAAAATGCGAACTGAGTACAATTCCCGTCTTCGCAAACAAATTTACCCTCCTTGCAAACATTTTGCCTCCCTAACAAATATTTTGCTCACTCTTAGAAACATTTTATTATAATTACATGCAAACACAGTTAAACACAGGTGAAATATAATTACAAACAGACAAACACAGACACACACATGCATAATGTCATTCAATAAACCCTCTTACCCAGAGTTCATCAATATTCGAATATATCTTTTCACTAACAGAAAGATATTCTCGTCTTTGCAATGGCACCAACAACCAAAATCGACTATCCCAATATTTAAGGTCTTCAGAAAATAAGAAGCTAGACTTCATGATACTATTTGCAGAAGGTTCACGATTCATATCTACATGTATGTTCTTTCGTATGAGGGGGATGTGCGATACCTCTGAACCAGAGCACTAAATCAAGTTTATGTTTTTTTCTCTCCCAACTTCAAGTATCCCTTATCATTACATACACTTTTACACTTTTGTTCTACAGTTCTCAACACATCATCACCAGTAGAACATGCATAAATCACAGTATCACCACCGGTCTTGGAAATCACATGTTTGTTCTCGTTCTCACCCTTCTGAATAGTTGTATCATCTAGGTTTTTTTACTTTACATGTTAGCTGTTAATTTGTGTTGTCTACAACTTCTGAAGCTTCATACAACTCACACTTTCCATACTGCATGTCACCATTACTCTAACTCACTTCATCACACACTGTTTTGGGGCATTATGCAAAACAGGGCGATGTTATGGGTGTTCGAACCAAAGACAGTTTGCACATAGAATCACCAGGAAGGCTTGCCTTGTCTTGCGACAATGCATGCTGACACATTCCAAGCAAAGGATGGTTACCTTTGCATGTAACAATGTGCCTCTTTTGATTATCACATCTACCAAATGATCCACCACACATATCCCATGCTAGTTTTCTGGAGGTCGGTTTCTTATAACAATTGTTCTGTTCATGGCGATGAGTATTACAACTTACCACAGTATTCACTTTGTTTTCCATGTAATTGTTGAACAATCGACAGAGCTTGTTTTTAAATCCTTAGTATTTTTGAACATCTTTGACCATGTGAGAACTCAATCACTGCATAATTTTAGACCCATGAAAGCAGCATGTCTCGTTGCTACAAATCATACAAAACACTTTTTTTCTCTCATCATGAGGGGAAACAGTGAAAATGATTGAATGTTATTCTAGAAGTCAGATCATTTTATCAGTATTGGGACATACAGAAAGCTTAAATCACTTACAGCACTAGACAAAAAAAGTGAACTCGCATACCTACCTAAAGAATTCCTTCTTCTGTATTCACGGTAGGAAATATCATGTGTCTAGAAACGTCTGCCTGGTTACAGGACAAGGAAATTCTCACATGTCTCTCATGTATAGAGTGTTTTCAAGGATGTGGTACATTTACGGACACACCACATTCTAGGAGTTGGTGTAATGCACGTCGGAAGTGTGTTGAAGTAGAGAGAAAAAATAATGTATCCAACACTGAAATATTTATAAGTTTAAAAAAGAATGGTTGTTCGACGGACGACTTCGCAGGTTATAAAATGAATGGGTTGATTATCCTTCGTACAACATTTCATCAAGCATATTTCTTTTACATATTCGTACTCAGCGGATGTATACTGAGTCGTTCGAAATGGATAACAAAGATTTTTGTTCTGTTGTGAATGGAGTATATAGTCGTGCATCCTGTAAAAATGTTTTTAATTCTTCGGCGATTGTTATGGAAGAGAGATCGTCATGAGTGGAATCACCCAGTGATAATGTAAGCTCTTGTAATGTGAATAAGGAAAGAGCTCTTGAATATATGTTAACATGGTCAATGTAACGCGAAAGCCCTCGGACTCTGGGAGTCAAAGTTATACAAATTTTGCGAGTATCTGTAAATATTGTGCCAAGACATCCAAGAATAACTATAATGCGTGACGACATGAAGCTAGTAAATGTATATTCAGCACTTGATACAAGATGTATCCATGTGTTAAAAAATGTGGCGTGGTGTATGCGAATATGGGTGTCTTAACTGCACACAAAAGGGTTTGTTCTATAAAGCAAGAGTAAATAATACACATTATTTTGAATAGAGAATATGTTTGAGTGTATGTAAGTAATAATATGTATTTTTATTAAGTATATGAAATAAAATTAAAGTGCATGGAAGACTATTGTTTTTATTCATTACCTTTTTATATTAAACTGTTCGGGAAAAATGTTTAAGTCTGATCTTAGTTAAACAAGTATTGAATATGGTATTCAATTTATCATCAAATATGTTTTTTTCTGATGTTCGTATGCAAATGTTTTCATACATACAAAAATAAATATAAATTCTGAAGATATAGGAAAATTTAATATATGTATATACATTTATTTAATATAGCTATCGGCATAGACTTCTCTGAAAATGTAGATGTTAAATTTGACATTTTTTAAAGGAAACCTATAAGGATGCTTGATGAAAGATACGGTTACCTTTATTCTTCAGAGTTTTATGTCGCAACATATTTCTCAAGCTATTAAATTATTTTATATTGTATCATTTTGATAGGAAGTCATAAACTGATTTCCCTCTACCTACCCAGTATAGACACCTACAACATAACTATGTTTCGACTGGTAGGATAATGACATAAATTACTGCAAACACAGAATATAATTCAGTCGTTAAACCGACATGTGTGGTGTCGGTAGTGAATGAAGTTATCAGTGAGGATACGGCAGTGAGTAGTCAGTGGTGAGGTGTCCATTTTGAGGAGTCAGTGGTAGAAGTTAGTGGCAAGGAGTCGGTGTTGAGGAGTCAGCGGTGAGGAATCAGTGGTGCTTCAATGTTGAAGAGTCAGTGATGAGGAGTCAGTGAGGAGTCAATGGTGAGGAGTTAGTGGAGATATGTCAGTGTTAAGGAGTCACCAGTGAGAAGTCAGTGTTGAGGATTCACTAGGGAGGAATCAACAGGGATGAGTCAGCTGTGAGGTGTCAGTGGTAAGGAGTCAGTGTATAGTAATATAAGAGATTGAGTACACATTAGTTTGAAGATGTTGAAAAATATTGGGATGCAAATGAGTATTTCTTGTATTTCTTGTATGATAACATTTAATGCTTTGTCGAGTGTTCAACAATTACATGGAAAAAAGGTGATTACAGTGATAAAACCTTTTGTAAAAGTTGTAATCCTCGTCACCATGAACAGAACAAATATTATAAGAAATCGACTTACAGAATACTA
Organism: Dryococelus australis; assembly: GCA_029891345.1. Lineage (NCBI taxonomy): Eukaryota > Metazoa > Arthropoda > Insecta > Phasmatodea > Phasmatidae > Dryococelus > Dryococelus australis. The sequence continues at coordinate 160,946,652 of CM056994.1, read as the reverse complement.
ACATGTGACATGAGTGGTGCATCATTTGGAAGATATTATAATCTAAAGAGACACACTGTTACTTGTAAAGGTAATATACCTTTGCTTGGTATGCATCAGCATGCATTGTCGCAAGGCAATGCTAGCCTTCCTGCTGATACAACATGCAAACTATATTTGGTTCGAACACCCATAACATCACCCTACTTTGCACCAAGTCCCAAAATAGTGTGTGGTGAAGGGAATATAAGTAATGCAGACATCCAGAATGGAAAGCGTGTGTTATATGAAGCTTCAGAAGTCGTAGAAAATATACATAAACCACTAACATGTAAAATGAAATTTAGTTAGTGAAGAAATAAATTCCATACTGATGAACTCAGAGTTAAAGGGTTTATTTATTTACTTTCTGTGTGTTGTGTGTTTGTCTGTTTGTAAATTAATACATTTCATCTATGTTTAACATTATTTGCTTATAATTATAATACAATGTTTCTAGAAATGGGCAAAATGTTTGCTAGGAAAGCAAACTGTTTGCGAGCGGGGTAAACATGTTTGTGAGGAAAGTATATGTGTTCTATCCGCATTTTAATAAGATTTTTATTAAGCACATAAGCATATTTTATGGGATTAACATTATATCATATCCCTCTGTGAGATGGGCAGTGGTTAACACTATTTTCTCTGCTATGGAGAATTGGTATATTATGTGTAGTATGTAAACTTAACTGTAATCACCTAAAGTGATTTCGGGAAAAAGAAAGAAATCTGAATGTTCTGAATCGAAATGATGACCTTATGCATACGGGTGTAATTATTGTATTTGCTTACGCATTCTAGACGACTAAGATAAAAACATTTTATTTCTTGTATTTAATATTATATGGAAAAGTTTTCTTTAAAAGAGTTTTACTTAAATATTATTTAAGATTATGGGATTGCTCTTATGAATTGTTTAATTTCCCTGTGGATGACTATTACATATGACAATTTTGACTTCGTATGTTATTCATGACTTGTGTACTATTTGAGGCGAGGGAATGCAAAATGTTGGAAGAGTTAAGAAATCTTAACGACATTTGCTTGGTTACATGGTTGGTTATGGAAATTTGGTAAATGTATGAAATTTTAAGGTAACTTAGAACGATTTTGGCACTTCGTGTTCATGAACTCAAGTAGAACAGGAAGTAATGTAATGGGTTATAATTGTAATTATGTAACAAGACAAGCAGAAAAGATTTTTAAATGATTTTTTTTTAACTTTTTTATAGTTCCATTAAATATGTATAAGGGAATTTCAATTGTAACATTGTGTTTATGTTTAGTAGGTATATATACGAGGCGAGTGGTGATGGAAATAGCTATATCCCTCTGTTCGCATTGGTGCTTACACAACATGTAGATTACTCAAGTGCGCGAATATTCACTGATGATTATGTGTGTGCATACATTGCATTATTACATTACTAATTACATAATATACTTATATGATTTAATTGCACACCTCTTACGCAACTGAATATTCCTATGCAACTTCATTTTCCCTTCCAAAAAATCCAATTGGCCACCTCAGTCCCTCTAGAACTGCCAACAGGACAACATGTTCACTTGGTATGTTATTACACAATTACTACTTACCTTATATGGAAATCAGACTGAGTAACAATCCAAAAAATGAAATAATATAAGTTCTCTATTCGGGAATCGAACTCAATACAAATCCGCCTACCGGCAATACTACAGAGCCCAAGGGTTAGGGAGAAATTTTTAATGCCCTTTCCAAGAATCTAACTCAGTACGAATCCACCCACCGGTAATCAGAGCCCAGAGGGAGAAAGTTATACGGGGAGTGCATGTGCCACTGCATTTCCCCCTCCACCACTCCTCAGTTATGATTCAGCACCCAACGAATTAAACATGTCATCTCTCTCCGACCACCGACGAGAAAGCATGTGTGATTGCATAAGTAAATGCATTTCCCACTTCCTCTCAATTTACCCCTCCACGCCTCCTCAGTTGTAAATCAGCTGCTGAATAACCAACACCTCATTCTGCAATAACAAAAAATTAATTGCTCTTTCCGGGAATTAAACACAGTACTACCAAAAAAATTTAAGTATGCCCTGTCCGGGAACCAAACCCAGTAGCAAACAAAATAAAATAAAGTAAATATTTATCAACTGCCCTGTCTAGGAATCCAACCTGGTATTAAAAAAAAAAACTCAGGCCTTTTCCGGTTGAACTAAAAAACAATAATAAATGTCTCCACTTGGACTCGAACCAGAAATGCGTTGCATCAGAAATGCACATTCATAAAGCACATTTGTAAATGGAAAGAGATGTGCATGTGCACTGGAAGTGCTTCAGGGAAAGTAGGTCAAAAGTGCATACAAAGTGCATATGCATCGGGGTCAAAGGTCAATGTGATCCATTAGCAGCTTGCTAGTTCTACTAATGTTTATCAATGATGATTATTTTCCATTATCATCCCGAATCCGTTCATGGTTAAAACGTTATTTTTATGTTTGAAATACTGTATACTTACAATAAGTTCAAATAAAATATGAATTTTCCAAAGTACGAACATTTTTAGATGAAGAGTTTAATAAAAAAATTTACATTAGTTACGAAAATGGGTTATTTTTTTCATCGTTGAAAACAAGTTATACATATTTACTTCCGATAAATAGTTTTAAACGCAGCATTAATCAAAACACAGGCAATAAATCATACTGTGCACTTTTTGTTATAACAGGAGCGTACAATCGTGATTTGCCTAAAACAAATTAACTCTGAGTTTTCTACCTTCTTGAAGTACACAATACTTAAGAACATACAGTACACAATACTACACCTTAACTAACAATGTTTGCACATATAAATATGATTTTTTTCTCAATGAGCCTATCCAATTATACTGATACACCAATTACTACAGAACAGTCTACAGCTTATTAATACATAATTTTAAATTCACTCACTAACGTAATATCATGGCAAATGTTACTAACGTTAACAGGACCATAAAGCAGTACTTTTAAATCAATTCTTTCTTACAGTAAAAATCGGATCTCTTTAAACAATGGAATGTACTTTGTAATTTGCAGATTACTGCGATAAATTTACAATTAAAGATTAACATTTGTCACATATGTAAACAAAACCATAGCATTCAAAAAATAAACTGAATACAGAGAAAACATGTGCATCACACCTCGGAAACAGTTCGCTCCGCGTAATAGTAACATAAATTTATGGTAGGAAATGCAGCCGGCTTGCAAGGACCTGAGCCCAGTTACTGGTGAGCAAAAAAGAAATTTCGCACTGACTGATGCCTTGCCCCAGACATAGCAGTATGCTGACACAGTGTCAGTCGGCTGCAACATACGAAGGGCCGTAGTTCTCGTAAGCGTATTCGGCAAGGAAGTAAGTAAGTGAAGTGAGGTGTGTACAGCAGGGCAGCACTCCACAGCGAGGGCCGCCTGTCCTCATAGTGAGCTGTCCATGGCTGTGTACGAGTGAAAACGAGGCAGGCGTAGCACTGGGCCCCGCCTTACGACACCTTGGCACCGTCCGAGCTGCACAGGCACAGCGAAGCCAGCAGCCGCATGAAGAAGCCCCTGGCGCGCGACTGCCATCGCCCTCGCTTCTTCGGCCCACCTGTAACAATGAGTAACCCCACCTGTCTTACTGCGCTGCACCCACCACTTCTGCACCCTGCTACTTAGTTTGTAGCCACACCCACAACTGAAATTGCCATCGCCTCATCACTTTATTCACGTGCCTAACAAACACAACTGAGACATTATTAGCAAACTATATTTATTACTCATACGCACATCCTAATCTTGTGTGCACTAAACCAACACATACTTAATTAAATAAACTCACTGCCTCAAATATAAACATCACACACTTAGCGCATAGTACACTTTTATTATATTAACAATTTAATTTGCCAATGGGCAAAAGTGATATTAAAATGTTTCAAGTAATTAAGTAAAAATTCAGAAACAAAAAAATTCTAAAAATATGAAATACAAATTTTATGATATTTGGAAAACACGCTCACAAGTATACTATTTATATACATAATGTTCACACCGCCTTTCTGATAAGTACAAACACAACCAGCTAACGAAAAATTAATGAGACAAAATCTGCACTACTCTGCTTCGCGAAGTGTGAGCGATAGCGAGCCCGGAGGGCTGCACACATTTATAAGATTTATTTGACCTAGGAAAATTAAAGCCATTACCTGCTTCGTGTGAACTAGGTAAATAAGTTCAACTACATCCTTCCTACGAACAAGGGAAATAATTATGGTCATCAGTGCTCGTCGTCACTCGTGCTCCAGGAAGCAAGAGTCGCAAGGAATTCGGCCAAATACGTTTTCTGGAGTTACTTGCATTTGTTGAAATAAAGGATAAAGAGAGTACAAGGGATAAAATACTTAGGAGTAATACCGGAACCCCGTCTCGCATTCCACAGACACTTGCGCTATGCGGCGAATAATGCGAACTTGGATATCGGCTACCAGATGCTGAAACCTATGTATAGGTCAGTATTCCTGCCCATACTCACATATGTATGTGGAGTGTGGTACTCGTAGACGGAGAGAGTGAATGACAAAAGCAGATTGATCAGTGCGCAGCGAGCAACATTGTTGAAGGTCATGTAGGCGTACAGGACACTTCTAATGAGGCCCTGCAAGTGGTCGCTGGATAAGGTGAAATAACCAGGAGAAAATGTGGAAGATTCCTCCTCGAGGAACTGAAGGCAAGAAAAGAAGCCACCCTGAGAACGTGGCAAATTATATGGGGCAACTCGGATAAGGGAAGAACAACACATACAATCTTTCCAGGCGTCCAGGAGAGGCTATGTATTGGGAAGTGGCTTGTAATAGGGCACTACTCTGCGCAGTTCTTGACTGGCCATGAAAAATTAAGGAAGAAGTTGTCTTCAATTGACTTGGTTGACCACCCCGACTGTGTGGTGTGTGGGGTGCCTGACATCCCAGCTCATACAGTGCAGTATCCTAAGATAGAAAAGTTACGGATTGAATTCGAGGGGAAACATGAACATCTCCGACTCAGGGGCATGCTCAGGGACATGAACATGGCGTCCGGAATGCTAAGGTACCTCACGTCAATTGGCAAAAGAAGGGAAGAAGTTGACGTTCGGTGGTCGAACCGCAGACTGAGCGACGAGTTTGGAGGCAGTCAGGAGGATGGGGATGACATAAATACCCCAGATTGATGAAAATGTCTTTCCAAGAGTTTTGGTCCTCAATGGGTGTGAGAGGAGCCCTCTCACATCACGCTCATCAAGGCGGGAAGTAGTATCTGTTCACAAAAAAAGACTGAACATCTCCAGCACACGAGTTCAGTAGGAGGAGGGGAACAGATAGGGGTCCACAGGCCCACCTCCTGGTTGCTGCCTGACAAAGGAGGGTATAAACAGGGAAAGGGGATGGAGTTGCCCAAGTCCAGGTCCATAACGAGAGTTATAGACCTGGAAAAACAAGGAAACAAAGGCCAGGACAAAGTGGAAAAGCTAGTAGATGGGTGGCCTTGTGCCTGGAAACCAGTGGTGTTCGTTCGGGAGAGGGCTTTGTTCGAATATCCCATAACATGAGCAAGCTCATGAGGAATAACAGACACAGAAAAGTCTGTTCCTTTGAATTGTGCCAGAGAGGTATGGGAAACGGGGGTACCAATGAAGGAGGTCCAAACTGAACAGCCAAGGGAAACCAAGGTTTACAGAGACGCCATCTTCTATAGACAACTTGTCCGAAGGAACGAAGCAGCCCCTTCCACTGATAGATCAGTGACCATGAACTGGCCGGATGAGAAAAACATGGTGCAAGCAGCCGTGCAGGCCTGGTCTGTAGGGACGCACCCGAAAGGCCCACTGAAGTTGTATGACGAGATCATACGAGGCACATACCTCTCAAGATGAGAAAAGCCAGATACTTTGATGACAGCCCTGGCTATGGTAGTGAGGCAAATTGAGAGGGGAGATAAGATCCTCTTCCCCGAATGGAGGCAGTTGACAGGCTCGTCGTCACCCAGGTGGTCCTTCCAAAACAGAAATACACACTACTGAGCTTGCTCAGATAGTGCTACCGGGGAAGAGGTGAGTGTTTCGATGAATCTGATATCTTCAAGGATGCCGTCCGCACATATGGGAGGCGTACCTTTGACTAGCCCTTCACGGGGTACATTGTTTTCTGGTATTAGTCCTTCTTCCGGCCCATATCGTAAAACAAGAACGAGACAGTCCCGATAGCGACAAGACAATTTCCCCTTGAGGGAAACCAGTCAATGGGAGGGATTATTCGGGGAGAGGGGGATCGAAAAGGGATCCACAGGCCCCCCCTTCCCGGCTGCACATGACCGAAGGATTTGAAGAACCAGAAAAGGAGAGAGTTCCACCAGGAAATAATCCACATCTCCCTCCTTCCCCTCCCTCAAACACCAATTAAGAATAACACGATCATGACTGACCTTCCTGTCCAGGAAAACCCGATGAAGACCTTGGCAGATGGCACCGGAATGTGAATCGGAAATAGAAAACCATGGTGTGACGAACCGGACCTCGTTGAGGTCACCAGGAGAATGAACTGAATTAGTGTGTGTTTGAATGTGAATCGTATCGAAAGACAGCAGTGTGGTGTGACTAAGCCCTTTGTGCTCAGGGGCGAAATGACAGGGAATGTTTCTGGTTACCGGAAATTCCCCAAAACTAGGTCCGTGCACAGCCGAGCGCACTGAGCCGCAAATTGCAGTTAATGAGGTACCGTCATGCTTAAAGCTTATCTTGAAAGAAGGATAAAGGTAAGACATGGTAGTTTGTTATATGTGTGAGTTGTTTAGTATAGTTTTCTTTTTACATGTCGGACAGCATGACGGTTTCAAAATTGCAAAGTTCCCAGTGGACCCTGAAGATCAAAGAGCCGATTTAGCTTTTGCTTTGCAGAGGTTAAATGTAATGGCTAGAGAGTAGTGCTCTAGGTATGACCTTTTAATATGTATCGGCCACCTAGAGGTGATAATGGAGAGGCCGGCGCTGGTTCCACCGGGAACTTTGATGAAATACGGGGATTAATATTGGTTAAGTTTAGTGCCATCAAACACACACACACACACACACACACACACACACACACACACACACACATGAACATGCAAAATAAGGCAAAAGCATGGAAGTAGGGTAAACTTAGGCAATTTGGTATTTGACATATTTTATACATTAACCAGATCTTTACCTAACAAACTTTTGGTCTATAAAATATATTGGTGTAGTCTTTTGCCGTTATAAACGCCCTATTGTAAAGTTCATAAAGCAAAAGTAATTTGGTGGCACCAGGCATATTACAAATTCACTGTTTAAATTCAAGTAATTATTGAATGTAAACATGGAAATAATATAATCAAATGTTTTCTACCTTTTAATTGAGATATACAATTTTAATAGTTGCTGTTTTTAAACTATCAATACTAAATATATTTCTTAAATTTCTTTAAATTCTATAAATCAATCTCGATTTTTATATGAAATCGACTCTAAAGGGGATAGTTTCTCTTAAGTACAATATTTAAGACACATGGTTGTAATTCTAAAAGATAAACCTAAAAAAAATAGTATTTAGGCATTTAAAAACTAAAGACTGGCATTTATTTTTAAAATTAAATGTTGTGTTTCGTTTTACACAAAAATCATTAAAAAAATTGCACTTCCATGACATAATCAATGTCATTAAAACATACGAGTCATTCGAAAATCAGCCTTTATAAGCTCACTCAGAATATCCTGCTGTGCACAGTTATCACACATGTATTCAGCAAAGTTAGCAAAGTCGTCAACTGATCTCAAAAACAGCATTGGATCAGTTTACCACCATTATTTACTTTACAGTCCAGCGTGAAACTTTTTTCTCGTACTCTGCACAGCCACTCACTCACTATCTGAGTGCCCTACGATTAGGCGTAGCTTTATTTAGCGTCTTCGTTTTTCTTCGTGGTGCTCCAGCGGCAACTCTTTTTCTGACGCTGGATCCGTCTTCAGAGGGAGGAGTTAAAAATTTGGCTAAGGAATCCATTTTGTTAGTCATCTGGATGCTGACCTAATCGTTACGATTAATGAACTTTTTTTTTTTCAAAACGCTACAGACAGTATTTTACACCAATGGCTGACTTCCAAATGTCGAAGGTAAAAGCGTCTCTTCTAGTGAACATGCTTCTTGACAACTCGTAGTTGGCTCATCTGGCTCAGAATGAATTACTGAATCGTCTTGAGTAAGCCTACGTTATGCATATTTGGAAGGAGCAATTGCTTCATGTCAGATAGCATTCGGACTGAATAACACATTGCTGACCTTCTATAAGCTAGCTGGAAGAGGCACGAGTTAATTTTTTTTGGGCGGGGGAAGGAAGGGGAGGGGATTAAGGCTACTTTTGACCAACTCAAAATTTTCTTAGGAGTAGCCGTCTCTTAACACTATTCTAATGCAATAATGTGTAAACGAATGTTGCAAAAGACTACTATTTCCTTGTCTGAGAATAAGTTTAATTTTGAACAGTTTAGATGCTCTTTTTTTTATAGTTGCAAGTGGACATCCATTGATCCAGGCAACTTAAGTGTTACGCGTGTATGTTCGCAAGCAGCAGCAGTACATTTCAGTATTGCCAACCATAGTGAAATATGAAACTTTGTGCGATATTGTGGTGAAAAATCAATTAAAAAAACTGCACGCGTAACGACATCATATATTGACCACTGTATTTTATAATGCGTTTGGAATCTTTCCATCGCAATATGAAATTTGCCCATCGTGTCTGTAACATAACGAGTAGCTTCAAAGTATTTCCATATCGCACAGATTTTTAGATGCTCAGAGACGTACATAACAAATATCGCAGGAAATTTTTTTTTAAACAGCGCAAGGCAATCGATACCGGCCGCTTTTTAGTAGCGTTAGATGCGTATGCATTGAATTGTTGGAGTCACAGAGAAAAGTGACATTGACGCGCACGAGTTGTTTGATGTGAAAAACACTGGATTTATAGTGTCGTGCAATGGCAGTCATTATTATGTGAAGTAGGTAGGGTAAATATATATTAGCTATGCTGTAATAAATTATCAGTACTATTGTTTACAAACTATGACGCTAGGTGTAGTTGTATGAATGTTATTGTTATTATTCGTCAGTTTGCGATACAATGGGCAAATTTGTGATATTAAGTATACGTAAGGTTAAGAAAATTAAGGAGAGTCCACGTTCTGGAAACCTTCCAGTTACTGGACATAATCAAAGACACCGACAGATGTGGCGCTAGGTACGGCTTCATCTTTCCAAACGGAAACATGCCTTTCTATTTCTATCACAGAGGACAAATTAAAAACTGCAGAAAAGAAACTGGAAAGGCATTTTACCCAGATTGGTGGAACGCCTTTCCATGGATTGCTTACGAGTCGTAGGGAAAAGCGGTTTGACAGACAACGGGATGTGGAATAGGAGCCAGGAGCCACCTGGCCACCATGTTGTTACGTAACCGTCCACCATCTTGGATGGAATTGACCCTAACCATGACCTTCAACCTATTACCGTGACCTTGAACCTGGTGGCTTGTGAACCCAAAAATCCAAAAAATATTGAAAAAATTCCAAACAATTATAAAAAAATTTCTTACCATTTTTAAATTAAAAACGTTTAAAAATTAATCAATCGTAATTTTTTTTATAAAAATTGTATATTATTAAACAGTTTTATTCGAAAAATTGTTAAAAAATTTATTTTTACAAAGATTTATTAGAAATTTGTTTTCCCCAGCGGCTATTTTCCTTAACAATTTCCCTTTTTTCCTTAAAATTTCCCTTTTTCCCTTAAAATTAACCGAAAACATTTTATTAAAAATTATTTAAAGAATTTATGTAGATTTATTTAAAAGCGCACATTTCCGGAGATAATTAGTGTTTAGTCTGCAAACCTCCACCACATCCGCTCCACCGCTCTCACAACCCACCAATTACTCAACTCTTTTCGACTCCAGCAGACGACTGTCGCCAATCGTTATTGGCTCTTAACTCGGCGGGCCTCCATCCCCTCGTCTCTACTAATTAGTGGGCGGTCCTCCACCCCTTTCAATTATACTCATTCCGCCATCTTAATTTTTCGCTCGACATTAGTTTATATGCTACTGGAGGCAGCCATCTTGGTTTATATGTTATTGGAGGACGCCATATTGATTTTTACGTTCTTCATTTGTTTATACATTGCTGGAGACAGTGATGTTAGTAAACTCTCACTTTAGTTCGACCCGTCACCTTGGTAGGCGTGTTCGATGCCATACTGGTAGGCTCTCACTTACATTCAGTCGATTAGTCGCATGTGATCCACCACCATATTGGTATGCTCTCACATTATTAAAAAGTTGTTATTAAAAATCGTAAAGAATTATAAAATATTTATTTTAAACAAATTTACAATTCCGTGATCCCCTTAGCACCATGCCCAGCAGACGACTGACTCTCTCACCCCCACTCCCCTAACCCATACTCATTTCGCCATATAGATTTTTTCAATCGTCAATTGTTTATACATTACTAGAGGCAGCCATGTTGGTAGGCTCATTCAACTAACATGTTGGTATACTCTCACATTCTTAAAATAAAATTAATTAACATTAAAAATATACTGAAACATAACTAAAAAGTTATTTTTAAAAACTTATATACATTAATGGAGGCCGCCATCTTTGTAGGCAACCACCATCTTGGTAGGCATCACCGATACACCATAAAGGAAGCCTGTAACCTCACAATTTTATGACCTTGAAAAAACTCGAGAAAAAATACATAAAAGACAGCAAGTATAAAATATTTCAGATTACCACCGCCATATCAGACGCAGATCACCTTAACCTTGACCTCATTATCTTGAATTACCCTGAAAACCAAAAACTTTAGAAAAATACATAAAAGTCAGCAAGCATAATACATTACTAACTACCACCACTATATGAGTTACAGATTACCTTGACCTTGACCCCATGACATTGACCATAAAAAGCAATACTCGAGAAAAAATCCATAAAAGTCGGCAAGCATAATACGTTACTAACTACCACCACCAAATAAGATAGAGACTGCCTTGACCTTGACCTTGACTCCATGACCTTGATTGAATGTTAAAACAAAACTCGAGAAAAAAATACATACAAGTCAGCAAACATCATACATTACAGACCATTACGGCCATATTAGATGAAGACTGCATAAACCTTGACCCCGCGACCTCGAATGACCTCCAAAACGAAAACTCGAGAATAAAAGTACATTAAAGTCAGCAATAATAATAAGTTGCAAACTACTACAACCATGTTGGATTCAGATTACCTTAATTACCTTGAATGACATTGAAGACAAAAACTCGAAAAAAGTCAAAAGAGATATTATTTCTGTAAACCTGGCACCAAGGTACTCAACTAGAAATACATTTCACCTTTACAGGTATTCGCATGTCTATGGCTGAACTGCGTACCACACCCGTCACAGAAATATGACATACTAGAGGGCTTCATGACACAATTAAAACACTAATGTTGCCGTAAATTATGGACGAAAGTGAATGCTTTATACAAAAGTGACACTGACAGCAACGTACTGGTTCAGGCTAAGACTAGGGCAGGCTTGTTGGAGATGTAGGTACTGGAGCTAAAAAGCAAGTCACACCGCCAATGATGTCCTAGGTACAACTCCCGAAGAAGCCGATGACACTACCTTATCTACCATTAGCTCTGGAGTGACCGAAGTCTTCCCAGATTCAGAATAAGACTTAGATGCGAAGCTGCACAAACTAGTGGAGACGATGTATATTTCATGCCAGTCACTGCGCGCATGAGGAATTGAGATTATTAAAAAAATGTTTTGCAATATCAGTAATAGGATAATGTATGTTCGGTGACAGGGCAAGGACTTTAGGTGCGAGGCTCGGCCGGGGGCCGGCCATTTTTTCCCGTTTTATTTTTTTCAGTTTTTTCTCTCAAGATCGTACGTTCTAATCCAAAAAGGCCTCAACATTTCCCATTTTCCGTAACAATTTCCTGTTTTCCACTAAAAATTTCCTGGATTTCTCTCCAAAAATGCCAAGGCCTAGAATGTGTAGTAGCAAGCCGCAGAAAGCCAAAAACGAGCCGATTGTAAAATGTTGGGTGGCTTCCTTAATGCTTCTAGACGAAACAATGAAGAATCGATAAAATAAATTATTTTAATAAAGAATTTTTATAAAATTAAATAGATGTGTATTTTTAATTAAAAAGTTTAAAGACGTAAGTATCGAGGGTTATATATCACCGAACTCGTCTCTCCAAGGCGCATACGATCGTGATATCATAACAAATTATTTGAATAAATTTAATTTTTTTAAATTTATATATGTAAATAATTTAAAAAATTGAAGATATAAGTATTAAGTGTTATACATCATCGGACTCGTCTTTTCATGGCGCACATGATCGCAATGTCATACCACAATTCTGTCTCGTTTTTCCACGCTCAATCATTATGTGCTGTCTTTCTCTTCTTCATTCCATCTTTCTCTCATTCCATTTCTTTCTCTCGTGTATGTCTCTTTCTCTGACTCTCTCATTTCATCTCTTTCTCTCATTCTCTCATTCCATCTCTTTCTCTCTTGTCTCTCTATCGTTCCGTAGGATTTCTCGGAGTCCTGCCATGTTATTGTTCTTTCTTTTCTCTCTGCCTCTTTCTTTCTCTTTCTCTCTTCGTTTCTCTCTTTTCCCTCACTTTCATTCGATTAGTCGTATTTGCTCCACTTATTACTTACACTTATTCGAATAGTCACATTTGCTGCACTGATAACTCATACTTGTTCGACTCCACTGACTACATAGTTCCCTCAACGACTGCTAGAGTGCACGAATCGTCGGTGTGTATTTTATTTTACGAATTTAAAGATGTAATTTTCCATACACGCTAAGGTATATAAAAAAATATTCCATGCAGGACTTTGTAAAATGGATTCGAATTTCAATACTTTAAAACACAATCGAATTGATATTCATTTTTAAATTAAATTTATTCAATTAGTTTTTAGTGTCGTAAGAAAATTAAGTCACCTAGTCTTGTGATAGAGCATGCACGCACGCGTCAACAGATCTTCGAGCCAGCTGTGACATGCCAACTTCGCAGTGGCATCATCAGTAGTCAGTGTGTGGGGGGAGGGGCCGAGTGTCAATGACCGCGAGGCACTCGTACTGCTGGCCGGCCCTCTAATCATTAATCTAGGAATCGATACATTTATATATAAGTAGAATTATTTGAATTTGTGTCATTTATCAATTGAAAAATGCCTATAAAAACTCCTTAAAAATATAGTAAAATGTATTAAAAATGCATTTTAATGCAAATTCTGTTTAAAAAATTAAAATTTTGTAAATTTCACACTTTCCTATGACAGCTGTTAACACTTAAAAAATGAAAACATGCCCATTCTCTGACGGAAAGCGAACCTGCGACTTTCGTAGTAACATCCAAGCACCTTGACCACCCTGCAACATTGTACTCACATGGAGAGTGGAGCTTAAAACTTGATCACTGTAGAAGCTACATTTCCTGGTAAATTTTTTTGAGAGCTTTTGCAATTTAAATAAATCGTATTTACCATTTTGAAAACTTTTTAAACACAACTGTACTAATAATATTTCGTTATTTTCAGTCGAAGTCTGAATACTTACACTCACGTCTAATTATTTTTACCTATTATTTAAAAATAATTATGTAAAAAAGCAATTCGGGTTCGTAAGCGAATGAATATTAACATGCATTTGCTAATATATAGTGCGATTTCTTAGGAGGAAGACAGTCTCGCGAAATTCAGTTTGCATTAATATTTTTAACTCGAGGAATGTATGTTTAATATTTTGTTGTTCGTAACGAGATTTAACGGATTGGTTGCGATAGAGGATTAAAATAGAAAATAAAAAAATTTGTATTCATTATTTGATTTCAAAATTAAATTGAATTTTCCTTTTAATAAAACTTAGAGTATTGCTGATCTATGAAAAAAAGTTCTCTCAACTTGATTTTAGTACTTCTCTCTTCAATACTTAATACTACACGATGTTAATTATACACTGCCTTGACCAATTTTCATAGGCATAACTTACCTAATGGGAATTTATTTTTATTCATGTTCATCTACATCCTTATGCAAATCTCAGCCATTCGTTAAATATGAAACCAACAATTCTGGCAAGAAATTAAAGATTTTTCTATTTACGTATTTACATACTTCAGACTACAATCATAAAAACAGAAATCTTAAATTTTTCCACAATCTTCATGTAGTGTCTTTACACCAGCACATAATGATTATAATCTGCTTATACGGAACTCAAGAAGTTCATTATTGCATGCGAAAAAGAAACCTTGGCAATATATTCTTCTCGACAAAGTTTCGCGACTGCCACTGTCAAACAGTTCCATAAAATGAACCTAATGGTTTATAAACTCGCAAGCAGGCACCTTAACGTTCAATGTTCCTCCCTCTGTAACTCATGCTTTCGATCTTCTCTACTGACCGACACCATACCAACCAATATACCAAGCACAACATCCATATTATTTTTAAGGTTAATTTTTTTAAATAAATAAATATATATATTAACTTACAGATAGTAATTTTTTGACCATCCCAGACTTAAGTATTTATATGCAGGGAATTTTCAAACATTGTTGAATTTAGAAAATATTTCCTACCCCTATGCCCGGACATGTAAATTTTTTCGGACACGCCATCCCATAATGTTACACAACAGTTCAGTAACCACTTCGCCTAACCTAACCATCATGTAAGAACTCTGAATATATTTAATTTATCTCGATATTCACTTAATCTAACCGCCACACTGTAGTTTTCGACAGACCCCTCTTCACCTTCCCGTCTTAAAGTCTTAATTAACAATCACATAGATAATCGAATGGTACTGAGTACCAAAACAGATATAGTACCTTTCACCATGACATTAGCTTGCCTCATAGATGCTATTATCAATAAAGTCCTAATTCCTACATACCATCCAATCATACTTACCAACCATACCAACTATGCATTTTGCCCCTTTCATACTAACTAAACATCGCATCAAACCATTCCGCACTTACAAAATAATCACACAAATAAACAATTTTCCCGACACCACTGAGGCTACACTTTTGCCATAAGCCAAAATAACCTAAAATGTGATCAGCTTATACCAATCAACATAACAGTTATACCAACCGAATAAGCAAACTAAATGTACAACCAAGTCACACTTGTATGCGTTCCACCTCATGTCAGGCTCAAAATATATTTATTTGATTTTATTTCTCTCGACATCCACTTGACCTAACCACCAGTCCAAGTAAAAATGCAATTTAGCCACCTCCGCTGTCAACCTCGTGTAAGACTTAGAATGTATTTTCATATTTTGTAGGACACTCAGTATTTTTAACTTTGTGATGCCCATTCTACCCCAGTCCAGGACTTTGAAAGGCATGTTTACCAAACCTATCCAAGGCACCGCACTTAGCTCCGCAGTTAGCACCGCAATCATGTCTAATTTAGAGTAATTTTGAGTCAAGAGTTGAGAGTCATGATTCAAAAAGTCAAGTGTCAAGAGTCAAAAGACAGAGAATCAGTCTTGTGAGTGCCGGTCTGACAGGAATTAGTTGTCTGCTTTATGTGTGCCCATGAGTTCAAGCTGAGCGAAGATAACACGACGACGAAATACATTTTCACAAAAAAGTACTTATTCACTAGCAGGGCAACGATGATTAGTTACAACTGTCGTTGGCCATTTAGAACTCAGTCGATGTTAAGGGTACTGTAGCCCTCCTACTCCATGCACTCGCAAAAATGTTGATTTAAAACATCACCAAATTTATAAGTCTTTTAGAGAAGCAGATATACACATGACTATGAATATGATATGTTCATTATATATATATAAAATGTATACATTTATATATAATATCGATTTTTTCATTCATTTATTCGCATACATATTATGCTATACAATAAATAGTTCATAGCATTTTTGCAGAATATCAGCTCTACCAACCGTCATCAGACTAAATATACGCACTTTTTAGTAGATGTCAAACATACCACAGCCCACACTGGCATTACCAAAATAATCACACGTTCAACAAGTTTGTCATACCACCAGACACCAGCCAAATATAATACATGACATTGACATAAATCACTCTATAAACCAACAAACTAGTTAATCATGCCAGCCATACTAATAACTGCTCTTGCGAAACCTGCAAGGCGTACTGTTCCAAGTCTATAATAATACTGAAACGAAAATGTATAAAAGGGGCGTATTTTTATTTTGTTTAGAAGTATATATCAAGATTCCTCGGCGTATGTCATCGCTTCCTGGGTAAACTGTATTTACACTTTACAATAAAAGTGCTTAGAACTACAACAGGCTCCCACCATGCTTTGCTATTGGCTGATGCGGGACTTGGACATTGTACTGGACTATGCAGCATTCCTTTAAAGTTGTGAGGGATATAGTGATATGGCACACCAAGAAGCTGTTATTTTTAATAATGATTTATTATTATTTTGTAATTACGCTTTCATAAGGAAGCAGTTCATCACGTCATCGTATATA
The DNA here is from genome assembly GCA_029891345.1 of Dryococelus australis. Lineage (NCBI taxonomy): Eukaryota > Metazoa > Arthropoda > Insecta > Phasmatodea > Phasmatidae > Dryococelus > Dryococelus australis. The sequence continues at coordinate 160,929,976 of CM056994.1, read as the reverse complement.
ACCCCGATCATTTGTTCTTCTATGATCGAAGCTACTTCTTTCATGTTCGAGAAATCCCCGTATTCTTTGCGTTCGAGTCCCAGCGAATGCAAATCTAAGAAATTTATATTTTTGACACATACTTTTCTGATGCAATTAATTTACGAGAGCTGTTCCGCAGATGTGACCTCGCCAACTTCCCTCGCCCAACTAATGAGATACACTCGCTAAAGCTTGACTGGTGACGTATACTGATGTAATGATGTAATTGTTATTTATTTTTATAGATATAAAATAAATCCTAAAATTCTCAATCACACATATTTACTCTTCGAAGAGAAAGTAAGCTGTTACGTATGCTCACATACACCCACGCATACACACACACGCAACCAACACACCTATGTATACACACATAAACACACCTACACACATAAATACACCAAACACACACCTACACATCCCCACTCACACACCCACAACTGCACACACACCTTCACACACGCGCGCATGCACACGCTAGCACGCACATGCATGCACATACATAGAGTCCGAAATATTCCAATTTCCAGGCGATACTGATAATGCATTAAAAAAAAAAAAAACTGGTTGTGTGACCAGGAATAACCTTCACATAAATGTTTCCGAGGTGAAATACACGACCCAGCGACAGGAGGAGGAGGAGAAGTCAGTCTGTAGGATCAGCCGGTACAGATTATCTGTGAAGGGATACAAGGAGAATAGTTCCCAAAATCTGATATAAGCAAGAAATGCACCTGTTTCGTTCAATTCTGCCTTGCGAATTTGCTGTGCTTAGAGCTTCTCCTCTATTGTCATATTGAGTCTGTCAACAATTTCATTCGGGTCTCCGGAAAATAGTAGGCAGTATTCTTGACATCTCCTGCCTACTTTGTGTCGTTCATTGCAGTAAATGTGTTGGAGGGGTGTGTCAGTGCATCGAGAAAATCACCATCCTTGTCATTAGCATTATTACCATCAAATTAGTCATTTTCATCTATACTGTCTCCATGGCCATCATTAGTAGGAAAATAAGAAGATGGCGATAAGAGGGTGGGGTGCCGAAGCCAGAGCCTGAGTAGATGCCATGTTGTTATGTCACCCGACCACCATCATAGAAGTCATTGAACTTCTACCCCTGACCCATGAACTTTGACATGTGGCCTTTACACTGACCCCAAGGATCTTTGACCACAACAGATCTAAAAACCCAGAAAAATTACCAAGTAATCCTCAAGAATTCCAAAAAAATAAAAATGAATAAATAGATAAAATTCTAATAATATTCCAAATAACGTATTATTAAAATCTATAAAAAATATAAAAAAAATTATTGAAAGAAACATCAGAAATGACCTACTTCTTCCGGAGCAGGCAATGGGGACTTGGGACCCAGGGTCAGACCCAGGTGACCAGGATCAGTGATTCTGAGCCAGAAGAGCACCACCTTTAGCATTTTGAGCTTATCCTTTGACCCCAAAAATCCAAAAAAAAAAAAAAAAAAAAAAAAAAAATGCATGAGAAATTCTAAAAAATTCAAAAATTTAGTATTAAAATTACTAAAACAGTATTATTAAATTATATTTAATTTTTTTATTTCTATTTCCCGAGGTTCCTTTCACATCCCCTCACCAAAAAATTAGTTGGCTGGCCTCCACCCACTCGCCCATACCTTGGTAGGCAGTCACATCCATGGTAGACGACCACTATCTTGGAAGGCAACCACCATCTTGGTAGACATCACCCAACATTTTGAAAGCCAATGACCATGGCCTTGACCCCATGACCTTGAATGATATTGAGAACCAAAACAAGAGAAAAAATACTTAAATGTCAGCAAGAACATACGTAACAGACTATTACCGCCACATTAGATGCAAACTATCTTGACACTGACCCCACGAACTTGGACCTAGAAAACAAAAACTCGATAAAAATACATAAAAGTCAACAAGCATGTTTACAACAAGCAGATTACTAACAACATATTAGATTCAGACTAACTCGACCTTCACCACAATACCTAAAATGACCTTGAAAATAAAAACATAAGAAAGAATCCATAAAACTTAACAAGCATATGCCATTAGAAACTACTACCACCATATTGGATGAAGGTAAACTGTACTTTGACCCGATGAACTTAAATTACATTTAAAACAAAAAACTTGAGAAAATATACACAAAAGTCAACAAGCATATTACATAAAATACCTCTACCACCATATCAAATGCAGACTACATTAACCTTGACCCCATGATCTTGAATGATCTTGATAGCAAAAACTCGAGAAAAAACCTATACGAATAAGCAGAAGCTAACCGAGATGATACACCTTTCACGTCAGCTGCTGTCAATCTAAACATCTCGGCTTACCTTTCTACTGCTTATAATATACGAGTATGCAAGCCCTATAGCATAATATTGACTCTGAACCAATCGCACTGCTCCATTAATACATTGTGTAGACAACGACCAGTCAATCACGTGAGGTGGAGCAGGTGGATGAGGTGGGCCAAGTGTAACATGTAAATCAGGTGGAGTGGGAGAAGCAAGTGGAGCAGATGAATCAAGTGGAGCAGGTGGAGAAGGTGGAGCAGGTGGAACAAGTGGAGCAGGTGGAGCCAATGGAATAGGTGGAGCAGCTGAATATTGATGGAAAGATTGCTAAAGATTACTTGAACTATTAGGTTTGGGATTGGAATTGTGATGCTAACTGCGGTGCTAACTGCAGTGCTGTGGTGCTAAATGTGGTGCTACAGTGTTAACTGCTTGCTGTAGTGGCCAACTGTGGGGATGATTGCCATTGTGGTGCTAGGTGCTGTGCGAATTGCGATTGCAGTGTTAAGTGTATGTAAGTGCGGTGCTAACTGTGATTGTGTTGCTAAGTGCAGTGGTTAGTAAATGTGTGTGTGGATCGCAAGTAAAAAAAAAAAATTCCATGTGTTTTAAAGTAAAATTATATAAAAATATTACCAAAAGCTGAAATGCGAACATTTTACTTAATAACTTCTCTTTAAAAATGTATACACCCACGTCCCTCTGGATATTTAATCGCTTCCTGGATGAACCGTATTTTCACTTTGCAATAATGTGCCCAGAGCTACAGCAGGCTGCCGCCACACTTCGCCATTGGTCGATGCGCAACATGGACTTTGTACTGCAGAATGCAGCACCATGGTAGGCCACCACCATGCTTCCCAATTAATCGTCGTTGCTTTAAAAGGACTCTTCCTACGGACCACCCTCTCATGCCGACATGCATTTTTGAACATAGGCGAAAACTTGATCGCCGAATCGACACTAATGGTAACCGGTTAGCGATGATGGGGGTTAACGGCTCCATGATCTTCAAGGTCACAGACAGCCTATGGTAGTCGCAATTCATCTTCGTTTTATGGGAGAACTCTGAGAAAATCCAAATACTTGTTCGCCCTGGAAGAAAACACACAGTTACTTACATAAAAATATGTTATTTAAATACGCTTTAAGGCATACATATGTATAAATATGTATATAAAGGCATTAATTTTATATCCCCATTTATATATATACATAATTATGTATAAGATATATTGAAAATTATTTTATATTTATATAATTATATACATATACATATTTATTTACACACATCTATACATAGTAACGTATAAATAAATTAGGAAAAAAATTTTATATTTACATACTTATATACCTATAAGTAATTATTTACCATTTAAATGGAAAATATTTCGATAGTTACATAATCATATACATGTATCTATGTATAAATAAAATTTTAAAGAGTACTATATTTACATACGTATATACCTACAAATATTTATAAAATAAATATAAAATAGTTTATAATTCTTTAGCAACCTACTATACATAAATATGGTTAATTACATATAGCTATACATAATTATGTACAAACTAAAATGAAAAATATATAATTACATAGTTATATGTACATATATTTATGTAAATAGATTGAAAATAATTTAATATTTACATACCTATATAATTATATATTGTTTAAATTAAAAATAATTTTGTATTCACATAATTCAATACCTATAATTATATGTATATAATAAAATGAGAATTATTTTGTATTTAGATATTTATTTACATATACCTATACATAACTATGAATGATGTAAATTGAAAATAATTCCATATGTACATATTTATATAATTGAAAATATTTATATAACTATATATTTTTACAATTATACGTAATTGAATCGCGTATTGTAAAAAGGGACCGAGTGCCACAGATAGCCATTTTGAGTTAAGTGTGGTCTCATCGACTAGAAGCGTAGATCTACATTTTAGTGTTAAAACAGTCTCGAATACACTGGAAGAACACCGTGTAAAGAAGTAACACATATTTTGATTCAGTGTAAAAAGGGGCCCATGTCCTGGACTTGGGTACCTTTAAACAATATACCATAAATAACCATGTTAGGCAAACATTATAGTATGGTTTTGAGCAAAGAGTGGAGTGTTTTCATAAGTGCAAAGTTGTAGTTAAAGAACATTAAGTGTGATTTAAATATGAGTGGGGTGGACACACAGAAATGTCACCAAAAAAGCAGAAGAAAGGAATACATGACTCAGACAGTCATCGACGAAATATTATTATCGACGAAATATTATTAAGAAAGCCAGAGTTGCAGGGAAAGAATACATTGACCATGTAGGAAAAAAGCAAAGATTTAGAGCTATTCAAGAACCATGCAGGTTAGTGAAACAAAGTTTTGAATGCTATGGGTAAGTATGCAGAACCAGTGTTGTAAATTAATATTGTTGAAGATGTAAACATTTACCTAAAGAAATTTCGAGGTAATTTTATACCACACATGCTATTAAAGCAGATAATTTATGTGTCGCTATGTTGCCAGTCCTCTGCTGTTAAATGTTTACATATTTGACATTATGAAACATAAGAGTTGGTTAATTCATATTGTATATTTGTTTAATCAGGTGTCACAAGAAATGCTTCAACCTGTTTGATGAGATTGATCGAACTGCAGTGTTTGAGGTTTTTTACACAATGAACACAAAGCATGAGCAAGATCTACATCTGCAGAGAATGATAGAAATTAGAAAAGTGAAACGCCACAGGAAGAAGACAGAATATTCTGTTAAAAAACAGAGGACATTCAAGTACCATGTCCTTTTCAAGGATAAAAAGATTGAGGTATGTAGGGATGCTTTCTTCTGATTGTACGATGCAAATGATAAAAGGGTAAGGCATATTCGCAAATTACTTGTGGATGGAAATCCACCACGCGATAAGTGCGGCAAAAACCTATACGCATTCATAAAAGGCGGAGATGAACTTCTTCAGATTCATCAACACACCGCCTCATTACCAGTTAAGGAAGCAGATTACACATCACGCAGTTACAAATATTTTTCTGCAGAACTGTCGGTTGCAAAAATGTACAGCATGTTCAAAAGCAAATACCCATAAACCGCTCTCAAATACAGCTTTTACCTAAAGTACTTTAACGAGAACTTTAGTCTACGTTTTGGGAGGCCGCAGGTAGACACGTGCAGTTTTTGTGAGTTAAAGAAAAACATAATTGATAACACATCCCTAAATTACACAGTGAAACGGGTTGCTGCAACTGAGTTGATAGTTCATCTACGCCGAGCCAAAAAGTTTTGTAGCTTGATGAGAGACTCAGAGCAGCTACCAAAGTCTTCTGATAAGGTTATGGGATTAGTGTTTTATTTTATGCAGAATTTAGAACTTCCTAAAATCCCCGTACAGGAAATTTTTTACCTGAAGAAACTTAATGTCAACGTTTTTTGTTTATACAATATGAGAAGTGAGATAGCGTATTGCTATGTCTACCGTGAAGGAGAAGCCTACAAAGGGCCTAATGATGTAGCCTCAATGTTATTGGACTATATCGAGCAGAACGTCCCTTCTTTGGTCAAAGAACTTCATTTGTTTGCAGATAACTGTCCAGGACAGAATAAAAACCACATACTTGTTAATTTCTGCCTCGCACTTGTTGATACTCGTAGATTTCAAATTGTGAAACAGTATTTTCCTATACGAGGACACTCGTACCTCCCTTGTGACAGGAAGTTCAGTGTCATTAAACGCCCTATTAGAAGATGTGACCGTAAATACACACTAAAGGAGATCTGTGAACTTATTTGCAATTCGTCCAGCAAGTCACATAATACTGTCACTCTGCTCAATGAACAACAAAACCTACTGATCCTAGATTTAAAAAAAAAAGTGGATATTGTACTACAAACGAAGTGTAGTATCACTGGAAACCAGACAGCATGATCGTTAAACAAGAGAGGTCTTAAACATTTCTATGTCTCATACGTTTGTGCTGGGAAAGATACCTGATGTCAGTTTGTCACCCATTCCTGCATATCCAACTCGACGAGTACCTATAAAAACCAAACGTATAGGGCTTGAAAAAGATATGCTGTTACATACCGGAGGAGTGCAGGGATTTCTACAACAGGTTAACAGTGTGGCCAACAATTGCTGCAGATGTCACAGACGATGAAAAAAGAACCCTGATGGACTGTTTGTGCGGATGACGGAGCCACCTAATGATTTTGTTATTTTTATAATGAAAACAGGTGTAACACGTTATCGTTGTGTTTATTATGTATTTGTACCTCATAATGTTACAAGTTACAGCTGACAATTTTATTTCACAACCCATATATTGTAAAAAGGAACCCAAATCCACCACACGAATTAATTTTTGCTGTTGATATTAAGCCATTTATAATCCAGAAAAGATTATACGTCATCAGCATATACCATTGAGAAGTTACCACAAAATTTTCGTTTATCACAGAACAACAGTTTTCTTCCAAATTACCTTTTTTTTTTTTTTTTTTTTTTTCATTTAACTACAAACTGTATATATGGCACTCAGGACCCTTTTTACAATAAGCGGTTCAATTATTTATATCCCTACCTTATATAAATACATAGTTATGTATAATCATTGTATATATGATAGGACATGCATGTTATCTTCCGCGGCGAATGAGTATTTGGGTTTTCTAAGAGTGCTCGCATACCTCAAAGATGAATTGCGACTACGAAAGGCTGCCTTTTACCTTGAAGATCATGGAGCCATCAACCTGCATCATCGCTAACTGGTTACCGCCAATGCAGATTCTGCGATCGAGTTTTCAACTATTTTCAAAACTGCATGTCGGCATGAGAGGGTGGTCCGTAGGAAGAGTCCTTTTAATGCAACGACGATTAATTGGGAAGCATGGTGGTGGCCTACCACGGTGCTGCATTCTGCAGTACAAAGTGCATGTTGCGCATCGACCAATGGCGAAGAGTGGTGGGAGTGTGCTGAAGCTATGGGCATGTTTATTGCCAAGTGTAAACACAGTTTACCTAGGAATACTATATAATATACCGAGGGACCTGGATGTATACATTTTTAAAGCGAGATTATTAAATAAATTCTTTGAATTTCAGCTTTTGGAGATAGGAGTATATACGTTTATTAAAAATATATGGAGTTTTTTTTTTAACCTGAGACCGACCCACACACTGCACTTAGCACAGCACTTAGCACCACAATCACAATCAGCACCGCAACACTTAGCACCACAGTCACTATCAGCACAACACCAAGCACCGGAATCTTAATCACCACCACATTAAGTACCACAACCCCGTGGTTTTCACCGCAGTTAGTTCTGTAGCACCGCAGTTAGTACCGCAATCCCAATCCCAAACATTTTATTAATATTTAGTAATATTTCCATCAACCTTTCGCTGCTCTGTCTGCTTCACTCTTGCTCCACTGCTCTGCCTACTCAATCTGCTCCACCTGCTCTACCAGCTCCACTTACTCCACCTGTTTCACCTGCTCCACTTGCTCTGCCTGCTCCAAGGGCTCTACCTGCTCCAACTGCTCCACCTCATGTGAATTGCTGATTGTTGCCTGCACTATTTATTAATGGTGCAGTATGATTTTGTTCAAAGTCAATATGATACTACAGGGCTTGCATACTCGTATATTATAAGCGGTAGGGAGGTAAGCTGAGAGGTTTAGTTTGACAGCAGCTGACGTGAAAGTTGTATCATCTCGGCTAGCTTCTGCATCTTCGTATAGATTATAATAGAGTTTTTTCTTTCAAGGCCATTCAAGGTCGTGGGATCAAGGCTCAGGTATTCTGCATGTAATATGGTGGTAGTAATCCGTAATGTCATATGCTTGTTGAATTATAGTTTTTTTCTAGTTTTTTCTAATTTTTTTGTTTTCGAGGTCATCCATGGTCATGGGGTCAAGGTCGGGGTACCTGCATCTAATATGGTGGTAGTAGTTTCTAATGGAATATGCTTGTTGAATTTAATGGATTTCTCTTGTGTTTTTATTTTCAAGGTCATTCAATATCTTGGGGTCAAGGTCGAGTTATTCTGCATCCAATATGTTGGTAGTAATCTGTATTGTCATATGCATGTTGACTTTTAAGTATTTCTCATCATGTTTTGGTTTTCAAGGTCACGGGGTCAATATTAAGGTAGTTTGCATCTAATATAGTATGCTTGGTGATTTAATAGATTTTTAAATTTTTTGTTTTCAAGATAATTCAAGGTCACTGGGTCAATGTCGAGGTAGTTTGCATCTAATAAGGCAGCAGTGGTCTGTTATGTATTATTCTTGCTGACTTTTGTGTTATTTTTTCTCGTGCTTTTAGTTTCAAGGTCATGGAATCAAAGTCATTGGCTTCCAATAAAGCAAATGGGTGACTTATAACAAGATGGTGGTCGCTTACCAAGATGATGGTCATAAACCAAGATAGTCGTCACCTACCAAGATAGCTGCTACCTACAAAGATGTCTGACTGAGTATGGGCTTGTGGGTGGAGGCCAGCCTAATAAGTGTTTGGTGATGGTTGGTGGGGAACTTCGGGGAATTTAAGTTTTTTTTAATAATATTTTAACAATTTGTGGTAATATATTTTTAGTAATTATTTTAGTGATTTTTTTATACTAAATATTTTGGTATTTTTGGACTTTTTGTGAAGTTTTTTTTTATAGATTTTTGGTGTCAAAGGTCAAAGGTCATAGACCGTGCTTTTATGGTTCAGAATCACTAATCCCAATCACCTGGGTCTGACTCTGGGTCACAAGTCCCCCTGGCTTGCTCCAGGAAAAATTGGTTATCTCTGAAGAGCCTCTTAATATTTTTTTTTATAATTTTTAAATAATTTTTAGTAATTTTTGATAGTAAATTATGACGAAATTTTTTATAATTTTTGAGGATTTTTGGGATTTCTTATGGGTTTTTTTGTGGTCAAAGTTCCCCGAGTTCAAGATCAAGGTAACCGATCAAAAGTCATGGGTATAGGGTAAAGGGTCAATGACATCCAAAATGGTAGTTGGGTGACATAGCAACATGGTGGCTCCTCCAGCTCCGGCTCCGTCGCCCCACGCCCTTGTCCACAACTTCTTTTTTTCCTACTATTGCCGTCTTCACTTCGTATTTCTTCATCAATATCAGGTTTATTTTTGTTTGTAGGAGGTGTATGTTTATCATCAACATTTTGAGCCGACGACCGTTTATTTAAGTTCGCCGACTTCGCGTGCATGCCTTGTAAGTGTAAATGCCAAATATATCAACTCAATCATTCCTTCATTAGGATTAAACTGTCTCGTCCCAATCGCCTGCGGAAACAGTACCCATCGATGTAGCAGGAGGTATTGGCGACATCACTTGCTGGATCCCAGTAGATGAATCCTTGCAGATCTCGATGTGTTCCTTCGTCTTATAACCTTGCATCAACTGAATGTGGTCAGCATCGTTATGTTTAATTGCGCGAAAAGTACTCTTCGTAAATACTGTTCGCTCATGTCACCTAGCATGGCAGCTTTTTCTGAAGTTCTTTTCACAGAAGCGATACAGTTAATGTATGTGACAGAATGATTGAGTCGGAATGTGTATAATGCACACTTGAAATGCATGCATGTGAAGTCGACGATCTTCAAAATAAACAGTCGTCAGCTCTAAATATTGATGATGAATATACACCTCCTAAGTGGCGTATATTTGAGTGTATATAAGTAAACGTTATATTGATAACGAAACAGAACGTGAAAACAATCATGGAGGCAGCATAGATCAAAATGGCGATGGTGACAGTCATCAAGTTGAAGGCGATGATGGTGATTTTCTCGGTGCACTGACATATCCCTCGAACACATTTGCTGCAATGAGCGTCACGTGGAAGGCAGAAGTCGTCGAGAATATTGACTATGTATTTCCGGAAGACCCGAATGAACTTGTTGATGACTCAATATGACAACAGAGAAAAAACACTCGGAATCATACACAGAAAATTCGCAATGTAGAATAGGACGAAGCACGTGCATTTCATGCTTATATCAGATTGGTGGAACTATTTCCTTGTATCCATTCACAGATAATGTACAAATGTATGCATTTCACCTCGGAAACATTTATGTGAACTTTGGTATTCGTCACACTACCAATATTTAAAGGTGACATCAGTCTCGCCTGCAAACTGATATTTCGGGCTCTATGTATCTGTGTACGTGTGGATGTACATGCATGTGTGAGTGCATGTGTAGGTGTGTGTATGTGTGTAAGTGTGCGTTTGGCGTATGAGCAAGTGGAGAATGTACAATTTTTTCCTTCAGGTTTTAGTATTACGACATAAAAAGTTGACCCGAATTAATAAATAAGTTCAGATTTGATGTGTTTATATGTAACTGGAGGAGGATGCTGAGTCCCACATGAGACGTATCGATGTCTTTATGCGATTAGCCAGCTGCAATCACATGGAAACTCGGTGATTGGCTGGTCGGTATCCGCTCAATATGTTATTGGTAAATAATTTGTTCAATGTCTGATGGACCAAAAAATCAAGACGGCAGTCTTTAGTGATGTATCAAAAAATGACAGAAGAAGAATCTAAAATGGTGGAAGCAGTATATGTGTGATGGGACCTCTGGAAGTGTCAATTTTGAAAATAAATTTTTGAATGATATTTTAAATAACAATTTTAATAATTACAATAATATTTTTTTTATAAATTGAAAAATAAACTTTAATAATTTTCAAAATTAACTGTTTATAATATTACTAAAACATTTTTGAGACTTTTTATAAATTCTTGGGAATTTTTTAGAATTTTTCGGAATTTTTTGCATTCAAGGTCACAGGTCAAGGTCACCTGCACCCTATATAGCGGTAGTAGTCAGTAACACCATATTCTTGCTGTCTTTTATGAATTTTCAAGAGTTTTTGTTTTGAAGCTCATTCAAGGTCATGGGGTGAAGGAGTAACTTGCATCAAATATGGCGGAAATAGTCAGTTAATGCTTTCTGACTTTTATGAATTTTTTCTCGAGTTTTCGTTTTCAAGGTTGTTGAAGGTTATGGGGTGAAGATCAAGGTCACCTGCATATACTATGGGGGTAGTAGTCTCAAATATAATATGCTTGCTGACTATACATTTCTCTCGAGTTTTGGTTTTCAATGTCATTGAAGGTTATATGGTCAAGGTCAAGGTCACCTGTATCCAATATTGTAGTAGTTGTTGTATTTAAAGGGCTTTTGTTTTAAATCCCTTGTTTTATGCTTGAAGGCTGAGTGAGGGATGGCTTACAGCCTAACTTATAACTTACTTAAATGAACACCCATGCCTTACCCGGGATTCGAACGCAGAGCCTCCCGCACCCCAGATCGGCGGCGCACCAACCGACTGAGATGCGGGAGGTCAGCTGTGATAGTAACCATTCACGTAATATTCTTGTTGACTTTTGTGTATTTTTTTCGAGTCACTGTATTCAAGGTAATTCAAAACCATAGGGTCAAGGAAATATGCATCCAATATGGAGGTATTAGTTAGTAACATATTACGCTTGCTGACTTTATGCATTTTTCTCGAGGTTTTGTTTTCAATGTTATTCAAAGTCATGGAATAAAGGTCAAGGTCGCCAGCACCATAATATGGCCGTAGTAGTCATTTATTTTTATGACTTTTTTAAAGATATATTTTTTTTAATTTTTAGGGAAAATAGGGACATTTTTACGGGGGAAAGGAAAACATTTCATGGAGAAGGGAAATTGTTAGGGAAAATAGATGCCTCGGTACAATTCTGTTTAAATTATTTTTATTTACTTTTAATATTGTTTTTAGAATTTTAAAAATACTTATTTTATTTTGTTTTATTAATTTTTTTAATATCTCGTACTTTTGGAATTTTTTATATTTCGGACTTTTGTGGTCGAAATCAAAGATCATGGGTGATGAGTCCTGTGTCACGCTGCTACTCTCTTGAACTCGAAGACACAGTAAAATGTACTTCCAAAAGAGTCCAGCAATTTCAGAAAAAAAATAACTCATTGAACATGGTACAAAAATTGCATAATATAATGAGAAGTATAGCACATGAAGAAAGATCACACGAAATATGATTTGAGTATTTTATTCAAAAATTTCTTTCATTTCTTTAGATTTTATTCCAAATAGTTATTTATTTTACATTTAACTCTAAAATTTTTCCATATTCCAGAAAACACCATGCATCAAGTTATTTTAAGCGTTTACTATATGTTTTCATCGTTTAAGAGATTTTCATAAAAAATGAAAGCTTGGATACAAAAAAATTCTCTAAGTTTATACTTATAACAACTCAGGCCATTAAAATTTACAATAATTATTTTGGCCAATATTAGAGTAATATTTAATTGAATGCACTATTTAAAATGCAAAAGGGAATGCAAAAATATGTAGGTTTGTTGCAATAGTTATTCATACTAAATAATGGCCACACAAATATACACAGTTTATTTGGCGCACATTGAATAATGTTTACTTAAATGCAATTATAAATGCAATTTTTCCAAATTTACACAATTTACCAGAACACACAGGTTCTTCAATATTCCAATATTATTTTTAAACTTTTTGGCACATAAAAGACATTACCATTTATAATATCAGTGAAAGTTTTAACTATTTTTTTTCTCCAAAATTAAGTACCCAAAAAGGGAGTAATCCATGACAAAAAAAAACCATATCAATTATTCAGCCAAACTCGCAGGTTATGGTAAAAGATTAAATCGATTTTTTCCTAATTTTATGGCTTCCCAGAGCTAATAGAAGCCAACAACATGTCTCTTTAGTTTAGAGTTTAATTTCGAACATTTACAGTTTACCTTTGGAATTTTTTCCCATTAAATAATCAATGAAAAACATTGGCTATATGACCGAACAGCGGCCAAAAGATTGAAGACTAGAAATCAGTTTCATATTAATTTGAACTTCACACAATAAATACTAAATGAAAATTAAAGGCTGTATGGCCAAACAGTGGCCAAAATCGGAGAAACAGCATATAGGTTTCTAATTTACCAACGGCCATTTTTCACTTTAAAAATGTATCTTTTCTTTGTTATTTTCCAGGGATGACATTAAAATTTATCTTATAAAATATACAAATAATATTGTTTGAAATAGGCAAGTTCTGATGTTAATTTACATTTAACTTTATATTTTGCCATATTTAATGTATTCTCAAGGTATGAAGTTAGAAAATCCTGCTATCATGGTCCATATTTGAATTATCAAGTGACAAGTGTGCATGACCTAAAATTATCATTACGGCCTAATTGTATTTTTACTAAGTCATATTTTATTTTACTAAGTCATATATAACATTCAGAACCTCAGTGCAGCGGAGCTCCTTTTGGTCTATGATCGACCCCGAATGGCTCCAAGCACACCATTTTATACCATTTATTTTCAATTTGCCTTAGGGGGTAACAAAGAAATTATATCCAATCAAGGGCCAAATTACAAAAAAATAAAATAAAGGCTTGGCCAATAACCAAACACATGGCCTTATAGGGAAAATCGGTTCATTTGGGCCTTAGAGTGGGGTCTGGAATCGTTGATAAATCACAGCAATCTTGCCAAATATTTGGTGATTCATGTCACTTCTACGTCGATACACTTCCGGCATAAGCATGTGCATGCTGGAAATGACATCGTGAACCAGGTTGTTTTCACCAATGTTGGCACCCCTGCACGCGCATGATAGGCAGTTGTGAGACGACAACACCAGCGCTCAGCTGGAGCAATTAACCGTGCCCCTAGAGGTGGCGCAGCCACACGCACGTGCGGCGACAGCATCAACTACCAAGGCAGTAGCGATAAACGCCTCAAAGGTGGTGGGCATGCTGTTAAAATGCTGCTGGTTCCTACCGCGCCAGCCGGCTCGAAATTTTGCGTGCCTAATCACGCTTCGATGTAGACATTCAGACCATTCAGACCTCCAATAACATGGTATACTGACAGCAATTTAAAGCTAAATTGCAGTGTAGGTGCGTAATGAAGTAGGCAGTTATTTTCCCAAGTAACGATCCTTAATCCATTGTAGACATGTTGAATGCAGTTGTATTGGGACGCTGTCACATTGCTCTCCTGGCTCGGAGTCATGAATACTAGTCTCCCGAGTTCTCCTCTCGTGGCTCGGAGTCACAAATCCTGGTCTCCTGCTCGGGAAAACCGGGAAATTTTTAAGGAAGAAAAGAAATTTTTTGCGATGAAGGAAAATTTTAGGGAAATTAAGTCGATTTTGAAGGAAATAAGGGAAATTTTAAGGGGGAAAGGGGAAAAGGGAGGGACATTCAAACATGGCAGCTGGCCGGCTTCTGGCTCCTACTTTGCAATCCATTGTCCCAGAAGCAACATTTTCCTTCTACTGGTCTCATTCTTGAAACATGAAAATAACTGTCAGAAAATGGTTACGAGGGAGCTAGCAGCCTGCTCGGTATATTTGGAAACAAACTAATTTTATTTGTTTTATCATGGGAAAACCAATTTTTGATCTTCTTGAACTGTTGAATAAGTCTTTACTAGGACATGAGAATACTGCAGAAGGTTTATTAAGTATGTTGATGGTTTGAATAATCTCAGATCTGAAAAAAAAAAAAATTTTCATCCGTTTTGAAAGACTGCAATGAGAATACCAAAGAACGTGAATTTAAATATTTGACACTTCCAAGACATAAAAGACTACCAAAAGGATTTGATGTAACCGGTGAATCGCATGTAAGACAGTCGTGTAAAAAACGTACAGTTTTAGATAATGTCCAAAAAAGAGAAAAGTGTGATGACTTGGCACCTTATCATGTAATAGGACACTTCTTCATTAAAAGTAGGATTGCTATTGTTTCAACAAAATAATTAGATTTCTTGTCTATATGATCAAAAAATGTCTTGAGCTGAATGAAGAACGAGGTCAGTAGTCAAGTCAAAAATATAAAAATATAGGTCAGGTTTTTGTTAGTATGATCATCGTCCAGCTGTGAGGGAGAAACGATTTATGGTGCTCTTCGCAATCTCAAGACATACCTGCGGGCATCTATGTTATAGAAAAGCCTAAAACATGTCGCAGTGTTATGTACACAAACAAGTTTTGGATGGCACTGATGTGAAGGGGGTTTCGAAATGTTTTATTTGTAATAGTAACTGAAGAAGGAATGTTTCCAGATCAGCTTGTGAGTAAATAAACTCTTTATTTTTTCCCTTTTAAAGGCAATATATACTGGATATGATCTACTGCAACGTATAGGTAATGAAATTTGTAAGAAACACTAGCATCTCAATGTAGTAACAAACTATTTGACTTGAAAATTTTTATGAGTCAGAGGAAATGTTGAGATATCCCGCCTTAATAAGTGCAAGAATTCAAGGATGTAAAAGTAAACATTTAGTCTGATATCTATTAAGATGTATGAATGAACAAAATTACGTATATGTGACGTGAGTAACATGGCACTGCAGTCATCCAGAAAACAGTTCAGATTATGGTGCATTTGGAAGGGAGGGGGATGATTGTCTGAGTTTATATGAACTTAAAATATGATTATGTGCATTTAAAACAAATGTAACATTATTGTGTATAATTATGTACTTTGCAGATACATTGGCTGTAATAATATAAAACGATTTGAATTACAATTTAAAGAACGTATTTATAATTTTATTTATGCTAACCGTTCGTAAAGAACATAACATGTTACACACATAAAGAAAAATGTACGTAAGTTATGCATATAGCATTTACATATGTTGTAATACATACTATAGTCCATTCCCCACTGAAAGAAACTTTTGCGGAGCCCTGCTAAATATCTACTTGCAGGCCCGTTTCGTATCCTTCCGCCAAATGTAAACAAACATTGCCATGTGACTGCCATGTAGCATCTGTCAAAATCAGTGTTTACATGCCATTGTGTGTGTACATGTGTTCGTATACTTTCGCTACACCTGAACATAAACATTGAAATGTGACTTCTACTTTTATACCTGTCAAATGTGTTGTTTACTGTTTACAGCTTTTCAAATAATTCTGTTGTAGGTCTATTTCAAAAACCATTTCATACTAATATTCACAGTTCAGGCCTATAACATTATTTAGGTCAGCTTTATGACGTTTTAAAAATGCCTGAATTGACGATAGTTCATACGGTTATGTTACATTACCATTTGTTTTCCACGACATAGTACATTACACATAATGCAAGTTAATATTTTGCCGCGACTGCGTTCAACACTGTTACAACTGCCGGGTAATGAAATATAGTATTAAACTTTTTGTTTTTGATATGTGCTTGGTTATTTCTTTAAAAGGACGACCTCAGTTCGAATAACGAAGGAATAACAAGTCCAACGAAAAAAAGACACTAAAATCAAGCACGCAACTCGTGTTGCTCATTTTTTGTCATACAAACTTAAAATACAGTGGTGAACATGTACACAAATAAGCCTACCATAACTTTTATTCCGCTCATATTTATATGTATTGCTATTTACTGTGTATCAGGTTTATTGAAATTTGTTGGGTCTGGGCTTGGTTATTTTGTTGGAATTGGTGGTAAATCACGTTCCACGACTGTATTTCAAACACCAAGGGCAAAGGTAGAACGTTATGATAAATAAACAGACGTGGATGTCAATAAATAACTTCGTCATAAAAACATTTCACAACCAAAACATATAAATAGTTCACATGAACTATTTGAAATAACGCACATACATATCCAGCGCAACGATCACCACGCAGCCACGCCATACTATTTCACACACAGCAGTTAACAAAACACACCGTAACAGTATATTTATTACTGCCACAGAAACACAGATTTATAACATCATCTTGCTTAGGTAAGTTTAAAAAACACAACGTCTACAAACATGATGTGGTAATTTGAAGTATTTTTCGGAGTAAGTATAATTTACACTTCGTTTGGTAAAAAAAAGCAACACGCCATGACATGGCTCGCCAAGTCTGCCAGCTTCACTTGGTTTCTGCCCCGCCGTCATATCTAAATATATTTAAATATGTATTCAAATATTGAAATCTCTTTTCAGTTGTAAATTAAATATTGAAAATAAATTTTTTTTGCGGTAATAAGTACGAAATACGCTATTATTGAAAACATGTATAACATCAGCTTACTAGCGAAGTGAAACTTCCCAATTGTGAAAGAGATAAAGAGAGAGAGAGAGAGAGAGAGAGAGAGAGAGAGAGAGAGAGAGAGAGAGAGAGAGAGAGAGAGAGAGAGAGAGAGGAGCGAGCGACAAGCATCGCTCAGCAGACAGTTGCTTTCTGGCTCGATAAAACAACACCGTGCCATTATGGTCTACTCACGATATTTTCTGCTGTTATTTTAAAGTGTATAGATGAGATATGTTGCCATCTGGGCTACCTAAATATTTAAGTATTTCAATAGGCACCGTTTAATATACAAATAGTATAATAAAAAATTATGTTAAAATAATATTTTAACTGTGGACTATTTCTTACCGGCCGTTGACAACATGTCGCTGCTCTCGCTGTTATTAACTCATATTTAAAAATAAATAAATATTACAAGTTATAGAAGATACTAAGGTAAAGTTTCGTTTATTCAATAATTCAGTACTCTAAAGTTAACCACATTGTTATGGATTTGTGGAATACAGGTTATTGAAAAAAACCCGTTGACATGTTATGCCTAGAGTGTTTTTTCAAAGATTGATTTTCATAAGTTGCTTCCAATCGGGAATGGACTATAGGTACCCTTTGTATGTATGCACATATTTACTTTATACACATTTATTTAAATATTTTTTACTATATTTTATTCGTCCCGCTTTCCCTCCAATTCCCTCTTTTATATTATTTACCATTATAATTTGGTTACCCCACACACAATCTCATACTGATGGTGCTAGTAATAAGATTATGTTCCTTCGGGCACAAATGAATTGGGAGTATGAGTGCAGAAGCCAGCTGGCTGCCATGATATGAACTCTCCTATCGGCCATCTTGGAAGCCAGTTACCTTGAAATTGGTCTTGCCCTTGACCTTTGAAATTTACACCAATTACCTTAGACATTTGACCTTGAAATAAAAAATTAAATATTCTGAAACCCCCCAAAAAATAAAATAATAAACAAACCTAAAAAAAATTCCAAAAACTTAAAAAAAAATCCAAAAAGAAAAATAAAAAAACAAAATTATAAAACAATTACTTAAAAAATATTTAATAAATCCCGTACCCTGGCAGTCATTTATCCCCAAAAATTCCAGTTTCCCCAAAAATTCTAGAAAATTCCTAAATAATTATAAAAGTGTATCAAAAAATGTATTATAAAAAATTTTGTAAAAAATTATTTTAAAATATGTTTAAAATAAATTCAATTTTCAGATGTTCCCACTCACCCATATTCGATCCCCCACCTTGGTAGGCATCATGGCCGCCATGTTGGTCTTGTCTTTCACCTTCATTCGACTACCATGTTGTTAGGCATCCACCATGTTTGTAGGTGCAACCATTCACCATCATGGTAGGTGTCACAGAAACCATCTTGGTAGATATCCATCATCTTGGTAATCATGACTGGCAGCCATATTGGTGGGTGCATCCTTTTACCATCTTGGTACGTGCAACTGGCAGTCATGTTGGTCGGTAAAGTCCGCCATCTTGTTAGACATCATAGCCAACATCCGCCATCTTGCATTTTAGTTTATCATTCTTTTATACACTGTTGGAGTTTGTCTCTCACCTTGCAATACTGGGTTCATATGTTTCCATCATCTTGGTGGCACTAATGTATTAATGATTGATATCATCACCAGGTGGCAGACACATTTGTTTATTTTTTAAGTATAGGTGGCGCTGTAGGTTCGCTACATATTGAAGTCTATTTTCAACACATAGGTGGTGTTCATTTGTCGATCATGCCGCCTGCTATCGGCCTGTACCAAATAATATTGACAATTCCTACAAAGTATATAAACTGTCATATTTAAGTTTTTTATTCCTGAATGCGAGTACTTTTATTTAAAATAATTTTATATTAAGCAGAGGGTTTATTGAAATAATTAAAACACAGCATTTTCACTTGAAAAATATTGTACACATAGCAAAATATACATAATCAGCAAAGAAGTGAATAATTTTTATTAATTTTCTTCAGTAGTCACTGCTTGATGTCTGCTTCAGCGACCCAGGAATTGAAGCAGGCAAGGGAATCCCACCACTTGACATACACCCTTCCATTACGTTGTTGCAGCACCTTCTCGACCAAATATACATCTGGAAACATTGTAGGCTGGATCTCCTTTGCGTAGAAACCACCATAGATGGGAACATTATTCAGATCCTCGAGAGAAAGTTCATTGGAGCATAGTGGCATATATGTCGCACATGAAAGAGTTTGGTGCTCCAATTCGCCATGAACTATTTCTCGAAGATAACTTTGTCTTTGGAGATGCGCACCAGGTCGCCAACCTTATCTTTAAGCTTGTGTGCATTGCCCCTTTTTCGCATCAGTGTACAATGTTCGAAGTAGATAATCGTCAATGATGCATTCGGGCTTCATGCTAGTGGTAGAATGAACAGGAATATTGTACTTGTGAACGAGTATTGGGAGTAGTATCAGCTACTTGTAGCTCTCATTCGCAGCAATATGCCTCCACATTTTTCCCTTCAGAGTCCTGTTTAACCTCTTGACGATATAAGTTTTGAAATTGCTGTACATAGAATAATGACTTATGTTATGTTTCCTCACCAGGGCTTTGAACTTTGCATTGTAGACTTCATTGTCCTGGTCGGTTTGTAGATTGGTCTGTATGTGTCCTTCCCATAACAAATCCATTGTGGCTTCGGTGACATCACGTGCATTCTTCTACTTGACAGGTCTGGCAAGGCAAATTTGCTATATGCTTCTATGATTGTCAACATGAATTTGTAGCCCTTGTTGACCCGACCATATAGCATCATATTGACAAGGAAGGCTTAAAATAGGTCGTTCATTCCACATATCACGACCTTGCAATGGCTTTAGTTGCATCTCTCAGATGCATGCAGTTCATTAGCGATACCAAATCGACTCATTCTATGTAGCCTCCTTCCTTAAGTTCTTCGATGAATGAAACTGTCTCATTAGTGTAATAGTAAATTCTAACCATTTTGAAGCAAGCAGTAGCTGCAGCCTATCGACAAGCTAGTTTGGGTTGCCCCAGAATACATAGTAGATATTCTTACCATCATCTAGCTTCTTCAGACCATTGCACTTTTCTGTGCTAGACCGCTGAAAAGGTCTACAAGAAAGTCGATTTTTTTCGTAATCTTTGTCCTTATAAACACAGTCTCGGGATCATTATCTTAGTAAAGTGTATGTGTGAGTTCGAGCAAAGCTTTGTATTCCAACATGTCGGAATCTGTAAACACCCTGGGCTCCTTGCGAAATAGAACTTCATACAGCCCGGGGGTTACACTTGTCCTGTAATTGCCAACTTGCATGATCCCACCTGGTAGAAACTCTATTTCATCAGCACCTAGAAACATTCTATCATTATGCCTGTATACACAGTATGTCATATCATTATTACGGGATGTGTATGATCATAGGTACAGGTGAACCACAGCATTTGTTTTGAAGACTATTTTTCTTGTGGGGCAAATCCGCATACAATCTGTCATCCTATCTGACTATACATCGTCTTGTTTTAGCTTCTTCAGAGTCTCAGCAGTATCGTCAATTTCGGCCTTCGCGACTATGGATGCTCCATCGCTCTCCCTGAGTACATCGAGACAACGATAAATGGGCTTAAATAATTCTTCATTTATTTGGTCGTGTGAAATTTTGGCTGTTTTGGCGAGCAAATACTGCCGAGTGAACAGACTGCATTATCCGATGGAAGTCGCTGGTAATGTCCGACATTGACCTGAATAAAATTTTTTCTGTTCTCATTGATACGTTTAATTTTGGATCAGTGGAAAAAAAAAATAATTTAGATCTTGCCCAGGCATTCTCTGCAGTCATCCAATATGTCCCAGCTGTAATTTTGAATATCTGTTTCCATGGCGAGATGGGAAATCGAGGTAGTGAATGTCTATGTCATATATCCTTCCGGGTTTTTCACATTCTCTTCATGTTGTGCATATACCACATTCAATCCCTCGATAATTTTTCTTTGGACACTCGTTGTGTGCTCGTCCATGTCCACCATATAGCAGACAATCTCCATCTTCACATGTTCCATCTTGGCCCAATGCTTGTGCATGTAGTTAAGAAAGAATGTGTTTTATTCGGCCAAAATACTGCGCAGTTACGAGATGATGCCTTTGCCAGTTTCGAGGACAAAATGTTTAGTAGCAGCATGCTTGTAAGGTTTGGATTCACCAATATTTTGGATTATTCTTCTACCAGCAAAACAAGTTCTATAATTGCTTGGTACAGGGTAGCTTCCATCATTGTCTTTGTGAAGAGGCAGCTTGAGGCAATTTTGCCCGAAATTCGATATGCCATAACTCATTCTGTATGGTCGGCGATTGACTGATCGAACCCACATCTCTACCTCCCATTATATAGGGGCCAGTCATTAATGATCGTTAAAACTCCATATTTCTCTTTCCAGCATAAGGCACACAGTATCTTGAAATCATATAGCGTCATGTCCATATTAACATATTCGTCATAAACATACAGCAAATGCATATCGTACATGCGAAACAGAACCAACATGTTTGCATTGTTGCGAAACATTAGTTTCGATATGCGCGAATAAGCCTGGCTGAGGTTAAAGCAGTCCAAGTTTGAGCGCCATCCCATGCGTAAGTATTTGTGAATGCAAGTTTGTCACTGAAGACAAATATAGAGTTTGGAAGTGCTTCGCTCGGTGGTATGATGGCTTCATTATCACTGCAGGGTAAATAACAAGTAACTTCCACAGCCTGCTGTATTTGTGCCAATCGATGGTATTTTGGTTGCTGGAGCGATTTTTAATGTAGGTACACATTCTCGAACCGAAGATAATTATTATTATATTCTTACAGAAGACTGAGTAGGATGCATGTTTTCTCGCAATATGATAATCCTGCGATGATGCGCCTCACTGTATTTGGAAATAGGCTTCATCTTCAGCATTAATGCACATGAGTAAAGCAAAATATTTCTTGATAATATGTATGTCACCACTACTAATGTGCAAAGCGGATTGACAAGCCGATTTCGGAGGTGCGTTAAGCCGATTGTGGAGCATGTGGAGCCACTTGTGGACCATGTGGAGCCAATTGCAGAGCTTGTGGAGCCTATTGGGGCATTTGTGGAGCCAATTGCGAAATGTGCAGAGATTGCACAGAATCAGTACTGCAAATTTTAAAATGTCTCTTCAAAATATCACTCCCAGTAAACAGCATTGGTTATATTTTGCATTAAAAGTCATACTCGAACTTTTCATTCTGTAGATCGCTATTGCATGTCATCATAAATCCTGCAAAGCTGTAAAAGCTTTACCATAGAAGCAACAAATCACATGAAATATTGACATTTTATGCCCTACAATTCCAAGTCTAGAATGAAACTGAAACGAAAGTGTATAAAAGGAGTGTATTTATCCTTTTCTCGGTCAGTTCACCACGATCCCTCGGAGAGGTACAACCATAGCTTGAAGTGGGATTGTCGATATGCTGATAAACAAGCTACCATTAAAGCTGCACTTTCCAGAATACAGGTTCTGCGGGCTGGGAACCAAACTAGCTAAATGGCATGCAAGCATAACGATGTCGCCTATTCCAAGCACAAAGATCTGCAAGCTTGGCACCAGGTAGACAAGATACTTGCACAGAAGGCCGACGAAATAAGAAAGTCATCAGACACTGGACTCTTCGAAAAAGTAGCAGTGTAAGGCATTTCCAATGTATGAAGGCCAAAGTAAGACCGTCATCAGTGCAAATAGCAAGCAGAAGGCACATGTGAAACGCAAAGTGGTGATAAAAGGAAGAAAAGTATGCAAGACCAAGATAACATCTACCAAATGGTTTTTCCATTGCTTTTGCCTGCACTCCGAGATGCCAACACAGCATCGAACGAATGGAAGCAGTGTTCCCAGGCACAAAGACACAATGCGAATATGGAAGCTATCTTCATAGGAAAAAATAATGGCCAAGGCCTGAGGCCATACACTGTAGGAGGAAGAAGTGTGCAAAAGTGACACAGCAAGAAGAGGGGATAGTGAAATCTTTACCAAACGAGTGCTCACGAATGTGGGTTTTGAACTGTTTGCACGTAAATTGAAAATACCTAATTTAAGAGGAGTGTTTATGAGATATGATATGCCCTATAATCCTTAGAGAGAATAATGTGCCGTAATTAATTTGGACATAGAGGCTGGACCCGGTATGCACTGGGTAGCTTACATAAAAATGTGTAAACATACAAACAATTGGTGACAGTTTTGAGAATTCGTGCCCTTTGCCTGAACTGTGCAAGTAGTTGAAATAAGCCTAACTTACATACAATTACGAACCAGAATAGATGCCTAAAACGTGGAACTGTGGGCATTTGTGCATTCGTTTCCTAGTTCGCTCTTACAAATAATTGTATAAAATGGCTATACACAGCAAGGAAACCATATGTAATGTCTATAACACTTATCTTGACATGTCGTAGATCTTAACTGCATAGAGTACATTTTCCACCACTCGACCTGGAGAGTGAATGAAGTATAGGCTTTGTCGATATTCAAACCTACTTCAATCTGTACCTTGTAAAAGTGGCAATGTTTCCCATGAGGTGTCGCTGTCCACAGGTTCTTATGAAACTGACGACATTGCAAGGTACATTGAAGATTCGTTGTCCCCTGACACAGAATTCGAACTACATAGGAATTTCGATACTCTGAAGAGTGTTATCAGATGCAGCGAAGATATCGACTTTATGAAACTGGATACTATGGTACCAATGCTGGGGTTCGAGCTAGGCATCTTTGGAGCTGACAAAACACACATATCATCACAGCCCATAAACGTCTTGCCAGTCAACATGATACAAATAAACTGCAATTTGGCGAGTGGCACATGCCTCAATTGCAGGTCGAGCAATATGCTACAAGAATTTTCGTTTTTGGTCCCTGCAGGTTTCAAACTGGTCATAGCACTGCAAAACATCATTTTCGTTCAGGTCGTCGTGAAGAGAGCACACAAGGTGGTCATGACAGTTGTTGACCAGCACAGAGAGTTGGTGAACTTTCGAAATGAAGAACTCACCCTATACCTGCATTTGAGAAAATGGGAATAAGATTTATGCCGACCAAAAACAATAAAAGAAAGTGTCCTGCAAAACCTTCAATCAGTACGCCATAGGTAATGCGAGATTATTCTCTAAGAACCATCCATTTTCGAAGACAGCATAACGAAGGTGGAACTTCATGCATACCAATCTTTCCATACTGGACTATGCACACTAAAGTTCAGAAAGCGATCCAACACCAAGATATCCACGCTCATCATTGGCAGTCATTCCTACGAACTATGGGGAATGTAACAAAAGAAGATGGGTCCAACCTGGCATCGACGAAAATAACGAGCAATGGAATTCTTCACCAGATCGATGGCATTACGAACTTTCACAATGGTGTCGAGGAGGACCAGTTGCGAGTTTGGGCATAAACTCAACTATCAAAAACTACCTTTCATTCATTCCGAATGAGCTATCTGCAGCCAAGATGGCAGGCTGGAGAATCGTAGATGACTATAGTGTTCCTGTATACACTAAATGCAAGTTCGAAGTGTGCATCCCGCTCTCCATGCTATAAAGGTTTTCTGAATACTACAAATTAATTATCTTAAATTCGAAGCAGGAGCTAGTGCTGCTCCTAGCCAATACACATGTGTACACCAACGTGGGTATGGGAGAAAAACCTGAAGTCAGTGGAAATTAAACTACAGTCTATCTAATGGATGTTGCACCATGTGCAAGCGAGCACTGCAGAATGCATATAAACATTGAACAATGTGTCAGATGATAAAAATATCGATGTGACTTTTAGGTCGTCAGCGCATAAACTGTATGGTGAAGTCTAGCTTTTCCTGTGAGAAACCGTGGTACATCATCGATGGGCTACAGACCAGAAGACAGTACAACGTAAGAGTGAGCCATTCACAGTTCGACGCATCACAAATAGAAAAATTGAAAATGTTTTTGAATATCCAAAGCTACCCCTACATTTTCATGGACATGTTGAAAATGGGAATTATCTGCTGGCATATCTTATGTACTCTGAATTCCAAAGTACATAATATGGATCAATCAAATCCACGATATTGAGACGTGATACTTTCAAGAGTTTTGCCCCGCTCATGGTATTCGATGTCAGGAAACAGGGTATGCTTATTACACCCATTATGATCAACTGCAGGATCGAATTCATTACACATGGAAATATTCCTGCCACCACATATGCATTCTTTCTGATACTTCACGACCAGCTGGTGTCACACAATTGCTGAGATAAGACCGTCAAAATACTGCCATGATTACAGCAAAGAATAAATAAATATAACTACTCAAACACAATAAATATTTAGTTTTCATCGAGAATGTCAGCTTCAAGATGTACTGTAATCTACAGTGTAATCTACAAAATAGCTTTGTGCTCAAGGAGGTCGCAGTGTCCTACGATGATGATGGTAAAATACACATTCGTTCCTTCTGCCCTCCATATCCCTGGAAACTGTTGGATGAGAAGAGCAAGAAAAGAAATATCTGGCTGAGTAAGTACTGCCATGTACTATAGTGGGACGAAAGCAAGATTCATTACCATCAAATGGGTAATGTGCTGCGTGACTTGCTGATGCAGTACCCGAAGACCACGATTTATGTAGCTGGACCCGAGCAGAAAAAATGGCTCAGCGACTAGTGTAAATTTGAAGTGGAGATTATCGACGTACAGGCCGAGTATGAATGTAATTCGCTTCGAGAGTTCTTTAAAATGTATGGCGATTTGCATCGTCAAGTCGGCGACTGGTCAGAACCTGACTGGGCCCGCGCACTGAAGTACATGCAGCTGTAGCACAAATGGTGCACCTCATCCTTGGACCAGAATCGAGTGCCTACGAGTAGACACAAAATCCTCCGACTCGACCCGACATTTTGTAATTGATCGAAGAAGATACATTAAAATTTCTTGTATTGATTTTTTTTACTGATTATGTATATTTTACTATGTGTACAATAAATGCTATGTAAAAATATAATGTGATCTATTTATGTAAAAATTCTTCTGCATTTTTATAATATTTATTTTCAATAAAAATACTGCAATTTAAGAATTAAATATAAAAATTAATATGACAGTTTATATACTTTGCAGGAATGGTCAATGTCACCATTCGGTACAGGCCGATAGCATGCAGCATAATCTAGAAATCAACACCACTTATGTGATTAAATATAATCCAATATGGAGGGCACCGACAGGGCCACTTATATTTAGTAAAAAATATACAAATATGGCTGCCACTTCATGGCAATATCAATAATTAATGCACTAGAACTACCTAGGTGATGAAACATATAAAATTCAATAATATGGCAATGTATAAACAAATAAAAATCGAAAAAAAACAAGATGTCATAAGTTGGTTGTGATGTCTAACAATATGGCGGCCGGCATCGACCAACATGGCTGCCGGTCACACCTACTAAGATGGTGGATGGCTGCACCTTCCAAGATAGCTACCAAATTGGTGAATGCTTGTACCTACTAACATGGCAGACCCTCACCAATATAGTGGCTGTGACACCTACCGATATGATGTATGGTTACACCTACCAACATGGCAGATGTGTAACAACACAGTAATCGAACAAAGGTGAGAGACAAGGCAAACATGGTGGCACTGATGCCTACCAAAATGGCGGATGCCTACCAAGATGGCGGAATGAGTACTGGCAAAGGGAAACATTAGAAAAATACGAGTTTTTTAAATACATTTTAAACAATTGTTAACAAGTGTTAAATAATACTTTTTTATAGATACATTTTTTGTGGGATTTTTTTTTATTTTTAGGCGAAAATGGGGAATATATAGGGAAATGGCCGCTGGGGACTTTTTAATATACCCAACATTTTATATTTTTTGTTTTCCTAGTATTATTTTGGATTTTTTTTCTTTAATTTTCTGTACTTTAATTTTTTTTTTGTTGTTTGGTTTTTTCGAATGTTTCAGTATTTTATTTCAAGGTCAAAAGTAATCGGGATCAAAGTCAAATGTCAAGGTCACTGACTTCCAAGGTGGGCTCCGGGCAAAGTCACACTAAGGTGGCCGGGCAGCTCTGGCGGAGCGCCAGAGCTGCCCGGCCTATGCTATCTTGCACCCGGAGAAACACATTCGTACTACTGACGGCCATGCATGCACTCTCACCTAGCATACAATTCTGAATGGGGAAATAAAACTGCATAATATCAGCCGGACCTGCATTGGCTTATGAGGGAGGTCGTATACTGTTGATATTATCCGGTGCAACAGTTCAAACAAAACTAACCTCGTATTATCGCACATTTAATTACAGCAAAAAAAAAAAACAAACTTCGGATGGTAAAATTTCTGCCATAAAAAATAACATCAATTTTATTTAAATTATGTTATACAATCTTAAATAATAAAAAACAAACATTTAGTCATGTACTTTATGATTTGGAAAATAAGATCAGGGATATAATTAATAAGGCTATAGAATCAAGTGTGTTTATGCTTACTGGTGTCCAGTGTGACAAGAAGTAAATGGGAAATGGTGATTTGGGGGCAGAATGCAGAGGCGTTGGCCATATTGTGATGATGTTCATGCAAATGAGCTGTTGGCTTTCCAGTATCTGGCCAGCATCTTTCTAGTTAAACACAGCCATCTTGGAACCGCTATATTTGTAGCCAGTATGTTATATTTTCCTGTTTTCTCATTCCGTCCACATTATCCCCTTAAAATATATTGTGTTTCCCTCGAATTTCTCGTTTTTTCCATCGAAACCTTTAGAATTTATTCTCTGTAGTAATATAAGTTTCTAGTAAATTAATTATTCTCTTTACCACCACTACAGTTGCATGTCCGCCATACTGATAATTCCCAAAAAAACATTCATATGATGTTGAGCTGCAAAATCAATAGCTAAAATTATTAGTGCTCCTCAATTTACCTCAGTGACTCCGTGTTTTGACCGAGGAGTAAGGAGTCATTTTGAATTCGATGTACTATACAAAATTAAATGTATAATGTAATATTCCTTTAAGTTGTAAATTTTACAGATATAAATATACTACGTGGCATATTTTCGAAATCGTATTTTCAATCGTATTACCATCGATTTGGTAAATAATGATTTTATAAAATAAATCTTATTTATTTAATTGTATATATTTTTATTTAAGTTTTATAAACAAGTGTTCTGTGGGACGTGTCTATGGACACGTATTTTCAAGTAGAATAGTATTATAATGTCATACCCATAGATTTGGTTAATCATAAGTTTATAAAATAAATTTTTTGTAATATATTTCATATATTTTTATTTAACTTTTATAAACAAGTGTATTATGCGAAATGGCTACTAACTCATATTTTCAATAAGAAAAATATTATGACGACACAACCATCAAATTGGTAAATAATAATTTTAAAAAGTAAAAGTTACCTAATTCATTAAAAAATATTTTTATTTGACATCTGTTAACACATGTACTATGCGATGTATAAACGAATTCGTATTTGCAAGAAGAATTAGATTATGTTAACACAATCATCGATTTGGTAATTCATAATTTTATAAAAATAAGACTTTTGAATTTCATTTTATAAATTAGTTTAACTGTTACAAACAAGAGTATCGGGCAATGTGCCCACCAATCAGGTCCATAACCATTGTCACATTCATCACCAAAACAACCAACAGTATAAGCACCAAATTTAGCACCACAATCGCCACCAAACCTAGCACGACACTTAGCACAACATCCAGCACCACAATCAGCACCAAAATTAGCACCACAATCAACACTACACCTGCAACCACAGTCAACACCACAATTAGTACCACACCTAGCAACACAATCAGCAACACACTTAGCACTACACCTAGCAACACAATGAGCACTACAATCAGCATTACTCATAGAACCACACTTAGCACTACAACTAGCACCACAACTTGCACCACACATAGCTCCACATGTAGGTCCACAATAAGCACCACAATCAGCACCACAATTAGCACCACAATCAGTACCACAACAAGCACCACACTTGCCAGCCAAATATTCAAAGGCAAATTTTATCAAATAAAATATATGTGTTTCATAAAAAATATTTTATTATAAATTTGACAAATTATTCCATCGAGTGACATATCTACAGATTCGAATTATTCAAACAAATAAGAATATGATGTCATAAAAATGATTATGTGACTATGACCAACATCATATTGGATTTTATAAGCATAGTAACTATACCAATTATTATACATTTTCGGACTCGTGCTTTCAAATCGAATGCTAAAGTAAAAATATTAAATATTATTGTTCACACTATTTCGTCCCCATATTGAATATAGTACACAATAGTACGAATTTCGTTATTTTTAAATTAATTTTAATACCAATCTGAGCATCCAATACAACACAGTGGTCACCTTAACACAGGTCATTACTTAAGTGCAATATGTCTATACATAAGCCCTACAAACTTAAAAACATATTTTGCTATAATTTCCGAACCTTTAAAGATACAGTGAGCTGCAGTGGCTGAGTTATTAGCATGCTCGCCTCTAACCAATGCAAACCAGGTTCAATCCCTGGCCAGGTCACTGCATTTTTGCAAGTGGGAATCATGCTGGAGGATGCTGGTCAGCAGGTTTTCTTGGGTTCTCCTGTTTCACATACCCCTTCATTCTGGCTCTGCTCCATATTCACTTCAGTCACCCTCATCAGCTCTCAAGATCTTGCTGTTTAAAGCCACCCAAATCTCTTCACTTCATTTTAAGATATACTCTTCAAATTCATAACATAGGCACCACCATGACAACAAAGAGGGTCGCAGAGTCAATTATGTGCTAAACACACTTATAAGCATAGTTGGCTATAATTTCCGAACCATTTAAGATACAGTCATGAAATTGATAACATAGGCATTGCCCTAGACAACCAAAAGAGTCGTAAAGTTAATTATGTCCTAAGATCACTTATAAAGATAGTAAGATAAAATTTCCCAACAGCTTAAGATATATTTTCATCAATTTAACAAAATAAGCGCTGCCCCGGGCAACAAAAAGATTTGTTGGGCCAAGTATGTCCTAAGCGCACTTATAAGCATTATGGGCTATAATTTCCGAACCATTTATGATATAGTAGTCAAATTCATAACATATATATCACCCCTGACAATGAAAAGAGTCACACAGTCAAGTATCTTGTAAGTGAACTTATAAGCATAGTTAACCATAATTTCCGAACCTTTTAAGATACAGTCGCCGAATTCATAACACAGGCAAGGCAGGTATCTCCTAAACACACTCATAAGCATAGTTCACTATAATTTCCAAACTATTGAAGATATAGTTCTCAAATTCATAATATAGGCATCATCCCTGCCAATAAAAAGTGTCGCAGTCTCAAGTATGTCCTAAGCATACTTATCAACTTATTTGGCTATAATTTCTGCCGAACTATATAAGCTATATAAATGACTGACAGGTATACAAGTACACAATGAGCAATAATTAACAGTCAGTGTATATTGCACAAGCATCGAAAAATGTAAGATACATTAGGCAAAAAAAATGCTACACAACAATGCCAACATACATAAATACAAACTTTGAAGGAAAATAGTTATAAACACTTACCAACCTGTGGAAACACATATTAGACATACATCAGGTGCTGCACAATGTGTGTTGAAAGATACCAGACAAGACCAGACCATGCTGGACAGTACAGCATAGTATCAAACATGTCGTATGCGAATCGGGTGAAAGGAAACTGGCAAATTCGCATCCCTAGCAGCAACACTCCCATAATTTCCAACATTGTGTGATAAACTAATATATTGTTCATCTGTAAGGCATCCCTTTAGAAGCAAATAGTTTGTGTACTTCTTTTGAGTAAGTACCATTTATAGTGCTAATACTGTAAATGCATACATAATAGCATACATTTAAACAATTAACTTCGTAATAGATGTCATCGCCCTATGCGTTAATGCAAATATATATAAAAACATGAGAGTAAATAGTTATAAGCATTTAACAACTTGTGTGTTAGGCACAAGCATCAAAAGTCATATGTTTGATAATATAATGTACAGTACTCGATACTTGCACAATATAAAAAAAGGTAGTTAAATTATTATAACTATTTACATTTATAATTATTTATACAACCATTTGCATCAACGTGTGTCTCTCTTACGAGACTAATGGTTATAATGTATGTTGTTATGTATGTACTTACAGTTCTGGCACTATAGATGATATGGATTAAATTGCCATCTTGTACTATATAACTGAATTCCTCTTGTAAAGGGAAGTGCATGAGTGACTCGACTTGCATGCCACCCTGGAGCCTGACTCAACTCTCGACTTGTGTATGTACAATCCCTATGACTTGATGAGACCTGAATGGTGCCTACATCATTGGTCGACCACCTAGCTACTTTTCAGATCCTTGTAATATCAGTTACTTGTGTGATGTCAGCCGGGTCAGACGTGTTCGCTGCTAGTGTAGTGGTGTTGGTAGTACTCCGAATTCGGTGATTTAATTCTGATCCATTTATTACGGAAATTGTTTGCTATTTTACCATACTAGTCAGGGCAGCCTGGTCTTGATTACAATTGTCTAACACGACATTCAACGTTCAACATATGTGCAATATGCACTAATTGGTAAGTGCTTATAACTAGTTTACTTTACTTGTTATATCTGTTTGCTTTGGAATGTAGCAGTGTTGACCTTATTGCACCTGTACTTCTTGGATTTGCAAAAGTATTTTATTTTAGTCTAATGTAAATTACATTGCTCTCGATGCTCATACAATATAAACAGTTTGTTAATTTACTATATGATAGTATAATTGTTTTTTATAAATGTGTGCATCAGTGCATAACAGCGATGTCTCTCTGGCATGGCTAATAAGTTAAGTGTATGTTATTTCGTATGTGCTTACAGTTCTCAGACTATAAATGGTACATATTCAAATAAGTGCATGCACAAATAGTATATAAAACAGGATAAATTGTTACCTTGTACTGTATAATGGAATATCTCTCATAAAGGGATGTGCATGCGTGACTCGGCTGGTCTATTACCCTGGAGCCTGACATGTCTATCTTTCTCTCAGCTAGTGCTCTATGCCATATGTTCGACTTGATGAGGCCTGCACAGTGTCTGCACTGCTGGTTGACCACCTGGACTGCCTTACAGATAACTGCTATGTTAGTTGATCATGTTGTATGTTTTCCATTACTAGTGTCGTAAGTGTTGACTACTCTCAATGTTATGGTTTCATTGCAGTTGGTTCTTTAGGAAAGTTTTTTATTTACTGTTGCAATGATCAGCATAGTTTGGTCTTGTCTAGCATTGTTTAACACAACATACAGCACCCGATTCATGTGTAATATGTGATTGAAATGGTTGGTTAGTGCTAACAAATATTTTCATTTATATTATGGTTTTATATCTGTTTGCATCAGTGTGTAGAAGCAATGGCCATCTTGCCAAGCTAATAGCTTAAATGTATGCTATTTTGTTTGTGCTTACACTATGAGCACTTTGAATGGAACTGAAAATGATAAGTTTATATACTATTTGCTTTTATAGGGATGCCTTACAGATTAACAATATATTAGTTTATTATTCTGCTGCTAGAGATGTGAATTTTGTGGTTTCCTTTCACTCAATTCATATGGAATGCATTTTCTATTCTGCTGTACTGTCAAGGATGGTCTGGACTTGTCTGTCATCTTTTAACATACATCATGAAGCACCTGGCACATGTGTAATATGTCTTTCTTAACATTCCCACACTTCGAAATCGCATTTTTTTCGCCTACCACAACTTACATTTCAGGATGCTTGTGCAATACACACCGATTGTTAATTGATGCTCGTAATGCACTTGCATATCTGCCAGTCCCTTATGTGCCTTAAATAGTTCGGAAATTATAGAAAAATATGCTTATAAGTGTGTTTAGGACATACTTTACACCACTGCTCTTTTTGCCATTGGGGATTAAGCTTATGTTATGAATTTGACGACTATATCTTAAACAGTTCGGAAATTATAGTTAACTATGCTTATAAGTGTGCTTAGATAATACTTTCCTTGCACATGTTATGAATTTTGTGACAATATATTTAAAGGTTCCGAAATCATGGTGAACTATGCTTAAAAGTACACTTACGAAATACTTTACTCAACGAATATTTTCGTTGTCAGGGGCTATATCTATGTTATGAATTTGATGACTATATCATAAATGGTTCAGAAATTATTGATAACTATGCTTATAAGTGCATTTAGGACATACTTGACCCCGCAAATATTTTCGTTTTTGGAGGCTATGTCTATCTTATGAATTTGATGATGATATCATAAATAATTCGGAAATTATAGCCAACTATGCTTATAAGTGTGCTTAGTAGATACTTGGCCCCACGAATGTTTTTGTTGTTTGGGACTACGTCTATGTTATGAATTTCATAACTATATCTTCAAAAGTTCGGAAATAATTGCCAACTATGCTTATAAGTGTGCTGAGGAAATACTTGACTCTGGAACCCTTTTTGTTTTTGGGAGCAATATGCTTATGTAACAAGTTTGACCATTTTTGTTGTCGGAGGCGATGCCTATGTTATGAATATGATGACTCTTAAATAGTTAGGAAAATATAGCCTACTATGCTTATAAGTGTGATTAGGACATACTTCACCCTACCACACTTTTCATTGTCAGAGGGCGATACCTATGTTATGATCTTCACGACTATATTTTAAATGATGCGGAAATTATATCCAACTATGCTTTGAAGTACACTTAGGACACACTTGACCCCGCGACCATTTTCGTCGTCGTATGTTATGAATTCGATGACTTTATTTTAAAAGTTTCGGAATTCATATCCAACTATGTTGATATGTTCTCGGGGCATGTTGCACTTAAAACATGACCAGCGGTAAGGTAATCACTGTGTTGTATTTGAAGCTCGGACTGGAAACATTAGTAATTTCAAATATAAAAAATCGCCCTTATGCCTATTAAATTTAATACGGCGACGAAAATGTGCTATTAATTAAATAGCTTAATGTTACTTTAGCATTCGATTTGAAACATGAGTCTGTCAATTATAATACTCCGGTAACTTTACTAATACATTCGTATGCTTATAAAATTCAATATGACATTGGTCATAGTTAAATAATCATATTTCTGACGACATATTCTTATCTGGCTAAAAAAATACGAAGCTGTACATACGTCACTCGATACACTTATTTGTAAAAGTTAAATTTAAAAATTAAATAAAATGCTTATCCTGTGTTTTATAAAATTTGGCTTTCAAAATTTGGCTGGCTAAGAGTGGTGCTGATTGTGGTGCTAAGTGTGTTGCTGTTTGTGGTGCTGATCGTGGTGCCAAGTGTGGTGCTGATTCTGGTGCTACATGTGATGTTACATGAAGTGCTGATTGTGGTGCTTCATGTAGTGTTATGTGTGGTTTTAAGTTTGGTGCTGTTTTTGGTGCTAGGTGTGTTGATAAGTGTGGTGCTGATTGTGGTGCTAGGTGTGGTGCTATGTGCAGTGGTAGGTCTGGTGCTGATTGTGGTGATAGGTTTGATGCTGATTGCAGTGTTGATTCGTAGGTACGTTGCTCAATACACTTGTTGGTAAAATAAAAATAAAAATATAAGAAATGAAATACATAACTGTAATTTTCATAAAATATTGATTTACCAATTCTATGCTTGTGACATAATTATCTACTTCTTCTTGAAAATACGAGTTCGTAGACACGTCGCACAATACACTATAAAAGTTAAATAAAAATACATAAAATGGAACTCATAAATTTTATTTTATAAAATAATTATTTACCAATTCGATGGTTACATCATAATCTAATTCTTATTGAAAATGCGATTTCGTAGACATGTTGTATGATAGACCGGTATATAATAATAAAATAAAATAAAATAAATCATAATCCATAACTTTTATTTTGTAAAATAATGATTTAGCAAATCGATAGTTGCGACGTCATAATCTAATTATTCTTGAAAATAGGAGATCTTAGACACGTCACACGATACATTTATATATGTTAATTTAACAATTATATAAAAAATAATTTTTAAATATTTAATTTTTAAAGCTCACCTAATTCAAGATTACTCCTGACTCATCGGCCAAAACATGGAGTTACTGAGGCAAATTGCGGTGCAATAATAATTTGATCCATTATTGTAGCTGCTCAATATCATAAAGATTTTTTTTTTGGAGCTGTCAATATGGCGGTCATGCAACTGCAATTGCGGGAAAGAAAAAAATGAATAAACGAGAATTTTTTACTACCACATAGAGTAAATTCTAAACGTTTCGTTGGAAAAACAAGAAATTCAAGGGAAAAACAATACATATTATAAGTAAAATATGGACGGAATAATAGACAGGGAAAAAATGTAATACCGGCTACTAAGATCGCAGATACAAGATATGCGTACTGGATACAAATATGTCGACCTGAAACAAGATGGCTGACAGTTCATTTGCATGAACCTCACAGGATGGCCGACCCCCTGGCGCCTCGAGCCTCCTGCCCTTGCCCTCTGCACCATACCGCCGTTTCCCATATTATATTAAAAAATTCTCCTTTACTCAGACTTCACACGTTCTTAATTTCAGGGTGACGTATAAGTGGGCATAACAGTTCAGAGATATTCTGCGGGAAACGATGCTAATGCACATGTCAGATAACATCACAGTGGCGTGAAATTACATACAGAAACCGAAGTATGTGGGTGACCTGCGGTAGCGGCCGTGTTGTGTTTACAGAGCACACAAAGCAACATGAAGCTTGTGCGGGACAAATGTGGCAACATACCTCGCTCCGCATCTCCTTGCTCCGCCTGAAACAAATAGAGGAGCAGAAGTATTAGTCTTTTCACTATCGTATTCCGTGCTGGATAATATTAACAAACATAAAGATGCGTTGCTTGTAGATTAAAATTAATTTGTAACTTGGTTATTAAGCTCGTGTGTAAACAAATGCATAATAAACTAGCATATTTCATAGCATAGGCATAATAATCATAGGACGATCACAGTGAGGTAGGTTACTTTTAGAACAAACATTTTTTAAAAAATCACTGCTCATAAATACCTCATCAAACTGGCATGCTTGCACCTAATTAAGTTGGCAACGAATTAATGAAATAAGTTCTTAACACTCGACAATGCATGAGAGTGTAATGTATAAACTAATGGCAGCTGAATTTATTTCTCGTATTATTAACATTACTGTATGAAATTACGTATTAGTAACACATTTCGATTGCTAACAATTCCACCGTCTTACTCGGATAGCACATGAATAATCAGGGTCATGGAAATTGTAATGTTACATATTGCAGAAGGATACAAAACAAGCAGTTGATGTGGAATTTAAGCAGAGTTTTGAAAAGTGTTCCATCAACGACGAACATCTTAAAGAAAAACATTTCCTCCTTCTACGTACTGGCAAAGCTTTTATTTGAATAATTCCACCCTTAAGTGTAGTCTGGTTAATGAAAACATGTCGAATACCAAGCCAACTGCTTAAAGAAGAAGAAAAGCATTATCATGCTTTGTGGCGCACAAAGTCCACAAACTCATAAGTGACTTCCATAATGTTCTATAATTTTAAAGAAAAGAAATAAACAAAATTAATTACACCGGAGAAAGCAGGTAGTAATAAACTAAAATAGTGCGACGCGTGACACCAATAGAAAAAATATGGAATATCACATAGATATGACATTGGAAAGAACGCATGTTGTCTATGGGGTGCATTGGCAGCATAGCAGTTAGTCTCCAAAATAGCTAAAACATATGCGAGACTTGTAGGTTATCACTGCGTCACCTCGCTGTAGTCTCAGACACAGTATTTGAGACGAAAAGAACAGCACACAGAACCTAAACACTAAAACATGTGTGTTCATGATTCATGGACACGACCTACATTGTTGAATGTGATCACTACACGGTATGTTCAGTATTATCTATGCCACCCATTAGATTTGTACTTGTTCGTATGGTTTTTCAAATGCAATTTAGATGTCACTCTATGCATTGTAAACTAATTGTGACCAAATAAATTGGCCATTTTAATACCACCTACGTGGCGGCGCGTGAGGCTGTGCTCCTGCGTTCTAGCACTAACCCAGTTTTTATTAATTTTGCCTTTTTGCTATAGTTAATCATAGTATCAAGTATGAAGTGTTATTAACTCAAAGTGATGCTATTTCCCTTTCACAATGTAATATTTGTTGGTTAGAGCTCAATGATGTTGACAAAGATATTTATTAGCAGGTTTTTGCGTCGCGCGCACCGCCTCAGCGCCCTACTGCTGTTCAGCACGTGGCTGCCTCTCCTCCAGCCAATCCGTCACGCTGGCCGAAGCCGCTAAGAAACCCGGGAATCTCGCCCTTATCTGCGATTCTTCGCACTCCCTCGACTTCTGCACGTAGGCAAGAAACTCAACAGCGCTGCGTGCTCGCTTCGGACGGCCGTTATCTAAACTAGTCATCACTCGCGAAAAGTACACACTCATATTTTACTGGCAAATCACTTATATTGGCTAGCCATGATGGAATCATATTTTTTCTTCGCTGAAAATATTTTCAACTTAATAAATGGGAAAACAAGGTCTGTTTTGATTATTTTCCTGGACGTGCGCAGGAAAGAAAGTAGCAAGCGAGAGACAATTTTTTTTTTAAGAAATAGGTATTTGATATGCGTATAAAATGAAAAATAAATACGTAAGAGTTATTTATGTGCCCCTCTTAAGCTATTACCTCTCGTGATTTCCTTGTTACGGTGTGTAGAACTTCGAAATTATTTCAACAGTTTGTATACGAGAGCGGCAGCTTCGAACTTTCTGCTTTCTGTTATATTCATTACACTTCTCTAAAACTGTTTCTGCATAGAGTTAAATTAACATTGATAATTATTAGGTGTGCAGCAAATATTATTATTAAAAGCAAGAATCAGAAAGAAAACAGATTATCTAAGTATACGTCGTTACGGCAATGCACAAGTTACTTGCGATTCAAAATTACACTATCGTATTACCAATTATCCGTTTACAAAGTTTGGGTACGTAATAGTTTGCGATAATTGTCGTCATTTTACAAACAGTCATACTATGCATGCACTTATTCCTCATTAATTCTTGCACATAAAATATAGTTAACGGTGTCGTTTAGTAATTTTTTTATATTTTAATCCATTTCTGATTATAACATATATGTTGTCCGTTTGCATTTGATGAGTGATGAAATAAATATGGGCACTATGTTTTTGCAACTGTCCATGACTTCGATTCATTCAGACCCGGCGTCCACAATTGTTTATATAATGAACAGGGAAGTCATTTTTGACCGGCTCGTGATGCACTGCTGATGCACATTAGCCAAGGTTCGTCTGTGTGCGTAAATGATTTGCAAACCGGGCGGCGTGCTTATCCTAAGTCGTAATGTTTCATATTGCTTTAGCCAAACACGAAACCTGGTTGTGATAACTAAACAAGTGCCTTGTAGACTACAGCATTCATTAGATATTTTCTTGGCTTATAATACCAGAAACCGTGAATTTATGTGGATTGCAAAAGTTTCCATGTCTGTTACATAAACTGAACGACTATTCTCAATTTTCTTGCACAGCCCCAACAAATCCAGAATTAATTGATTCCGCTACCTGGCTGTCTTTCAGTAATATCAAACCCACTCTGTAGCATATTTTCTGGAATTAAACAAATGTCTATAATTAGTGGAGCTCTTGTACATTATTTAATTGTCGGTACAGTGCTTATAGTTTTAAATTACTTACTTTTATGTTACATAGCCACTGCGATTTGTAAAAAACAAATTCAAAGGAATGCAGCTTTTTTAAAATGTTAAACCACTAGATATACTCGTAGAATAATAGTGGCATGGAGTTAATATGCCTTCAAACTACATATTGCAATGACCAAATCCAAAGAGTTACATAACTACCAGCAAATTAGTTATTCATTGATTACTGACGGTGCGTGTCTTGAGAAAAGGCTGAAGGATATTGCCAAGGTTACAAAAAACCTTTTTTCCATAGCTCTCAGTAATGTCAATTAAAAATTACCTTGATTTCTGTTTTATGTTTAAAATTACTTATTTCAGAAAATAGTGTGTCGTGAGTTCTAATACATTTCAGTTCTACTACAGCTTCACTGTGTAAACGAGTATTGAATTTGGTGGCACAGTTTGAAAATTGTTCTTACCAGTGCTGGCATCTGACATATACATACTGTTCCAAATATTTTTACAGCTTCTTATAAACCAGCTAGTTTTTAGAAAGAAGCCAGAATTTATCTGTATGACTACACTGCCAGTTTGTCTGATCCCAACAAAATAAAGGATGATACTGTAACATTTTATGGGCGAAAATGTGTCGCGTGGTAGTTTTTTTTTTTTTAGAAGAATAAGTTGGGATCGTAATAGATATGTCAAATAAAAGTATAGTAATATGATGAGACATAGAATAGAAAAATATTGTTTTTTTAAAGGTAAAACTATCGGACGTACCGTAAAGTTTATGAGAGTAATTTGGGGTTTATCAGTGTAATTTTGCTAAGAAGAGAGCTGGAGGTGCAAAAATTGTTCACAAAATATACGTTGATGACCGCATTGAAGCCCATTAAATCTTATATTTCCCGGAAAGGGGGGGAGGGATAGAAGCTCGCTACATCAATAGCACGGGGCTGGTTTCAACTGCCGGCAGGCACTGCCACCAATACAGAATGAATTTGCAAATTCATTAGTAATGGTACAGGTATGATTTATAATTATGTGGTACCCTCGCTCATCCTAACAACGTATGAGGGTTTTCTCAGAATTTTGCCATACTCTATTTTACAAAATGTGATTTTGCTCACTCCCCATTTTGTGTTCCTTTAAAAACTATTATAATAAATGTGTGCTCTCGCGCTAAATTAAGTTGTCAAAATCCTTCTGTTGTCTGCCATTTCTCATTATGAGTGATAAACAGACTGATATTGTCCAGTAAATTCTGAGTTTCATTAACTCATTCACTTGAAAACTGGCGGGTTTCCCTTAGTTTCCACCTATATTGGCCCAAGGGCCTTGCCTTGACTGCCTTGCATTTATTTTCTATAATCCCCCTCCTCCCGTAGTTTCAACCATACACCGGACAATTCTCTGAATTGAATGACGCAAAAGAATTCAATGTTTACGAAAAAAAGAAAATACTTTCCGCACTTCTCTTACTTTGTGAGTTATCTGTATTAATAATTGTCGGTTATGACCGATATTTTAAGGCACGAAAAAAATCGTGAAAAGCATCCTACCCAATTCCAACGCATTTTAGGCGAGGACTGTGGTTCAATTACTGAAATAAGAAAGAGATTTTGGTGGTGCTTGACAACTAAAGTTAGTTTCGATCCGGCTGAAGTGAGCTGGTTGTGAAACAGAGATAACATATAGTGGAGGGGGATTACAAGAGTACCTCGAGAGACAACATATAGAGGAGGGGAACTACAAGAGTACCTCGAGAGACTCCATATAGTGGAGGGGAATTATAAGATTATCTCGAGAGACAACATGTAGTAGAGGCGAATTACAAGAGTACCTCGATAGACAACATACAGTGGAGGGTAAATACAAGAATACATTGAGAGGCAACATATAGTGGAGGGGAATAACAAGAGTAACTCGAGTGACAACATATAGTAGAGGGGAATTGAAAGAGAGTACCTCGAGAGAACCCACCGACAATCGGAAACGTCAAACACGACAGTTTTCACGTACGAAAGTCCAAGAAGTTCACAAATCGAAAACAGCTCGCATTGTGAGAGAAGAGAAGTCAAACCACTACACCATCGCAGCATCTGTTGTGAATGTATTGTGGCACCTTGGGAGCCCGATACTGCATCTGCCATGTAGCTGGGTTAGGTAATCACTTTAGACAGGTGCCTGGCCTCATCGTATTTGAAAGGAAGAAGGGTGAAGGCTCAAATTAGGAGTACGATGCCATCTTCCTGTTTCACGTCAGTAATTTTTGTTTGTAATCGCATTACCATGTTCACTGAAACGCTGGACATTGTAGTTTACCCAGAAGGGTTAACAATTAAGTATGCGTACGGAACAAGGATTACATTTTTGCAGCTACATTTTTATGGTAACCAGATTTATATTATCTCTCATGAAGAATAAGATCCGAAGTTAAAATTTTGCCTTCTGTATTAATAGTACTTACTCGCCTGTTTGCAAACAATGCAAAATATATTTTAAATTCCCATAAAATAAAGGGATGTGTCAACAAAGCACAGTTAATGTTCGAACAGCTTCCATCCTACCAATAAAATTATATTAGAAAGATATTATTTCAAAGAAAGAAAGTCGTAAAACTTTGCATTCTTCTACAAGGAAGACGAGCACTAGAGGTCTTATTTCTTTTGTGATTTGATTTTTTAACGTGAAATTATATATTTTTCCTGTTTTAAGGAGAATATGAAATCCGAGATGAAGTCAAGTTCTAGGTTTCAAGACATCAGAGATGCAAATAATGTAGCAATGGTCAATCGTTGACAAATATCAAGATTGCATGTGATCCGAGATACAAATTACGACAAGTGATTTTCTCAGTTATCTACATTGTCTATATATTTGAAACATGTTTTATATTCCCCGCCACATTTTCATACACCTTAAGAATTTATAAAAATCATGTGCTTTTTCGTTATAAACGTGTTTCCAACTATCTATGACACCTGCTAGTCTGGACAGTGTATGTGAGTTTCTCAGATTGTTCTCATATTTTTACAGTAGAGGATATTCTGTGAGCATAAACTGGGCTGCTTACTAGAGCCGTGTTAGAAACATTTCGTTTCCTATACGGATTGTTCGCAATATGTCTTTTGAGAAGTGATTCGAGAGGGTCAGTTTGTAAGATTTCGATGGTCCCATATTCACCAGTGTCTTTCGATTTTGTATATGATTTCTATTAACGTCAAATAAAATTTCGAAATATTTATTTTTAGTGAAATGCTTAGACTTTCTCCTATTGCTTGACTGCACTAAGTATCCCACCCAATAGGAAAATAAAAACAAGTTTTACGGTAAATATTGTGACTTTCGTTCTCATGTGACCCTGTATTTCTCAATGGTTAGACACTAATTTTCTGACATTGAGTTCCGTGGCGCAGACTCATTTTTGAAGGGAGTCTGGATGTATCAGTTTTTGTCTGCTTGAATATGAAGCAGGCCACTGTAAACGTAAAATCAATTGTGACGAGCAATATTATCAGCACATCGCCGATTAGATACCCCAGCCTATTGAAAACAATGTTGCTATAGGTAAGACATTTCGTAAAAGCTGCAATGTTCGTCAGCAAGAAAAGAGGTAATGTTCAAAATGAGCTACCTATAAACTGAGTGTTGCAACATTCATTATAAGCGATAATTTGAAGACAAATTACATTATATGTAAAGGCAGTGTTTCTTCTCCTTCAACATAAGTGCACTGTAGCCATTACCACAAGTTATGGCTATTGCTCGCCTTTATGCTGGCATAAG
The DNA here is from genome assembly GCA_029891345.1 of Dryococelus australis. Lineage (NCBI taxonomy): Eukaryota > Metazoa > Arthropoda > Insecta > Phasmatodea > Phasmatidae > Dryococelus > Dryococelus australis. The sequence goes on along the minus strand of CM056994.1, from coordinate 160,886,789 downwards.
AAACTCTGATTCAGTAACCCATAGCATCATCTTATCCCAAAATTTGTTCTTTGTTAAAGGACTAAGTAAGAAAAATAGTTGTTACTGATGGAAAGAAAGGTGATGTTTGTCGTCTACACAGAAGAGGAGCTGGCAATTGCCTGTCAAACAAACACAGACTACATTTGAAATAGAAAACGAGACACAGCTCCATTGTGCTACTAATAACCTGGGCGAGCCTACATAGATATACAGAATGCTAATTAGAATGTACAATCTATTCGCGGTAATTTCGAAGTTTTTTAATAGAACCCTTGAAAAATCACCCCATGTATGACGTGCTTATAGTTGTTCCCTACGTATGTCATGAATCACGAGTGATTTATAGTTCTCTTAAAATATAAGTACGTTATTTTTGGTTAAATTTAACTTTTACTTATAATTTATCTATAAATGATAATATTTTATTTACAGTTAATATAAATAAAATCAGAAAAAAATATGTATGTTGGTAACGCCCAGTAAGAAATATCTCTTAAGCAAAATATTATTACATTGAGTGTGTAACTAATGCGGTGCGTCGCTCTTTTGATGTAAATTTTCTATACTCAGTTGATGTGTGTTTTAATGAGGTGGAGGAATATCCTGAAAGTGGAACTCTAGCACGGTTTCAGAAAAGTCGGAAGCAACAGTGAATAGTGGATAGGCAGCTAAGGGGACAAGGGATGTGGCCTGGTGCTGAGATTGTGCTTGCAGGACGACCGCACGTGTTCAAGGAGGAATGCGGTTGGTGGAAGACCGGGTGACGTGAGCGGTGATGCACAGCTCTGTTTTGTTGTCGGAGTTCAGCTGTGAAGAGAAGTCGATTTTTAAAGAGTCGTAGTCGAGTGGGGAGCGCGCAGTCGTAATCGTTTTGTAGGAGTCGGGCGGAGCAGTACGGTCATTCCCGGGCTGGCGCTCGTGGGAGACACATGTAGTGAAGAAGACAAGAAGAGATATGTAAAAATCATAAAAGTCATAAAAATCGACGAACATATTAAGTTCCTGATCACTACACCCATGTTGGATGTCGGTGTTCTTTATCTTGACCGAATGACCTTCAACTCAAATAATAGAGAAAAATTATAGCTTAGCAGCGTATTACATTACTGACTCCAACCACAATGTTGAATATTGGCAACCTTAACGTTGACTCCATTGCACCCCCTCCCCCAACGAAATTTATTAAAAAATTAAATAAATAAATAAAAATCTTAAAAATCGAGTAACAGTTATGACATTAGACCAACTTCCCTCGTTCACCCCTCCACCACCAACAAATCACAACATCCACAAAAATGAATCATTCAATTTATTTTACAAAAATGATATCTCCATCCATACCAATAAATCGTATCTGTTTATTGGCCACTAAATTATGCTTTAAGAAGATATATATTTTTACCCTGTGTTGGACACTATAGTGTGTGCTAGTTATTTCTTTTATAAGTATTGCGACGGTAGTGTGCCCGCCGTCGCCTAGTTTCATTATCGAACGCATCGACTAAGAGTTAAGTGACTCTTTCGGTGGAACTCGGCATTCCCTCCTCTTCCCGCCACTCGATCCCCTAACCGTGTTACCCCTCCTAGTGCGTCAGAGTTTTTTTTATGTTATTGTTTGTTAATAAATAGGCTGCTTGTATGCCTTTCACTCCTTCTATTTTCCTGGCATACTTGTCTGAAGCCGCGTCGAAGCTATGTATGATGATGGGTCTCAACAGATGATATCTGTTTGCCTAAGGAACAATGCATCTGTGTATTTCTCAGCAATTGTCGTGCGACGTAAATTATAATAATGCGGTAATGTGATAGTGGCTGTGCAATCGGTAGGGAAAGGAGTGTTAAAATTTTGAGTTGTGAGAGTATTATATTGTAATTTTAGGCTTTTTAAATTTTTTAGTATGTTGTGTGATGTAGTACGTGCTAGTGTTAGCGGAAGATGCAGAAATTAGAGTTTTTTTAAATTAAGTTTCTCTGCATTTCCAAATTATTTTTGGCATTAACTAAACCGAGACGCTGTGTCCCTCGTTTGTGTATTTTTAACGCGTTGTGTCGTACTTGTGTGCTTGGCTCGCCCAGCCTTGGTACTTTTCCAGCATGTCTTGGTCCACCTCTCTCTCGTGTTCACATTTTTATTATTAAACCGTCGATGATTATTAAAATTGGGTGCTATGGTGGGATTCCTTCAGAATTGCCACCCTGTTAAGTAATTTTAAATGCATTTCAATAAAGGTATAATTAGTATATTTTTTCCGAGGAAGGCTCTAATGGCCGCACCCGGCTGACCTCTCTCGTTGTAGAGTTTAAAATAATTATTTTGTCAATTTGTTCCTGTAGAAAAAATTGTTAATCAATTACCATATCAGTATTACGTGTTAGCTTTAAGAAAGCTGAACTTATTCATTTGTAAGTACTTCAATGAGATCAGTATTGATTGCAGTTTTGTTTTTAGCCAAGCTCTCTTTGATATTATAAGTGTAGGTGTAATAGTATTTTTTGCAAGAGCCTTTAAAAATATTGAATTAAGCTTCAACAATGCGCTGGGATGATTATTATAATTTTCTGCATTGAATGGTTCTTTAAATAATTCTTGGTGTACGCCTGCTTTTATTATTTGGTTATTGCATTTGAGCTATTTGCGAGTAATCAGGAAATTTATTGTTTAATGAAAATCTATGTGTATATTTGCCGTACATTTTGAGCGTTTTGTAAAATATATGATTTAAAACTTGTGCTGTTTAAACTTTATTTGTGGCTGTTCGCCACAAATAACATATACGACGAATCTGCTTTTTCTGTACTCAAGTCTGTTCTTGGTTTTGTTGCATTACATCATGAGCAATGTCGGTTTTATCTACATGTTGTGGCACAAGTAATTGATTTCATTCCTACAATATCTTGAAGTTCTCGTAAAAAGCTGTTTGACTGTGACTCAGCGGCGCTACATCGCCGTGCAGCAATGGTGCGAACAAGAAGGCTCCATGGCTCAGTCCCGCCCGAGGCAACCCGTTTCTGGGGTGTGTTTTGCCAGTAATTCTGTTGACAAACTTTTATTCCTCTGTCTAGAGCAGATTTCTTTGCTCGTTTCCTTAGATCTGGCCAAGATACTTCAATTTTTTTTTATTGCGATCAACAAATTAGCGTGTCCAATTATTCGTTCCGAAGATAGTCTGTTGAAGGCTATTTCAGTTATATGTGAAGGATTTATTTTGCAACTGCGTTATGAGAAATTAATATCTTTAGAAGCGGCCACCCCTTTACAGTTTATCAACATGTTTTGCAAGCCATGTTTTAAGCACGTGTAAAGAGACATTGCAAAAAGGCATTTTGTCCACCGATTTCAAAAGACTGGGGAACCAACGTGCGAATTTATCGATTCAGTCTGCACTTTTCATGATGCCCTTTGTTAGTCGTTGACTGAAAAGAAATTAACGAGTGTTATTGTGGATAATTTGACTCCGCATGTATGTGCTAATTGCACATGACTTCCCTTCCCAGCAATTTGCGCTAGTTGCGACAACTCGCTGTAGAAGTTCAACATTGTTTAACTGCCTGTAATCAATTACCGGGCACAATATCCACCTCTTAAGCCTGTCAATGACAATGTAAGTTCTGGTGTGCTGCACATACAAGATATGGACTAACATAGGTCGTCAGGGCGTTATGCCAAATGTGCCCTTGCGTAGCATGGGGCTAAAGAATGTAAACTAGGCAGGCGTATCAAGGCCGAAAGAAAGTGAAAAAAGCTGGGAAAGGAGAAGAGCCAGATGTGGGGTGTAGGCCTGCCAGTTATATGTGTCAGAAAACCCTGCGCACTGTACGGAAATTTACGGTTATCGTTATGTGTGGTGAAGACAAATTTCCTACCTTAAGTGATTCTGATGCCAAGCATTATGTGATAGGTAAGGTGTTCTTTAAACATCTTATTGAGTTAAAAATAATTTTTCAAGGGTGTGTTAGTCAAGTCACAGAAAAACAACTTTGTATGGCAAAAGGCAATATTCTGAAATCAGAAAAAGTAGTTAACCTACATTTTAAGATCAGTATGTATTCTTGGACCTTCCCTTTCGGAGTTTTCTTGCATCTCTTGCGAGAGTTGATATTGGATTTGGAGTTTTTTGGGTAAGATGAGGGCCGTGGTTAATTTAAATTCTTTATATCTCTATTTTGGTTTCGCCCACAATATCTGAATAGGTTTACAGGTCGATGCGGTACCAGAGATGTTCACGCCTCTAGTGGATGGTGACATTTTTCTTGCAGACTTCTATACATGCCTTGAACAATTAAGGGTAGAGTACGACGACATTATCATACATCTCACTTGAAAATGCGACGTCCTCCCAAATAAATTCGCATTGAAAGATGACATACACGTGCGCGTCATATCAGGTGCCTTCTCCTTAGCTCCTGGCTTTACGGGAGATTATAGAGAGATTGTTAGCTGCTGGTGTTACCATCCTGTCCACCTTTGACTACTGTTCTCCATGATTTCAGGCGAGGAAAAGAGACAATGATAAGTACAGGCTAGTTGTAAATCATTCTTTAGTGAACAAGAAGTTTCACAAATATACTTTCCCTCTACCCGACGATAGATTGCACTCTCCAGCATTTAGGTAAGTGCCGGGTGTTTTCAGTTCTCGACCTTAATAATAGCTTTCACGGGTGCCTGTTAGACCCGACGTACAGAAAATATACTTCATTTAGCACACCGTGGAGCTAGTACGAGGTCACTTGTAAATTTTGTATGAAGATTTCATGTATACAGATTTGAGGATGTTTTTTATTAGTTTAAATAAAAAATGTTCAACTTTAAAAATGTGTAATGTGTCATTTATTTAATAGTTTTAATTCCTAATGTCAATATTTAATATTTTGTGTATGAATTGAGATTGAGTGTGTTTGAAGATTAAGTATTTGTGGATGAATGAAGATGTAATTTTCACTATTTAAATTTGTATGACTGTGAATGTTGAAGTACTTGGAACGATAGAGTACTTGTGAACGATGACGTGATAGTTTCAATACTACAAAGAAATTACTTTATATTCCGTTTAAAACTTGGTTGTTTGTGACGTTCTTTTTTAAAATAACATTTATGTTTGAATTTGAAAACCAACAATTATGTAAGAGCTTTGAAAATTCAAGGACTGGGGAAATATTGAAGTGCTCGATAAAACATCATGTGAACGGATGTGAAAAGGAATAAGGGAGTTGTAGAAAGCCCGCCGACACAGCTGATGATGGAAGACTTTGGTGATACAATCCACACTTATATTACTAGACAGGGCAAGCTTGGCGAAAGTGGTCTAAAAGAAATACCGTTACCCGCCCAGGTATACGGCCTCTTGTCTGCACAACGCGGGTAAAGGCTACTGCTGGTCCAGGATGTCCTTCACCCTGCATCACCAAGTGACTTTGTCTTCTAATAAACTAAAATATTAATTATAAATATATAAGTAATTATAAATCACTTGATAAATCGAGCGTTACTTACAAATTACTACAGTTGTGAATCAACACGAGGATGTATGCTGCTTGCTCTGCTATAACACACACGTACTTTATACAAACTCCGAAAAACCTAAACACATTTAACTTTGTAGAATTAAGAGGCGATGACGGATAGGTGCGTGTATATCTAGTACGCTATTGTATTTGGTTAAAATTTAATTATTTAAACGCCTAGATTCAAGGGGAAATAGGATATGTTTTTAACTTTGTTCTAGGTATAATTCAAAATGCGCATGAATGGTGTCACTGGCGAGTTTGTAAATCTTTACTTTTCCGTGTTAACCCTATCGTTCAGTATTAAATTATAAGTGATACGTGCCTAGTATTGTGATTGGCTAACAGTGGAAATATAAACCGGTGAATTCATAAACAAGGATAACTAATTTTTATTTACGTAATGTTTAGTTATTTTAATGTCGAACAGTTTCCGCCATAACCTTAGTCGACGGCCGCCCAAGCATACTCTGTTAAAAACCTCGCATAGCTTATGATTCGTAGCAATCCATACACCGGACTCATTCCTACAACAACCTCCCAACCGAACGGACCTGTATTAAAAACATTTAACGTCGTAATGTACGTGTATTGAATTCATTGTAGATATAACTCGTTGAATTCAGTATAACACCAGGATAGCTGGCCTTTGTAATTCGTTTGTAACTTGCCATTGCTTAGTATTTGATTCGTGTAATTTATTTTGTGGGGAAATTTTTATTTCATCTAGTACGTGCATCGTTAGCATAATTTTTATCCATTTTTGATAGTCACGTAGTTGCGTTCGTTTTAATTACGTTTTTAAAACAGTCGTGTATTTGGGTGTAAATCGCACTCAGGTCTCTTTTTTTTTTGTTTAATTCGTTAATATATCATCTTACTTTACATATTTCCAAATAATTTCATTTCGCACAAATACACCATTACCTCAGTCCCCTGCCAGAAGGGAGCTAACTCCTCAATAACATTAAAAATTAATATTACACAATACCTACGTACACCCCTTCCCCAACACATCACACCTCAGTACAACGACAGACCTCCGAGAGTGAGGACCTCTCCCCAACCACAAAAAAAAGAAAGTAAACAAACACCTTTAGCACTATCTTGCACCAAACTATACACATATCTCCGAGGGCGAGGACCTCTTCCCAACCACCAAAAGAAATAAAACAAACACCCTTAGTACACTCTTGCACCAAACTATATACTTATCAATTCACATAAAATAAAATAAAAATTATTTGTTAATTCAATTAAATTAATTGAATCAATCAATCAAATTTCATTACAATTATTATGTCGGATTAAGGTTATTTTTCATCGGATTAAGATCGGATTAATTCGATCAATCAATTTGATATTAATTTTATAATCCGATTAATCAAAATATATCTAGAACCATCCAGCCCGTACTACTAAACTCCTCAAAAGTAGTTTTATGCAGAAGCGCTCCTGGAAATATGAAAAAAAATATTAACATTTTGTTAACGCCTCTCCAAAGATTCGTAATGCTTTTAAGAAGGAAATGGGTGCTTGTGTTCAAGGTATATGCGAAACCCGTTGGGTCGAGAGGCACGAGTGGCACCTTCATTGCCAAGGGGAATCGATTATTAAGATTCACAACGCTCTAGCAGAAATATCTACGTCGCAGGAGAGCAATATGTCAACTGATGCGTTTTCTCTTATGCAATCTATCCGAAGCCCAAAATTTGTCCTCTCAGTTGTGATTATTAGTTATATTTTAGGAGTAACTATGTCACTTAGTCGCCTCCTTAAAAACAAACCGTAGATATAAAAAAGGGTACTGGTGCAATAGATTACACTAAAAGAGTACTTCAAGAAGAGCTAGAAAAGGCTGAATCCATCTTTCGTGGTCTCTATTATGATGTACGGGAAATATGCGAATAGTTACATAGTGATTTTAAGATACCACGACATGCTTCCCTCCAAACCAGCAATCAAAAACAACCTGCTGAGTCATTTGAGGAATACTTCCAACGATCTGTTTATATACCACATTTGGACAACATTATCTCAGACTTAATAGAAAGATTTTCAATAAGTCATGACTTTATTTAATCTTCGAGCGTTCTTGCTCAAAACTGAAATAAAAACAGAAGATGAAGCCGCTATAAGGGAAATTGTTAATATTAACCAGAAACTTATTGGGCAGTCATATACTTTTTTCTAAATATAATACAAGAGTTCTCATAGCGGGTTCAAAGGTGGAAACGGGTCGTCAAGAACTTAGAAAAACTTCCAGATTCTGCTTTGGAAACATTGGAAGACTGCAACATTGACATGTATCCCCCAAATCCACCAACATCTGCGGATTCTCACTACAATTCCAGTCAGTGCAGCTTCTTGATAACATCGGCGAAGAAAGATTCACTGGACTTACTCTCATGTCTGACCATCGAGAAATTCCACTTTGCCCAGAAGCCATTATCCTTAGATTCGCTAAGACAAAGAGGTACCAAGAATTTGAATTGTTGATATTTTACCTTACTAAGTTTATACTATGGTTTTGTTCCTTGTTTCTGTTTGCTTTCATGAATAAAGAAAATTACGTGACCCCTAAGAGGGAGAAAATGGATAAAATATGTTTTAGTGTTCTTCTCGATAGTTCATTAAACAGGAAACGTACCATTGTTTTCTTAGCTTTAAAAGGTTGCCTACAAAAATAATTTTAGGGTTTTTTGAAATTCAAAACCTAAGATGGTGAAAATTTGCAAAGAATAGTAAAAGACGGCTCTAAATTGAATCGTATCAAAGTTTTTTTTTTTTTTTTAATTTTTTGCATGGCTAGTTAGTAAAATAAACGACTTCTCAGAACACATTGCCTTTGGCGCTGTAATCTTCTTCCATGCTTCTACTCAGTAGAATAGATCCGTTCCAGCCAGGCCCTTAACTACCACCGGGGCAGCCGAGGCAGATTCTTGTGGCTCTAATCATAAAAGGCCCCCAAACAAGGGAGGGTACAAGGCACTGAGTTTGATAAAGTTATCGTCGTTAAATTGTTCTCTAAAACCAATTATATATTTTAAAATATTGATATTTCTTCCAGCTATATTTCAATGGCCTGGCGCCAACACAATTATGTTGTGACACCCATCCCCTCTCCAAAAAAAAAAAAAAAACAAAGCCTAGATTTGCACCTGAACATGGCTGGTTTCCAACCGGCAAGAACATATCGTTACGAAAAACCTGGACTAAGTCGTGTTTGTAGTTTCTGGTCCGGTAGAAAGTTTAAGGAATATGAAGAAGTGTGCGACGGTAATTTGTAACGGATCGGTGCTGGGAATCCCGACTTATTCGAGCCTTGCCAGCAGGTGATCGACTATACCCCAGGCTACGGCAAATGTTGTTTTATACATGCGCGAAGACACCAAACTTCCGTGCTCTCCTGACGACGTGGTAGCTGATGCAATATGTCGTGAAAAATCACCTCTTGATGCACGAGCTTGCGTCATACCTCGAACGCCACCATTGCAGATCCATCTATGTTAGGCGCTGAGTCTAACTGCGCAGTACAGCAACCCATCACCTCGAATGAACGAGCAGTCTCTCTGAGACCTCACTCCAAACCCAATATTGTACCCGAACCCAGCTCCTGCCAGATGGGAAAACATCTGCGAACATCTGAACCTGACCTCAGCATCGTTGACGGGGTGAATTTTAATGTTTCCGGAGGCAACCAGTACGTTTCCTAATATAAGTAATTCAGTTTCCAAAGCCGAACTTGAGTCGATTTTGAAAACCATCTTCGGTCACCTAGTCTATGCTCTATGAAGTTTGTACAGCTGCTGGACAAATGTGAGATACTGTTGTTCTAAACGCCAACCAAATTTATGTTAAGTTGTCATTACTTGTTAAGCTATGCATTGAACACTGAATATGAAATAACTACAAGTTACACATTAAATTATGGTTGTGTGTGCTTGTATATAACTTTCTGATTTAGGCAAATAAACAGCATGTAAAAAACTGACTAACTTCTTTTAATTAGATCGAGACGATCTTCAAAAGTAACATTTTCAGATTTAAGTTTGCATGCAAGAACGCATAAGTATTTAGACAAAAAAGATTTCTGAGTTTAAATATAAATGGTGATTCAAATAACAAAAATATAAGAAAATTAAGTTACATAAAAATAATAGGTTACTTTGAACATATAGTTATAATGACCACAATATATCTTCATACTAAAATACATAAGAAACAAAGAAGCTATATATGAATATTAAAAAGGAAGGCAAGTTATGGTTGTGTGCAAAAATAGATACCCATTTATGTCAAAAAATTTATAAAGTTAATTTTATCTTAAATTAAAAAAATAATAATGTGTTGTTAGTGGTGGCTAATACACTTATCTATATGAAACTGAGAATTGCCATCGAAATTTTGGTTAAAAGAGAAGTTATTATTTTTAATTGTTAATTATGTACATTTTATGGCTGTCGACACAAAACTGTCCCCTCGCAAGAAGACTGACTCATCGCAAGACTGACTCTACTCAAGACTAGCCCATGAGAAGATTGACACCTCATTGCGGATCGTGCATCTTCAACAGTTTTTTCCGGGCAAGTTTTTCGCTCAGCTTGAACTCATAGTCATAATTAAAGCAGTCACCAGACTACTGCGAGACCGACCCCTTACAAAACTGTCCCTTGCTGCTCCCCAAAAGTCCCCTAACTTACCTCTCGATCTACCCCAAATGACATCCAAATTACCCATAAATTTCCACCCAAAAAATGCTAAATGACCCTAAATAATCCTTCCTGCTATAGAAATGACCCCTTCTGTCCACAAATGATCCCTCCTCTCCCACATATATCACCTGCTGCTCTACGAATAACCTCTCTGACTCTGCAAGTAACCCCTCCTGCTTCGCTTATGACCCCTCCTGCTCCACAAATTGTCCTATTGCTCCATAGATGACTCCTGAATGACCGCTTATACTCTGCAAATGACTCTGCTGTGTAAATGACACCTTCTACTCTGAAAATATCCCCTCATGCTCTGCGAATGACCTTTATGCTCTGCAAATACCCCCCTTGCACCGCAAATAATTCCTAATAACCTCATAATGAGCCTCTAAGTGACTGCAAAACGACCTTTAAGTGACCCCAAAATGGCACTAAAATGCCCTCAATGACCCCATAAATTACCTCTAATTTTGGTGCATGTAGTGCCAAGTGCAGTGCAAGTGGGGTCAGTTGCAGTGCGTGAGGGGTCATGCCTGACCCCTCACAAGCCTGACCCCCCCATTGCGGATCATTCCCTGCAATCAGTTCCACATGCTCTGCTATCATCTACACATTTTTCGCAATCAGCTCCGCCCACTCTGCAAATAGCTCCGCACTCAACACAATCTTCTCCGCACGCTCTGCAATCCCGCTGTATGAAGAAATTTAATACTACATGAGGCCTCAGCTTCGTCTCTGACGAAGTTAAAGATTGAGGTTTAGCCTCCATCTTAACCCCTGAGACCTCATGTAGTATCAAAATTCATCATCCATCGGCATTGCATGTGTAGCTGATTGCGATGAGTGCAGAGGTGATTTTGGCGTGCGGATCTGATTGCTGAGCATGCGGAGCTGACTACAGAGTGTGAGGAACTGATTGCAGAGCGTGAGGAGCTTATTGAGGAGCATGCTCCACGATGAAGGGTTAGTCTTTTGAGGGTTCAGGCATGATGATTCTTGCACTGCACTTTGCAACACATGCACCACACTTAACACCACATGCACTGGACTTAGAACCGCACCACATGAACCAAAATGACGGGTATTTTGAGCATTTTGGGTCACTTGGGGGTCATTTTGGGGTCACTTATAGGGTTATTTAGGGGTCATTAGGGGTAATTTGTGGAGCAGGGTGGAGCTATTAACAGAGCATGTGGGGTTCGTAGAGCAGAAGGGGTCATTTGTGGAACAGGTGGGGCCATTTACAGAGCAGGAGGGTCATTCGCAGAGCAGATGGGACAGTCTTGTGTTTGGTCGGTTTGTAGTAATCAGTTGTCTGCTTTAAGTGTTACCATAAGCTCAAACTGAGTGAAGGGCTTGTCTGGAAGAACCTGTTGAAGAAGCATGCTCCGTCATGAGTTGTCGGTCTTCTGATAGGCCAGTCTTGGATAGAGTAAGTCTTGCGCGTTTGGGAGGCGGGGGGGGGGGGGGGGTAGTTTTTTTTTTGTGAGAGGACAGTTTTGTGTTGGCGATGACAAAATGTAACTCCTTCACACTTTGAAATAATAACTTCTATATAAATCAGCATTTCGATAACAATTTTCATTTTCATACAGATAAGTATGTTTGCCACAATTAATCAGACTTTTATTAAAACAATTTTTCAGAAATGTTCATTTTATTTTATTTTATATAAATGGACATCCATTTTTGAACACTACAACTTCGTGCATTTAAGAAATTATTTTCTATTTCTTCTAAGTTTCAATTGTATTTGATTATGTAGGTTTTTTGTAGTCATTATAACAGATAAGCATCACACGTAAGGGGTGAGCGTCTGGTCTACCACAACATCTTCCAACGGTCCAGAATGGTGGTGTGCTGGTCGTCATTGCAATGCTCATCCAGCTAATTATATCACGGCTGCCATCCGCCTTTGTCTCAGAACAGATTGTTCCTGCACTCCAAATTTTACTTTGAGGTTATTTTTCCGCATGCGATATCAGTTGACTTGTAGTGACAGTCATCGACGGCATATAGCAAATTCGTCTAGGCCAGGTCGGTCAAGACGAAGAATGCATGCGTTTTCAATGAAGTCATGGGTTTGGAAATGTATGACATGGGAGCTGTCTGGTGGTAGATACTAAAAAATAAATATCTAACAAACGCTGTTGTGTCCAATAATGGATAAAAGAAAAATTGTCTTAGTCGTAATTTAGCAGCCAATGGGCGGATAATATTTATTGGTATGTATGGGGGGGGGGCTAATTTATTATATGTAAGGTCAATGATTAATTTTTGTGGAAGTGTGAGGGGGTGGTATTCGTGGCGTGAGCAAGGGAAGGGGGCTAATGTTATACGTTACATGTTTTTAAATTTTTTAAAAGTTTTTTCATGAATGGAGTGAAGTTAAAAGTCGCCAACATTCAACATTGTGGTTGGAGTTAGTGATGTAATATGTCCCAAAAATTGTATTATTTTAGTATATTTTTTTGCAATTTTTCAATTATTTTAGTTCAAGGTCATTCGGGTCAAGGTCACCCACATCCCACATGTGTGTTTCAGTCAGTTATGTAATATATTTCTAAACTTTTATTAGTTTCTTTCTATTATTTGCAATTATTTCTTGGTTTCTTGAGCTCAAGGTTATTGGGTCTAGGTCAAAAACTGCAGCAAACAGCATGGGTGTCTGAGTCAGTGATGTAATAATTTTCTACTCTTTTATTCGTTTCTGTCGATTTTTGCAATTGCTTTCTTGATTTATGACTGGAAAATGTGACACCGATATCATGGCATTCTCTCTATGGTTTTAGAAAAAAAATTAATATTAAAAATTTACTAAAACATTGTTGAAAAAAATTACTTTTAAAAAGCGTGTACACGTTACTGGAGGCCGCCATATTAGCAGGCAACCAATATATTGTAGACATCTTCCATACGCCATATGGAAAAGCCATTTGACCTCGACCTGGACCCAGGACCCTGAAAGCAAAAAACTCGAGAAAAAATACATTCATAGTCACAAGGATAATATATCAAAGACTATTACCACCATATCAGATGCAGACTACCTCAACCTAACCCATAACCTTGAATGACCTTGGAAATAAAAATTCGAGAAAAATAAATAAAAGACAACAAGCACAATACATTATGGACTACCACCACCATATAAGATGCAGACTACCTCAAGTTTGATCCGAGGACCTTGAATGACTTTGAAAACTAAAACTCGAGACAAAAATACATAAAAGTCAGCAAGCATAATACATTACTAACTACCACTGCCATATTAGATACAGACTGCATCAACCTTGACCCCATGACCTTTAATGACCTCAAAAACTAAATGTAAGAAAAAATGCATAAAAGTCAGCAAGCATTATAAGTTACAGACTACTACCACCATATTGGATGCAAATGACCTTGAACATTACCCATGACCTTAATTTACCTTTAAAACAAAATCTCGAAAAAAGTCATAAGAAACCTGATTTCAGTCAATCTCGTACCAAGGTACTGAACGAAAAATACAATTCACCATAACAAGGTTTCTAACGTCTACACAGTGCCTGCCACAACACACGTTCATTGTTTCTATGCCTAAACAAGTGATACAAAATGTCCTTATTTAAGAAACGAGCGAAAAGAACAAAAGTTAATAAGATACACTTATTACAGTCAAATAGAAACTGATCTGCTTATGCGCATATACAATGTGTTCTGAAACTACATGTCGAAATTTAAACCACGGCAAATATGGGTTAAAATAAACAATAGAATCGTAGTTGTAAAATGTTCGAAACATTCATCTAGTATTTTTTTATTTAAATGGAAACTAGTCAGCAAGTTCACGTACTTGACAACCATGTTCACGTACTTGCGCTCGCAGCAATTTGCATACCACGAAGGCGAAAAGAACTGCCACAACATGCGGCGACCGCATGTACATAGGCCACCATGAAAATATCGCTATTTGTATGTTAGAAATAAAATACTTCACTAATCAATTGCTACTCTGCAATTTTTTCATGTAGTGTGACACACATATAGTAACAAGCAACCATTAGTGGCATCCCCCCTCGTCACACGGTGCGCCTTGCCTCCGTGATACGCAACTCGTTATCCACGCGGGTACGTGCATGCCCACTTCTTTGCCAATTTGGTGAATTCAATTTGAATTATAAAATACTAGATAAATTTTCCTAATATTTTGCCACTAGGATTTGTTTATATTAGCCCATAGATATCGTTGTTTAAATATAGATTTGTAGTTCATAAACAACTTCTATAGTAATGGTATTGTTACACACAAAACTAACGAAGTATTAATAGTACCACCTCCTTAAAATAAGTTATTGCTATCGTAATTTATTTATTTACAATAGTGTTTGAAAAGGAAAATAGTATTACAACGGTTTTATGCGGTTCTATAACAATACATACTTCACGGAAATAACGTATTTTGTTCATTTGGCTTCATCTTTGAATTAAGAAAACAACTATAATTTGTCTCTATTGAAAAGATAATTATTTAATTAGTTTACTTATCTGAAAATAATGAAGAAGTCACTCATATTTCGCCGAGGAGTCGTTAAAATATATATATATCCTAATATTTTTTTAATTTTCAACTCTTCTTCCCTTTCTTTCCTTTTTTTACGCTTTGCTCCACGACTTAATTGACTCGTTATTGAACAATTATTTGAACTCCATGTCCATGTCTACTTTAACAATGTAACACACTTTATCTATGGAAGTATCACTACCACACCGTTGAAAAGTTGTACTTGCAAGTGGCATGCGTCCTTCGACTACTAGGGTCCAGCAACAGAGAGTTCCGTTTAGGGAGGAGCTTATAGGGTTGAGAGTTGTTCGGTGCTGTCAGATCGTTGCGCCGCTTAAAATTCAATACTCTTGACTGTCCAGATATTGCACTTATTAAATGCGTGCTCTCGAACGCGTTATTTTACATGCCTGATATCAGTTACTGAGAGATAATAATGGGAATTTAACCTATTCCTTACGAGTCGGTAAGTATTTAGCCGGCGGACCACCTAAGCCAGTGGGCTTCGGAGCATAGCCCTGGTTACCTTTGCCTACTACTCAGACGTAGAAAAATACGAGAATACGTAAGATATTACGAATATAAATAAAAAATTTACCAGAGTGAAAAACCATACAGATAAATGCACAATAACAAAATTGATAAATAAAACAATATTGATCGAAAATAACAAAAAAGTTAAGAAAAATGATATCAAGTTTATTCAATAAATTTTTTTTAAAAACTATCAGTTACGGATTTAACCAATAAACCTGATTTCCTCTACATGGATGCGAATAATTTTTAATAAAATTATAAACATATGCTACCGTACTGATATAATTACGAATACGTGCCTTAACCGGGACTCCAACTTAGAGAACCTCGTATCATTAGCTACCGTACATGAACTGAAATGCAGATATAGGATTCGGAGACTCGACTTCGGATGTAATCAGTCTAATGTTTTATATTATCGGGTTTACTAGCCTTAATAATTTATAGGCCCATTATTTTTAAATACGTTTCTGAATCACTTAAAATACGTAAAGTTACATCGCCTACCATTTTGCTACTTTGTGAAAAATTGGGCATAAATATGTTACTTGATCCTAGATATATGGCATAAAACATTAATTTTGTTATTTGGTGCTATATTGTAAAATTATCAAAAAATGGCTTTGTATACGATGTTCCTAATATACATTGTCAGCCAAAAAGGTTAGATGAATTTGGTTAATTGTTGATATGGCGAACTTAGTAAAAAAAATTCTGGTAGCCATTTTGAAAAACAGAGTCTGATCCTACATAAATAATCTAAGTTTAAATGGTCTTCTGTAACAATAATTGTGTGCCCGATTTGGTGGAAATTAGTTGAATGGTTCCGGGAAAATGGCAAAATATTCGATTTCCTCGCCTGCCATTACTTCGCGAAAAGCTTGTAAAAGAGGATCTCTGTTTTCATAATTTATGCTTTTAATGAATAGTGTTAGTGTACAAAATCTGGTTAAATTTTGTCTAATTATTTAATAGAGATAACATACTGACCAAAATTATTTATATTAACGCCATTAAAAAAAGGCCAGCTGCACCCAAAAAAAAAAAAGTTTACATACCCTACTGAATCACCCTTTCCATGTAATATATGGTAGAAACAAGTTAATTGATCTTCGAAACATGGTATAAAACTTCCATTTTTTCATTGATGATCTCCACGGATAGAGGATAAAAGGTTTATGGATTAGCACATTCGATTAGTGGCATCCAAATAATATATAGAGTTAATTTAAAATCGGGTACATAGTGTCACAGATTATAACACACTTAACTTAAATTTTATTACAGGCTCGTACTGTAAATGGTGCCGGGCACAATTAAGCCATACAAATTAATATGCCTTTTCACAGTACAACATCTTCGTCAATTTTTGTGAGATCCTGAGATTCCCGATATATGACATAGCTTTCTTTTTCGTGTGGGACTATATTACAAGATGGCGGTGAAATGAGGTTTACAAATTTGATGGTTTAAAATTATACTGCCACCATACCAGTTTTCATCACCTGCGACAATACTAGTTGTTTGTCGAATTTAGTACGGTCGGTCGATTGCTTCCCGAGATGTCGTAAAAATAATATTTACTTGTATGATGCTATCTTATAAAATGGCGGACAAGAGGTCCCATGTAGACACATTTGACAAATTTAATGTATACTACCAACAAAAAAAGTTAAGTTGGAATTGATTACATGGTTGCGACGATACAATCTACTAAGCTAAAATGGATATATGGCTGCCATTTCTTACATAAGTGTTTCACCTTCTGCTGTAGAAATAATTGTTTGCCAAATCTGGCAGAAAAAGTTCAATTTTCTCCTGAAATATGAAATAGAAACTTTTTTCATTCGTGTGTCGTGTCGCTGTCTTACAAACTTGCGAGCAAAATAGATTATTTGCTTCTAAAAAATGCTTTCAGAATACAAAATTTGGTCGAAATTGGCCTAACTGTACAGTATTTACATCAAATAAACTAAAATATTTGTAAGTCCATCATTTTGAAAATAAGTGCGTAATTCATTTAAATTGCACGCCTTTATAAATAGCCTGATGTGAAGTTTGGTGAGGGAAGGATGAATACTTTTGGAGATATAATATTAATAATTTATTTCTGCATGTGATACTATCTTCCAAAATGACGGAACAACAGCAATATTTACCTTTAAATTCACTGTTTATTGATGCACTGCCAACATACAGAGTTTGGTTTAAATAGGTTGAATGGTTCCCCTATCACCCTAAATTTTAAATTGCCACAATTTTGAAAGTAAGCGTCCATTGTAGTCAAAAACTACAATAGTCATATATACTTACTAAGTGTAATATGTGCAGCGAGATTAGTAATATTCGGTTCAGGCATTCATATGTTTTATGGACCACACACACACACACACCTATACACACTGACAGGAAAGTGATCCCATACGGCTTCCTCTCCTTTTGAAAGAAGGCTAACAAATTTAATAAAGTTAAAAAACAACAACGAATGCAAGAGAAAAATAACGAAATTGAGTGAATAATAAAATCCCAAAAAAATGGCGTGAAATGCAATGAACGCAAGTGCAATATAATGAATTAAAATATAATACGGGATAAAAATTTGGCCAAAACGTACTAAATAGAGTGCAGAACAATTAGAAAAGCAAGACGACAAAATAAATAAAAGATAGATAAAATAAATAACGAAAGTCATCACAGATTTAGAAAATTAATAAAATCAAACGAAATAAACTGAAAAGCCAATCATCCGTTTGGAGGCCTCTGACTCCGGTTTAGTATAAACGAAATAACTATTTCTATTTCTAATATTATAATATACTTATAACTATGCGCACGGAAGAGCTACAGTACATTATTTGCAGCGTCCAGTTTACAATTGTTTTTACGCATATGTCTTAACTCCTCGGTACAGTTATCAGCCTGGTACGTCTCGTGTACTTGTGACGTCATTCGCCAGGTTCGCTCGCCAGTGACGAGACGCTCATCATTGCCGAAGCTCAGAGCGGGGGGTGTGCTCGGGCCCTTGTGAGGGCCCTTATACCACCCATTCGGTTGCAGCAGTTGTATCTCTCTGCGGGCTGAGGAAGTTTCCCTCACCAGACCGCAAAGAACACATAGCCCAGAGGTCAGGACGCCCTGCACGTCCCGGCGCAGTGACGAGACGAGCCCGTGTCACGGCTCTTTTATGGCAGGGGAATAAACCTGTGTGCACTTGTCGGAGAGAGAGTGACTCACTTACGTCTTTGTTTGCTGCACAGGAGATGAACGGCGAACCAGCGCTTTGCTGAAGGTTTTTCACTTCACAGTTTATAACGTCTATCAAACCAAGGCATTATCAGCCAAAAACACGACTGTGCGTCCCAGCAGCACAAATAACCTCCCGGTTGCCTTTTCTTCTCACGAAGCGCATTTGGCTCAGCAAAGCAATACAGAAGGTTCAGACACAGGGTCGTAAATTACGCTACTCGAATAAATTCTAAAAGCGACTACTGAAAAATCTCCCTAATTCATGGTTTTACAATCAGCTGGTCGCAATTCGAATCTTTACCTCCCTACCTCCCTCCCTCCCCTTCTAACCAACATTTACATAGACTCCGAAACTACTAAAAATAAATAGTCTTTGGTAAGTGAGCAAATTTCATAAATCCAGGTGCTTTGTCCACCAGTTTTAATAATTTTACCCTCAAACGTTGTTATGTTGGAGAGGAGGAGAGAGTGTTTCATTGGTCAGGTGCCACCAAACTAATCGGTTTCACCCCAGATAAGGGCGCTCCTGAAGGACAGGACTCCTTTTTTTTCAGTTCGTAAGCCGTTATGTTGCTGGTAGCACTTGGTTATTAGACCATGAATCTTTGTGATTACATAAGATAAGTTTTCATTAGCCATGGCATAGCTAAGTTCTCTTTTTTCATTCGTACTGCACTCGAAAAAATAAACGTGACCTGTTCCTGGAATACCATGAGTTTTGGTGGCTGGAAGCTTCTGTAAAGGGCTTTCCACAACTGCAGACTGCAAGACCATACAAGAAATAAGACTACTCACTGTAACTAGACTTTTAATTAAGGTAGAGCCACGTATGACCTGGTTATAGTAGAGGTTTAATAAGCAGCTGAGTAAATCCGTGCGTATTTAACTGATTTTGTACGTAGATTAAATTCATATTGTGACTGAGTATTGAAAGATTGTTTTTGTGCATCACTCGAAGGAGGTACAGTCTGCTGTTAGATGTTTGTACTCGTAACTTTTACCATTATTTAGGTACGTTAGTTTCTTATTTGTAACTTGTATGGTGAACAGAAATTGTTGTAACGTTTATCAAAGACCGTTGCTGCCAATGCCTCTCAAGTCACTAAAGAAAAACGGCTTTGATCATAAATCCCGGCGGACTGATAATTTTACCAATGTACATTCTGTATGACTGTGTGATTTAAACTGCTGTAGCAGGGGCTTACTCCAGGTGCCCCATATCTCTCTTCTCAAAACAGCTATTGCACCATGCCTCATACCGAGCAATGTCTGAGTCTTACGGAAAAGGGAGTAAGTGGAGGACAAAACAAACGAAGGCAGCCATCCTCAGCCCTACTTCCGTAAAGTCAAGGTATTTTTCATATATCTGTTTATTTGTGTTTATTATTAATGGAAAATTTCTTCAACCATTACGCTATTCATGAAAGGGTGTTGCATAGTAATAAATATGAGAATACAAGTGCTGTAATTTTTTTATAAATAAAAATAGTTCGTCTCTAGCGAACTTACAGCTAATATTGCCACAACCTGGCGTGCTCAGCTGTTGTGAAATGTGAAGTCGCTAGATAACTTGATGTTGTGTCGCTTACTGAAAAATGCTATCTATAAGCAAACATATCCCATGTAGCAAACCGCAGTCGGCCGACTGTGGTTTTACTGCTGGCACTGCTGGATGACTGCTGGCACTGAGTACTTATGGGTTTACACAAATAGCCCTGTTATGCCTGATTGCTGGCAACAGGACACTTGGCACGCCATCAATAGGACGTTAATGGGATGCTGATGGAAATGAAGTTGATATTTCAGAGTGGGTATATTGATAATGATCCACAAATGGCTTGCCAACTTTATTCCAGCAATGGCCGCACATAACCTATACTCATTGCTGGTACAAGTATAGGTAGCCATCTATAGGTAATTTGAGGGCTGTGAAGTGATACATCGATGGAACATTACTGGTGCATTTTGGCTTATTATGGGAATTTTTATGGCTCCCGCTATTTGCAGATAGCTTTTTCTAACTACACACACTCATACACATTCACGTATATGTACATGTGTGTCTTATATAATTATAGATCATATGATACAATAAGACGATTATTTGCAAGTATATAGTGATAGTAAAATTCTGTTAATACAGTATAAAGTGTGACTTTGTGAATGGTATTGAATTATTTGAATATATGTAGTGTTTTACATGTATGACTGCATGTAATTAAAATGAGAAGCTAAAAAAAAAACTATTTACAAGATGTTTCTCAATTAGACAGACAAACTTCGTGAGGCAATTTATTATGTAAAAATAAGTATAAAATATATATGACACGCACTACCTAAACTGAATATTAATGCATTTATGAGCCCCTAAAAAGTTTTTTAAAATTTATTTTGCAGTATATCGGAAACAAAATGAAATGAAATTATAACTATCCTATCATTGTACTGTGTGGCCACCCTATTTTTCCTGGCAACTCTTTTAAAGTGAGAAATTTCGACCGTTTGATGATGAAACATTGAGCAGTATGGTCTAAGTAACAGCAATTGTCATCTTGTCACAACTGAGCATGATCCACCGTTTATATGTAAAACGCACACAAATATTCGTCTGCAGCTATTCAGTGCCTAGCATAAAGGCAATCATATATACATTCATGTTCAAAATCCTGCGAGTCCACTTCACAGACGGCTGCCTATTTGTTTCTGGCTACAGTTTGTATGTATTCCGTGATTTGTATGTTTCAATGGAATTTTTGCAAATCGTAAAAGAAGTGAAATGAAATTACAACTATTCGAATAATGAGTTATGTGACCGGGAACGTCAACCTAAAATCAAACCCGTAATAATGCCCAGCAGTCGGAAAAGAGATCCACGACAACCGGCTCCTGGATGGGGACGAGGGAACAAGGCAGCCATCTTGGATCTGTACATCCTGCTCTGTCAATCCGATGACAATATTTTCGCACAAAAAACGTGCAAATTCGCATAGAAAACGGCCAGCACTGCCAGAAATAACTACAAAATCGGCAAAATTTTACCGAAAAAAGCCATGTTTTGCATACCTAGACTTCATACTCCTGCATTCCACTGATTACTCCATATTGTGGCGTTTGACTCATGGGGGATGAGGGATGTCACCAACGGCGGCCATTTTGTTGGCCAGTAAGCCAGTGGCGCCAATTTTGGAGTCCAGTAAACTGGTGGCATGCATTTTGGCGGCCAGTGAGCCGGCGACAGCCATTTTGGGAACCAGTAAGCTGATGGTGGCCATGTTGTTAGTCAGGCCAGTCGCAAATGCCTGTAAGCTTCCATCCTACTGAATGTCTCTATCCTTTTGCCCTTGCGTACCTTAACACAGACCCCTGCTCAAGTTTGTTCCTGGGACGAGATCTTCCTGCAATGTTAGTTCGGTCCACCATCTTGGAAGTCACACTGTATAGCAAAATGGTTGCCAAAACTGAACTTCCTGCTCTGTCATTCTGGTCCGTCATTTTTGGGAGTAGCACTGACTAGCAAAAAACAGTCCAATTTAGCAAAATGGCGGCCAATACAGAACTTTCTGCTTTGTCAATCTCGTCCGTCATCATGGATTTCGTGCAGGCCATATGTTCAAGAAGACCACACTAACTACCAAAATGGCGGCCATGGTACTAACTAGCAAAATTACAGCACTTTCTAGCAAAATGACTGCCGAAAGTCTCTACTTCCTGCTCTAGCATTATGACAGAACTTCCTGCTCTGTCAATCTGGTCCGTCATCTTGTAAATCGTATTCTGGGACAGGGGCTTGGGGGCAGTGAGCCGACCGCCATCTTGGATGATTTCAATTCGCACAAATTAGCATGTTTGGAAGCTTCCATCATCCCGAATGTCTGTATTTCCTGCTCTAACATTTCAACAGAATTTCATGCTCTGTCAATCTGGTCTGCCATCTTGGAAGTCGCACTGTCTAAAAAATGGTGGCACTACCTAGCAAAATGGATGGCAATGCACTGCCTAGAAAAACTGTGGTCAAAGCAAAACTTCCTGCTTTGTCTATCTGGTATGTCATCTTGGAAGTCGCACAGTCGAGCAGAAAATGGTGGTACTACCTAGCAAAAGAATTGTGACAAGTGACCCATTCCGAACTTTCTGCTCTGTCAATCCAGTCCACCATCTTGTTAGTAGTAATGTCTAGCAAAATGGCTGCCAATTCACTACCTAGCCAAATGGAGAAGTGTTCGAAGAGACCTGTGGAGGGGGCAGTGTTACAACAATTTCCCCAGCCCGAAGCCACCCAACACTTACTGGGCAGCTACATCCCCAGCCCGAAGCAAACCAGCACTTGCAAAAAAATGACTGCACTGTCCAGCAAAATGGTGGCATAGCCTAGCAGAAAAAATTGTAAAGTGTTCGAAACGATTTGTGCAGGCAGCAGTGTTACTACTGTATCACCAGCCCGAAGCTGCCTAACACTTACTGTGTGGCTGCCTCCTTAGCCCAAGGACAACCAGCACTGGAAAAATGGTAGCACACTTTAACAAAATGACGGCACAGCCTAGCAAAAAAATGGTATATTGTTCGAAAAGACTTGCGGAGGGGACATTGTTACAACTGCATCCCCAGCCCGAAGCCACCAAGCACTGACCTAATTGCACTGTCTAGCAAAATTACACACAATCCACTGTCTAGCAAAACTGGCATCCGAAGCACTGTATAGCAAAATGGCAGCGAATGCACTGTCTAGCAACATGGTGGCCAATGCAAACTCCTGGGTCCAGGTGTCACCCTGCCAGACATGCTCTTTCATACCAGCGACATCAATCTTGTGTGAACAATGTTCGAGTTCATAGCCCACCTGCAATGTCTCTCTTCCGATATAGTTAACTAATTTCAGAACAGTTTGAGATGCAACTACTAAAAATCATAACATATGCATCACCCCCAATGACGAGAAGTGTCGCACGCCCCAGTAGTACCAATATGTTCTTATAAGTATAGCTATTGCTCTGTAATGTTTGAACAGTTTGAGATACAACTACCATATTTAAAACACATATTTCACCCCTCGACGACGAGAAGTGTTGCAGTGCCTTATAGACTCTATGTCTACTTATAAGCACAGTTGCTTGCAATTTCTGAACCATTTAAGATATAGTTGTCAAATTCATAACATAGGCATCACCCATGACAATGAGAAGGGTCGCAGGATCAAGTAGACCCTATGTCTACTTATAAGCATAGTTGGCTGTAATATCCAAACAGTTAGAGATAAAACTACCATATTAATAACATATGCATATACCCTGATGACAAGAAAGGTCACAGGGTCAAGTAGAACCTTTGTCTTCTTATAAGCTAAGTAGGCTGTAATTTTCGAACCATTAAAAATACAACTACCAAATTTATAACATAGGTATCATCCACAAACACAAGAAAAGTCGCAGAGCCAAGTAGACCATATGTCTACTTATAGACATAGGTGACTAATTTCTGAACCATTTAAGGTATAGTTGACAACATATATAAATCACCCATGATGCAGAGATGAGCTGCAGGGTCAAGTAAACCCTGTGTCAACTTATAAGCGTAGTTTGCTGTCATTTCCGAACCATAAACATAGTTGACTGTAATGTCCGAACAGTTTAAGATACAACTACCATATTAATAACATAGGCATAGCTCCCGACGACAAAAAGGGTCACAGGGTCAAGTAGAACCAACGTCTTTATATAAGCATCGTTGGCTGTAACTTCCAAACCATTAAAAATACAACTGCCAAATTCATAACATAAGCATCACCCATGACAATGAGAAGGGTCTCAGGGTCAAGGAGACTCTAGGTCTAATTATAAGCAGAGTTGGCTGTAATTTCTGAACCATTTGAGATATAACTACCATATTCATAAAATAGGTGTCACCTACAATAACAAGAAGAGTAGATGGGGCAAGTCTACTTATAAGCATAGTTGGCTGTTATTTCCAAACCATTTAAGATATATACTATATACCAAAAAGGTAATTGGGCACCTGTGAATATAGGTAATTCAGTATGTCAGTTGACTTGTGTTTCACGGCCTTTGGTGTAGGACCACTAGTGTTTGTCCATGCTAGTATGAACACAGTGGCCTATTGTAACATTCTGGATAACGAAATGCTCCCAACATTGTGGCATTTTTACGGAATGGACTAGTGTTACTTCCAGGATGACAATGCCAGGTGCCATGTTTCAAGGGCTACTATGCAGTGGTATTCCGACAACAATGTTCGCCGATTGAACTTGCCCACCCAGAGTCCCGATCTCAACCCTATAGAACATCTTTGGGATGAATTGGATCGCCGGGTGAGGGCTCGTCAGGCGCGGAAAAAATCCATTTCCCAACTCATGGAATGGTTGCTTGAGGAATGGTGACGAATCCTTGTGGATGTCCTGAAAACTTTCGTGGAGACAGGGTGGCTGCTGTTATAGCTGCAAGGTGTGGCCCTACGAAATTCTAATGGGTTGACAACCACCGACCAAAAATTGTGGACAGGTGTCTGATTACTTTCTGGTAGATAGTGTAGTTGTCAAATTCATAACACAGGCATCACCCATGACGACGGGAAGGGTGGCAGGTTCAAGTAGATCCTATGTCCACTTATAAGCATAATTGGCTTTAATTTCCGAACCTTTTGAAATACAACTACCAAATGCATAACTTAGACATCCCCTCCCTGATGACAAAGGTCACAGGTACAAGTAACCCCTGTGTCTACATATAATAATAGTTGACTGTAATTTTCGAACCATTTGAGATACAATCACCATATCCATAAAAAAGAGGCTCACCCTCAACAACGAGAATAGTAGATGGGTCAAGTAAACCTTATGTTTACTTATAAGCATATTTGGCCTCTAATTGTCGAACTGTTTAAGATATAGTTGTTAAATTCATAACACGGGCATCGCCCATGACGACGATATGGGTAGCAGGGTCAAGTAGGCCCTATGTCTACTTACAAGCATAGTTGGATGAAATTTATGAACTATTTAAAATACAACTACCAAACTCATACCATAGAAATCCCCCCACCCCCTTTACCTTCCCGATGAGAAGTGTCGCAGTGCCAAGTAGACCATATGAATACTTATAAGCATTGTTGGCTCTAATGTCCGAACAGTTTGAGGTACAACTACCATATTCATAGCACAGGCATAACCCCCAGCGACAAAATGGGCTGCAGGGTCAAGTAGACCATATGTCTACTTATACGTTTATTTGGCTGTAATTTTCGGACTACTTAAGATAAAGTTAACAAATTCATAACATAGACATACACTACGATGCCTAGAAAGGCTGCAGGGTCAAGTATACTCAATGTCTATTTATAATCATAGAAGGCTGTCATTTTCGAACCATTTGTGATGCAACTACGATATTCATAATATAGGCATCACCCAATATGGCGAGAAGAGTACATGGGCCCAGTAAGAACTATGTCTTCTTATAAGCATAGTTGGTTGTAATTTCCGATCTGTATAAAATACAACTACCATATTCATAACATATTCATCGCCCACAATGCCAAGAAGGATAGAATGGCCAAGTAGACCATATGTCTACTAATAAGCATAATTGGCTGTAATTTCCGAACCATTGAAGATATGCTACTAGTATAAGCACATACTAATCAACATATATTTAAAACATCGATTATAATCATTTAACAAATTGTGCACGACAATCGAGCATTTTATGTTATGTTATATAACAAAAAAACTTCCATTTGGATGCGTGGGAACAATAAGGACAACACTGCTAAATACACAATTGCAAAAAAATATTAAATAAGTTATAAACATTTACCAGCCATTTCAATCACATTCTTTTAGATGATGCTCGACAAGACTGGACTGACCTGGAAAGAACACCTTCGTACGAATTGAGTGAAACTAAACTGGCCAACACAAGTCGAAGGGATGTTACATAACACTGAAGAGAGAGAGATGTCAGGATGGCAGACCAGTCGAGTGAGTGTCCTTTTAGGAGTGGAATTTAGTTATACAGTAGCTAGTGGCAGAACCATACACACATACAAATCAGCAACGACATACATTACTTGAGCAAGAGAGAGAGAGATGACATTTATAATGCTAGAAGCTCATTGCGAAACGAATTACTAATGAATTTTTAATGACAAGTGAGGATGTTTCGCAAGACACACACACTCTCACACAACAGCTATGTATACACTCTGATTTTATAAGATGCAGAGCAGAGGTTTACCTTAACTATGTAGGAGTCAATACATGTAGGCCGCGAGCGCATCTCCTCGACTCGAACTGACTGAAAACAATTACCATCCTGACTTTCCGTGAATGGTATACATTACAGACCGAGAAAGAAACCCGAGACTTACAAGAACTACTACGTCACCACCACCCCTTGAAAAAAGGGTGCCTACTTATAACATATGCTATTGAAAAAAATAAGGTATCATAGGAGTAGTATGCAAAGGCCAATCCTTACTCAGCTAACTTTTTAGGGCTATTTCTCCTAAATTAACAAGAAATAATACGTTTATACAAATATGGATAATTCTACAAAAATTACAAGAAACAGAAAACATTCTAAAATCACAACATTGATTTTAAAACAACTGTCAAAATCAAGCAATATAAGTTAAAAATATAGTATTTGCTATAGTTTTTAATAAACTTCTTCTTTTTGTCTAAAATGTCAAGTTTCAATTCACAAAAAACATGAAAATATTAGAAAAACAAGCAAAAAGTATCAAGAAACGTGTTTAAGAAAAAAGTGCTCATATACATAAAGTCTATTTTATGCAAGTAACTGCCATGCTATTTATAGAAAATTAAATAATTTTATTTTTTTTATAAGAGTCTCAGATTTAAGATAAAATAAAGTAAGTTCAAGTCAAATATGCAAGCTAAAGCAAGCAAATTTAAGCTAAAATCATGTAAATTTAAGCTAAATTCAAACAAATTTAAGTCAAAATTAAATTAATGCTCACACTTTCAGAATAATGAATTTTAATAACTCTGGAAACTATCTGATGCTGAGAGAATGAAGAAAAAATCATAGTTAGGTCTAAACAAAAATTATTTTTTTCTCCTTAATAATTTTTCTTTATAAATAATAAATGGATACTGCTCTTTTGTGAACTGTAAAGTAATACTATTTGTAAGCAATGTAAAAAATGTGGGGAAGTATTAAACATAGAATGAACACACAAAAAAATATAAACACATGCAAAAAATGTTTCGCCATATATGTCAGAAACTATATAAGTAAAAAAAAAGAGAAAGTACTATGTGAATGTGGAAGATATATTTATAATCTATTTCTCAAAGGAATAAAAATACTAAATTACACAATACAAATGAAATTCGACATGGTGATTATTCAAATAATACATGTGTAGTGTGTAATGAAAATTAAAAAATTAATTTATCGATTCATTTTTTCCTCATAAAGCAACTATAGACAAATATACAACGAATTGTAAAATAAGTTTTAGTGAATATACCAATTTGTCGTTATGAATTTGAACATTAGAAAATACTGTGCAAATGTGGAAAATGTTTTTCTACGACATATCTCAATGAGCGAAAAAATAATAAATTACACATTACAGTAAATAATTTATATGAAATTCAATATGGCAATTATCCAACAAAACTTATATAGTATATAGTTTGAATAAATCTATTGAATTGTTTTCTCTTATTAAAAATACTAAGGACAAGCATACATAAAGATTTTAAAAAAATGTTGTAATAAGAAATATCCGCATAAGAAGAAGTTAAATAGTTAAAAATGTCACTATCATTATTTAAAGCACGTTATTAAATTTAATTCCATTTTATTTACTATTTTTACGTTTCTTCACTAGCCAATATAAAATTCACAGCCTAAATAACATTTCTCTTGCAGTAATATTCTTGGTGAAATTGATTTAACTCTGCTTACATTTACCTCCCTTTCACCAAACCCTTACAAGTTTACTTTGTAAGCTCTACTTTGCTACGGCGAAACAGTAGGTATGGATTTTAGATCTGAAATACACCGGCCATTTATCAATAGTAAGATGGAGACATTTTAAAGTGGCAGGATGGGGTAGTTTTTAAGTGACAAGATGGGGACGTCCTCGTCTTGCCCCAAGTGGTATATGGAATCTAGCTGAATGATAATATCTTAACACTTTTATCAATATGTTCCATGATTACGAAATTAAATAGCCTACAAAATTATTGCAATCAATAATGTACCAAAAATTTATATAATTGACATTGTAACTTACCTGGTGACCTTTCCAAATTGAATAAAAATTAGGCCACAAAAGCGAGAAACAGAAAAATGGCTACCGCATGCAACAAAATCCTACAGTGAACTGTTTCATAATGTAGGCACTGATAGCGTGACCTGCTCTTCGATATTCTATCGCTTCCCGAGAGGTGGTATCACCATGCAGACAAATAGACAGGTACCCCATCTTGCCTAGCGACTCCGTCTTGCCCCCTGTTACCCTATACGATTTACAGTCTAAATTGCATCCTAATGGCGGTACGCCCCTTTGAAGTAGGAGTAATAGGGCCAGATAATTGAACCTTCTACAGAAAATATTTACAATCTAACCGTAAGGCTCTGGAAATCGTGTAAATGGACAAAGTTCTATGATCCGTGTTAAGTTGAACACCACCAAAAAAGAATTCATGGCAAACTAGGGGATGCAACATATATTTTGCAATAAAAGTGTATGTTACCAGTGGTTCATTACATTTTATGTGGCATCTTATGAAGTAACACGACAAATTTAGCTTAAAAGGCCTGAATGATAGTTTTCCTTATCCCAACCATTCCCGAGGAATAAATGCATAAATTAATCAACTACGAAATAATGTTGCCGGGTATGCAGGCAACACACAATTCATGTGCGATGATTGGAATTCGCATGGCAAACCATGCTTACATAATATTACGAAATACAATGTCGATGTGTTACTGAATAAAATATTCGTGTGAGGTGAGCCTGGATATTATCCAGGTGAAACTGGTTAACGAAACCTGGACATCATTCATGCCCATCTCAAACGATTACTTCATTTCTTAACCCACCGACATGTTATTTCCTAATCTTATGTTAGCAAGGTATGCTACGCGACGTCCAATATCGCCCGAGAAAGCGTTTTGCCTACAAACACGGCCACAGTATTACTATTACGTGGTTGATTAATTTATGCATTTATTCCTCGGGAATGGTTGGGATAAAGGCAAGTAGGATTCAGGCCTTTTAAGCTTATTTTGATTTGTTACTTCATAATATGCCACATAAAATGTAATGGTTCACTAGTAACACACAATTTTATTGCAAACTAAGGGCTGCAACCCCTATTTTGCCTCGAATCAATTTTTGATGGTGTTCAACATCACATGAATTATAGAACTTTGTCCATTTAATTATTTTCCAAAATCTTCTGATTAGATTGTAAATACTTTTTGTAGAAAGTGCAATTACCTGATCTTATTGCTCCTACTTCAAAGGAGCATACCGCCATTGGGATGTTTTTAGACGGTAAGTCGTATATATGTTTTCATCATATTTTTTCATGAGAAAAACGCATGCGGAGTTTGTCCATGTATTTACCAAACATCCTGTGTGTGGTGTAACACCCCTTCCTTTTCCTAACCTAGAACTCACCATCTCTCCTAATGTTACTCTGTTGGCCTACTCAAAAACAATATAGTCACTGTAGAAGGAAGGTTGTTACTGGGGACGTAGCTATCGATGTTCAGTCCAATAAGAGAGAATGCTGTTTTAAATACCACATTTATTAAAACAGCGAACATTTACTTTAGTTATTACAATACACAACTTTGTGTTGAACAAATATCAATATCTTATATATATATATATATAATGTTTTTGAGCTTTAGAACATTAGACAATATTTAATGGTAGAATTACGTTAGATCTAACCTTGCGAGCTTCCTTACGTTAAGGAATTCAGAACGGGGACTCGTGGACAAAGCGTTACGCCCTACCGCAAACACAGGTTATTCTCACCATTAACTCAATGCAGCAAGGACCTAGAGCTGCTCTAGGCCTGGTTTGATAAGTTGCCTTGTGCCTTGTGTCACCTCCGACACCTTTTCACACTCTCACTCTGTTCTTGCGTCGCATTGCCGTCTCGGGAAATTTTGGGGGGGGGGGGGGGTTGACGCTGTGGAAGGCGTTTAAATACTCTGGTGATCTGGGGCATGACATACAAACATTTCACTCCCTCACAATCAATAGTCCGTAGAACCTTAGGCGGTAAGTGTGCGGCGCCTGGTTGCCGTTACACTGCCCCTCCCCCCCTTTTTTTGCACAGTCAAAAGAACAGCCGTCCCGGCTGTAGTAGTAGTAGGGGGAATCAGAGAAGTAAGATCTTCAAGGGAAGTCAGAGAAACAAGCATCTCGGATGTGGAAAAGTAGTAGTAGTGATGAGGGGGCCGAGGATCTCAAGGCGACACGAACGTAGACGCATGGTGGCATACACGAAAATAGTAGAAGGCAGTATCGAGGACGTAACCCTAAGTACGAGTCTCCGTTTTACAAAGAGTTATAACTAAGCTATACTCTGGAAAGTTGATGTTAAAATTTAGTTGAGCACGTGGAAAGGTAGCGCATGGTAATGATAATAGTTAATTGACAATAGTTATGCAAGAAATAATATACAGTGATTTGTGTAACCACAAGGTTTAATGAAGAACTGCGCACGTTGTATAACCTAACTAGATGGAGGAGGGGGGAATGTCCATCGCTCAGTTAAAAAATTATAAGAAAAATCCCCAAAAACTAGGTGGTGGACACGGGGAGAAGGAGATTTGGATTGCGCGCGCAACAGTGAATGCTCGACAAGGTGGCAGGGAGATATTACTGCAAAAATTAGTTACTTTAAGGCAACATGCCAGCTGGCTGAGACACAATAAGTACAAAACTAACTAATGTGCTAAATTTTCAGTTATTAAATTTTGTAACGGTTAAGTACATACAAAATATTAACAAACAAAACAACAAAAAAACATGTTGATACTGCGACTGCCGGTACAATATAAAACACTTACTAGACAGTTGGCAGCGCTGGACTGCGTGACGTCGTCAGCAGTGCGTTAGTGACGTGGAGGAAGCAGGCGACGTGAAACGTGGCCTGTGTATTAAAACTACAAGTTACTTATGTTCTAGAGTTCTACGACTACTAACTAACCAGATAAGTACACATGATTCGCAATACTAAACACTGATTGGAAATATATTAAGGTGAAAAATAAATAAAATAAAGTTATATGTTTCACCACGTGGTGTATATGAACTTGCTTATACGTTTTTGTGTTAGAGAGCATTTTTATAAATGAGCATGAGAGACTTAACTTATAAATACAACGTGAAATACATTTACATAACTGTATTATCAAAGTTAATAAGCCTGTGGCGGTAAGACTTGAGATTGTTCGTTGCTTGAAGTTGATAGCACTGTTCAATATGGCACTGTTTTCGTCGGAAGTTCACACTTAAAAATTTGTAGCTTCTCTCTATACACACGTGTACACTCAATGAGCGGTTGTAACTGTAACACCAGAGTGAGTTCGGTGCGGTAAAGCCTTTTCATATGAACACATATTGAGGTGCAGTGTTAGTATAGAACTTTATGTTTGGTGTAAGGCTGAATCAACTGATTGTCTTTACTTGGTGTGCACATTTGGCAACAGAACATCTTAGATAGCCTGTAAATAAGGTGTTAGTGAAAACTGAGATAATAAAAAATTCAAAAGCTTTACATATTATTAAATAATTAATACACAATGTGATGATAGTAGCACACTTAAATTCTAACAAAGTCAATAATTAGCTTACATGCTAGGAGGTTGGTTTTACAAAAATTGTTTTATTGACACATAAACATACGACATTGAAACAGTATGGAAAATATCTGCAGATAAGGGTAGGGAACAATAAGAGGAGTACTAATCTAACAGCTAACTTAAATGAGTAACTTTCTAACCTACAATAATAGGGAAAATACCATGGTGCTTTTTACCTGAACAGGAGGCACCAATAAAAATTATACACACCATAATTTTTACTGCGCCTAGAGCAGGATTGTGATATGCAATCAGAAAATATATTAATTCAGTCTTAGGGTACGATGTGCAAAATAATGAATTTTCGTTAACGATGCCAGGAGGCATTGAATTGATATTCAGTGAGTAATAAATAATAACCTGTTTGTCTGAAAATGAAATATTATGTTCATCCACATTGAGGTGATTCTGCGTAGAATTGCAAACTCCATACACTGAGGAGTGAGAAAGAAATGAGAAAATAATTGAAAGTGAAGTGAAAGTTGGCAGTCTTGTAATCACAAGGAAACATACTTCGATTAATACACGAACACAATATGTACAATAATGCCGGTGGCATTTGCAGGGCCGCACTTTAACCGAAACTGAATGTAACTTGGGAATTTATGAGAAAGAGATGTTGGCCTGCATTTATGGCTTGGAAAAATTAGTGTCGTACATAGAGTACAAGGAGTGCGACTTGTTTACAGATAATCAGGCCTTAAGCTGGGTTTTAAACATTCCCTAACAGATTGGGAAACTGAGACGGTGGGCGTTGCGCCTTTCCAGGTTCCGCTTCAAAGTACATCACATCTGTGGCACCGTAAACCAGGTTACGGATGCCCTTTCGAATATGTTCGATCCGGACGATTCAGAGATGAGACAGAACAAAGTCCCTGATACTTCCATCAATATTATACGGAGGTTTCCCGCAATTTTTTGTAAAGCTACGCCAGGCCTAAGTTGAGGATGATTTTTATGCTGGAGTGATAGATGGTTTAAATAAGGGTGACATTCTTCCCTATATCTTAGAGAAGGATGTTCTCTATTATACCGGGAAATCGGGTAGAGCCCATAAGATTGTGGTGCCACAGGCCTTAAGTGCAATGGTAATCGCATATATTCATGAATCCGTCTTTGGTGACCATCAGGGCATAAGCAAAACCTTCCAAAAAATAGCAAATTACTTTTCATGGCCAGTTTTGAAAAGTAATGTTTTCCACCTTTGTCCATTCCTGTGAGGCCTGCCAGAAGTGTTAGCAGGCACGGAACACTTATGTGGGACAAATTGCGTGTCAGCTGCTGGAGATGCCTTGGGAGACTGTCCACCTTGACATTTTTGGTCCCTTCATTCGTATCCGTAAAGGGAATATCTTAATTTTGATTTTGCTGACTACATTCTCTAAGTTTGTAATCTTATGGCATGCCTAACGATTTTTTATAATCAGGATCACTCCTGGTGCAATGATGACCTTGATTTCATCAGTATTGGTTTTAATAATTCTTTGCACGGCTCTATGGGTGTTCCTCTATCCTTACCCTTTCTTGGGCCGTCCTAAACATATTCACTGTTAAACCTTTGGAATATCCCTCCTTTCCTTCCTTCCTTGTCGGAGGCTGACCGGGACAAGCTGCTGCGCGAGGTCTGCGGCCGCCTTGATGCAGCCAAGAAGGCAGTAAACGCTAGGTTAGATCTTATTCGTTCCCCTCCTTCTTTTGTTCCCAGCGACCTCGTTCTCGCCATAACGTATAGACTTCCTGACTTAGCTAATCATTTGTCAGGGAAGTTATTCCCAAAATATGAAGACCCCTTTAAAATTAGTAAATATTTGGACCTTATTCTACTAAATTTGTATTCAAATCTTAAAGAAAATTCTATAGAAAGGCACATGTTGCACAGTTGAAAAAGTTTGTGCCTTGAACCTAGGTGATAACTTTTGGCTCCTGACATGTTTAGGTGTTCGCAATTTTTGTTGGTTGTAGTGCATGGGTATTAAGTCCGATTCCATTTTTTCCTTTCACCGATAGTCATTTTTGGTTTATAGCCCCGTTTTGACATTTCCTCGTTTGTTTTTCGCCCATACACATTTCCCCCCCCCCCCTCCCTAGAGTTTGATGAGGAGGCCTCTGGTTGATGCTGAAAGGTGTGGCTTTGTCTGCAACTGCTGCTGCTGCCTGTGAACTGTCACCTCCCTCACAACCGACCACAGCACGAGAAGTAACCCAGCAGAACATTCGTTGTTTGCTCGCCTGTTGTAACTGTATCTTCCCCAGGGAAGAAAGGTTCTTCGAACTGTTTGTCGAGAAGAGAGGAAAAGTTTGTTGTATTTACTTTCAACTGAATTATGTTCGTCGACATGTACGGTTTGTATGTTTGGGGAGACTGTTTCCACATTTCTACCTTTACGATTTCTGCTTTCTAACCTGATACTTCGAAATGTTACCTGTTTACTGTGATGTGTTTTTAGCCAGGGTTGCCAGTGCGTGGTTTTAAAACTGAACAGTGTTGTTCCAAGAAAGAGTTGCTTTGGAAGGGGGGTTGCAACAGTGCTGCGGTATTTTTGGTAGTTCGCACCATCGCCACAGACATTAGCTCCCAGTGCAGTCTTATTTGACCAGCCTGGTTCCCCTATCTACTTCCTTGCGCCTTCCCTCTCCACATAACCCCACCCTCTCACGTCACTACAATTGAATAGAGGTGGTCAGTTATGCCTTGTACACTGTGTCTTGACCGCCCTGATTATCATTCCTATCGCAGTGCAGGCCTTGTCAACATCGACAGTGATGAGAGCCAGGATAAATAGCATTAGATGAGCAGTGAGTCGAAAATTTTATATCGTTCAGACCTCTAGCGATGTTGGGTAATAAGAGGTTTCTTAGTACTGTGTATTAAGTGTAAAATTGTAAGTGAATGGGAATACTAGTGGTGAGTTTAGACAGTAGGTTTTTTAAAAATATTTCTTGGGCCTTAGTCGTTTGTTAATGGTTTGTAGTTTTTGAGTTCCTATAGTTATTGTGGTTTGTGGCTTTGTTCGTAAAATTGCTTAAGTGGTATTTTTCCTTGGCACATTCAGAACTGATAGATAGAAATATAGCAGTTTAATAATGAATTTTGCTGTGTAAGGAGTTACATAGTTTGACAAACACTACCCCGTAGCCTGGTCCAGTGTTCTGTTGCTGATGAAGTGTCGCCTGTCCAAGCTCCGTGCATAAATATGTGTACATTTTTAACAATTTAAATTGTCACTGTCCCTTAAATTTTATTGCACTATGCCTTAGTGACCCCAATGTAGAGAAATTAATTTTGGTATTTTTAACATTTTGCATTGGGTGCAAGTTTTGAGTATTTTATCGAAATAAATTTTAATATGTGTTTTTCACGACCTGCGTACTTTACTGGGTCATTGGACTGCGACGTACGTTCGCATTGGAAAGTCTAGTGATATACATTTAAGCTAATATCTTAGAAATATTTATTTACTTATTCTAGTCAGCAAGTGAGAATTTTAGTGGGATTTGTCAAGTTTTAGTTGAAATATTGGCCAACATTCGGCATTAATACAAATTTAGGCTAGAGTAAACATATGTGTAATTTAGAATTGTTGCACATTTTATTGAAGTTTATGCAATCCCTTCTGACCTAAGGGTCGCGTATTATAACACGTCAAAATTTACATGCAATCAATATTATGTATTAGAAACCACTACACTCTTTTTAGACTGTAGGGTTGAACAGTATTGATGTCTACTCATTAGCCTAAGTGCTTAAAATTACGTTTTATTCACTCAAACTGAGTATTAAAATTTGGAGATAATTTCCTGTGGTTTGAGCGGGCCAAGTAAGTGGTTTGTTTGTGCCCATTGTGTGCTGGGTACAGTAAAATACTTGCCTTTAAATGTTGTAATATTATGCCTTGACTAATTATCATAGTCCGAATTACCTAAGAAATTTTTATAACACCACTTGGAATTTTTATGTAATCTGTTTTAATGAGATTTGTTGTGGCATAAGAAATTAAAACTGGCGAAGCTATTGGATATTTTATCGTTAATAAACGAATAATCATTGACCTTAAGCTTGCAGTAACTGTAATTTATTATGCTACTGTTTATATTTATCAATTGCATTATAATGCAACTATTTGTTTTTGATCAGATTGGCTTTGGCATTGAATAAAAGGGTTACCATGGAAATTTATGTATCTGTATATTTGTTAATAACTCACGTTGCATCAGGTGCAGTACTCACGGGCAGTGAAAGCGGAAGGTTTTCTCGCAATGGGCTGGGGGAAGGGGGACTTAAATAGTTGGTTTGGAGCATATAACTTGGTTTTTTGCAATGTGCAGTATTGCGCAGTATTGGTTTTCATGGTTCAAATAAATTAAATAAAACTACCTGAATAAAACAAATAATATTTGCTATATCTGCTGCGATTAAGCAATTTTATTTATTCCAAATTTGTAATATGACATCAGAATTTATGCCTTTGAGTCATACAGTTATAAGTATGATTCTGAAGCTATACACGAGGAGTATTAGAAAAGATATGCTAATACTTATTGTACACACATGCGCACCAGTACATTAAAAAAAACACACTTGCATTCTATAATTCAGACAAAATATACGAAAATATTGAGACATAATATAACAATAAAATATAAACATGCAAAAATAACTCTACAACTGTGCTCTCTGCCTAAATCAACAACTTCTGTTTCTTTGTGACTCTTAAAGGTGAACTTGGTTCATTGTAGTTCTTAGGTAACTCTTTCGCTTTTTTAAGAAGAGAAAAAATATTGCTCTGGAGCAGATGATATTGGCTACATTAACTCAATAAATAAAACATACACATTAAAACTCATACTTGTTCAACCGAAAAAAAAAATTGTAACACCTTGTAACAAAAAAAGTATACACAAAAATTTACTGAACACCATAAGGCTATGTCCTTTGCTTATACATTCAGGTTTTAAAGTCAACAGCATTTTCAAATTGTTATACGTAGCAACGTTTGAATGATTAAATCTTTCCTCATTTTCTCCAGTAATGCTAACCAAACCTGCCAAGTAGGTCGTCCGTAACATATCCTATGGTGATTCCCATTTGCGGCCGATGTTTAGTGTCGCAGTTTGTTCTAGTTTCTTTTTTGACACATTACGCACTCTAAGTAGGGGAACTTGTTTATCGTGAAATGTTTTCAGGACAAGTTGTATTCCAACGCACTTTAGTTCAGAACCACTTTCGTGATTCGATCATTTGAAGTGTTACACGTCTTATTTGTCTGCCCGCGAATCACGGACAGTCAGTATCGGAGAAACTTAGTTCTAATTGGCTCACTCGTGTAACAGGCGGTCTCCACACAAAGAGAAGCGGCGAATAGTCAAATGAAGACTGTAAGTGTGCACACAGGATATTGAAGTTCAGCCACCACGTAAATATTCCCAGGAAAAACAAGTGGCTCTAACTCTATGCAATTGAGGCTCTAAAATATCATACTTTTCAATATCGTTTAACTTCTACAGCCAAACATTTTCAAAATTCTCTTCTATTCGCATACTTCTTAAATTTTTTATCACTAGTTTGATGGATTCACGTGCAGCAATGGTACTAATTTTTGGCTTTTGAAAAAGAAAACTTAAGTTTTCCGTAACATAGAAAACTTTACAACAGATGATTTAGGCCAAATACATGGAAATTTTTTCTAACTGCTCACAAAATCCTCTAGTTGTGCTTCTTAAAGTTGTGTTTGGATCTGACTCAAGTTGATCAAGGAATTCCAAAACGGAAGAATAACTATTAAAGACACAACGTATTGAATGCACTCGTGCTGTCCATCTCGTAGTATACAAGGGTCTACGGGGAATGTTCACACCAGGGACTTCATCTTAACAGATGTTGGAGAAGAGAGCATTTCTTTTGGGAGATGACTGTAGTAACACTCCGATGTCATTATTTGAGTGTATAGCATCACGAAAAAGGGGAATATTTCTAACACAATCTTGCAGTGCCAAATTCAAACTGTGGTTCCCGCAGTGTACATATACGGTTAGGAACTGTTGCTTTTGTATAACCGTTTTCAAGTTTCTGAACTCGCCTTTCATGTTACCCACTCCATCGTAACACTTGTCCCTTAAATCACTGAAAGAAAGATAAACCGGGTGATGACATAATTTATTATTTTCGAAAGCTCGTGTCATTTAGTTAAATTTGTTTCATACAAACAAAGAAAAAGTTCTTGAGGCTGCAAATTTTCCACTAATCTTGATGTAATTGAAATCGGTTTTTTACACTTAAATCAGACGATTCAACCACAATCACGCTTCACAATCCTCAAGATTTCGTTTTGGCCACAATAAC
Organism: Dryococelus australis; assembly: GCA_029891345.1. Classification (NCBI taxonomy): domain Eukaryota; kingdom Metazoa; phylum Arthropoda; class Insecta; order Phasmatodea; family Phasmatidae; genus Dryococelus; species Dryococelus australis. Next base: position 160,847,999 of record CM056994.1, on the reverse strand, counting down.
TCTTAAAATCACGTGGAACCTAATTTCGCTCATTTAATTTTGAATATCATGAGATGTGTAATATTCTTTTCTTTTCAAAAAATCAGCATTTTCGTGTACATCAACAGCTCTTAATTTGTTCAGCTGAGCAATATACACTTTTCTTCTGTACGCTCTCTGAAGGCCATCCCCTGGCGACTGGGGTATTGTACAGAACAAAAAATAAAACTGTTTATGGGGGTACAAGCAGCCATTTGCTATGTGGCCTAAGCCTTGTTCAACTGGCAAGAAACTGGTGTTGCCTTGAGGCATGCTGTTTTAACAACAAACTCTTTATGGAGTAAACAATTCTGGTCTGCCAGTAATCTTTCTGTCTTTTTTTTTTCAATTTGAAAAGCGAATATTACTTACCAAATTAGATGTCATCTAGTTTGAGTACTTTTGAAAATTCTAAATAAGCTTTTTTAAGCGATGTTCTACCGATGAAACGTTTTGCACTTTTTTATTCATTTTCAAAATATATCCATAGATATTCTTGAAACCATTTAACTTGAAATTTGAAGGAACGCTTGCCAGAAATGTGTGGTGGTATAGGCCCTATCATTTACATCGGGATGATATGGATAGAGACATTAAGTTACTGAAAGTTGACGTTAGCATAATTTTTCAGCTACGCCTCTTTGTCGCATTTACATGAAAATGTTTGGGAGACAGACGGTGGTGGTGGTGGTTCATTACTTAGCTTTATTTTGTAGTTTCCTTCGCATTCATCATTTATATTCGCGTTAGTCTCATCTTAAAATAGCAGTTTTGCATTCAAATATTTAAGTATACGTTAGGGAAATGTGGTTTAATTAGGAATTATGTTTGTGAGATAAGAAAACAACATAAGGTAGCCGACATCCCACGGGGCAGTCGGTAGGTGCGCCACCGATCTGAGGTGCGGGAGGCTTTGGGTTCGAATCCCGGGAAAGGTATGGGTATTAATTTAAGTTAGGTTATAATTTAATCTGTAAGCCGTCCCCTGCTAAGCTTTCAAGCATAAAACCGGGGGACGTTAAAAAGCCCTATAGAGTACAAAAACATAAGATAAACTTCTTCCCACATACGAGAGAAATGTCAACTTTTGTTGAAAGAGAACTGATAAATAGTTTCTGCGTCCACATTTCATCTTGAATACTACATTAATTTTATGTTCTACTTTAATGTTTTCCGTAGAGACTGCAACAGCATGAAAAGTAATAGAGTTACTATTTGCAAGATAACATAAATTGACTTTCGAAACAAGAACAGTAATGGCCAAACTCATATAAACCATGAGTGAAAGTGAAAGCAACAGCATGTGCTCTATATAAATAATAATAATAAGGCTATACTAATTTTGCAGTGAAGTTTGTTTAAGCGACTATCACATAAAATTCATGAATAAGAACGGTGTTTCTCTAATCTACGTTTCTAAATAATTAATTCTGGGCCACCAACAGCATAAAATGCTATAGCGTGTTATCGTATGGAAAATGTTTTTCCTTCAATTTATGGATTACTTTAGAATAGTGACTAATGATAATTCATCGATTAGGGTTAACTGTAACCTTGATTACAATGAAATTAAAACTAAATTTGCGAAACTGTAATTTTTGTTGTAAGGAAAAGATGACTATTTAAATTAGCTAAGTACATACTGATTATCAAAAGAAATATTTAAAAAAATTAATGAATGTGTAGCCCTTATTTATAGCCCATGAAAACAACCTGCTTCAGTTTTTTTTTTTTTTGCAATTTAGTGCGTGACATTTACCAATTAAAAATAATCTATGCGAAAATCACGCATTCGTGCTGAAGACCTCTCTCTCTCTCTCCCAGTCTCATTCTATCTCTCTCTCTCGTTTTAAATCTCTGTACTTGGAAACACTTATGTTAAATGTTTTTGCTGCTCTCTTCACCGCTCCAAGAGTCCAAGCCACTGTCTGTTCATGTTGTCATGAGAGCGTAAAATCCACCATCATATCATATAACATCAGAATAAACGTTAAGTAAGACTAGTTCACATGTACACCGATCACACCGAACAGATAGAGCGGAAAACTAGAACAGGAAATCACAAGCCGTCCTCGGTTTCCGCGTGAGTCGCGCAGAAACCAAGGGCGGCTTCTGGTTGGCTGTTATAGATTTCCGCTCTGTCTGTTCGGCGTGGTCAGCGTACATGCGAACCAGGCATGACTCAAGATTTATTATCTTTAAATATTAAATGCCTTACACCAAAGATATTTCCAACATCCAACTGCACTGCATTTCTGGCATTGATTAACTAAAGACTAATAAAGCTTAATAGCATATTAGTCTGAAGAGTACTTTTACTTACTGCATTTTATTTACGACTATTTTTGACATTATTTCTTTAGAATAACAATAAATATACCACACAGAATAAGATAAACTCGACAAAACGAGCAGTAGAATTTCGCAATCAATTGTATTTTTGCTAAAGCGAATTTGTTAGTTTTTAGTTACACATAAAATGTAGTTTACCGAATTAAGTCGTAAGTTTTTTTTTGTTACATATGTACATTACTATATTATGTCCAACAATAATTAATTATAACGAAATATTATATAAGCAGTAAGCACAGTAGCCTCCCAACAAACACGAAAAATACGGGCCGGAAACGGGCCGCTAAAATATAGCCGACAAACGCCGGCCAGATAATGTCGGCCCGCTGTCATATGCCGCAAGCTGGCCGATGGTAATATGGACTGGTGGCTGACTGTTGGCCAACAGTGTCAAAATACACTGTACGCTAACAGCAAGATACAAAATGTGTTCCGGCCCAACATAGGCGAAAAGTACGGGCCAGAATCGGGCCGGTAAATGCTAGCCGACAAATTTCTGAATCTGCAGCTGCTGGATAGCGGCAAGACGCCGGGCCTGCGGTGGCTGGATGGCGGCAAGATGCTAGGATTGCGGCGGCTGGATGGCGGCAAGACACCGAACCTGTGGTGGATGGATGGCGACAAGACGCCGGGCCTGCGGTGGCTGGACGGTGACAAGATGCCGGGTCTACTGCGGCTGGATGGTGGCATGATTCTGGGCCTGCAGCGGCATGATGTCCAGAAATAAGCAGTATAACCATAAAAAAAACTAGAACTTTTCCATTAAAAATTTTTAGTAATTGTTATTTCCTCTTTACATATATTTATTCCATTTACTTCTCAACATATTATATAATACGAAAATCTTTTGCTGGCTGAGTGTGGGATTCGAACATAAAAGTCTTGAGTTGACAGTTCAGCATGCTTACCTATACACCACAGGGTAAGTAGTTGATATTCTCCAGTAATTTCAAATTTATCATGACACAAAATATTATAAATTAGTTTATATAATCCACGACAATATAATAAATAATTTCAAAATACTGATTATTTAAAACCTCTTTCTTCATTTCTTCAAAGGTTTGCATACAAAATAGTCTTTGATAGTTTTTAATAAATATGTCGGATGGTCGTACAAATGAAAACAATTTCAAAGTAAAAAAATTTTATGGACTACCACATAACACATATATAATCACGAAAAAGACATGCTACGGTTAACACAGGTCTCAAAAAAGACATCATGTCATTAAAAGCTAGCAAACATCTAGCCTAATGAAGAAACACTCTCCAAGAGTTTGTCGGCAAAAAGACGTCATATTTGAATCTTTATTGTGATAAAGAGCCTTATCTCGAAAACGTTAGCGGGCCGGAATAAATAAGATGACGGCCGGCTTACAGAAAAAATAAAGATGCTATATCGGAATCGGGCCAGAATATTGTTTTTGCTATTGGCGACATGTTGGCTGTGAGATATTACACCGACATAATTTAGGTGATATCCATCTGTTAACCAAAAAAATACAGTGGGCCGTTATCTTTTTTCTAACGGCAAACATACTGTCTCAAAAAAGACGTCACGCCGTTGTCAGATGGCTATCTTCTGGCATTGAACGGACAGTTAACGACAGTACAGGTATCGGGTCGAATATTTGTCGACACTTGTGTTAGCTGGGCTATGTCTTGAAATACGCTAGAATATAACATTGTTTTGCTCTTAAAAATGAAAATTGGACTGTCATTTGTAAACTAGTTTAAAGTATGGTGTATTCTGACTCGTCACTTAGTTTAACTTACTGTAGGCTACATGTATGTTTTCTTACACATATGTGCCCTCTATTATATTACAAAGACCTGAAAACTGATGTGACTCAATAAACAAATGTAATGCCTAACTTAAGCAGTATACCAGTGTCCAAGCGAGGCTTTTTAGCGGTACAACGAAGAAGCCACTTCACCATGCCGAAAACGTCCACAAAGAAAAACCTATTGATAGTGGTAATCCGTAATCAGAACACAGCTTCTAACCTACAATCCACTAATGCACTCAGCGAAACCATGAGGGAGGAAGACTCACTTGAAACTTTTTCCCCTTCCACTATGCTCAGTTAAGAAATATACCTGACTGCTAATTAACGAAGAATCCCTTGAAACTTTGCCTCCCCATTACACAGTGTATATTTAAGAAACGCGGCTGACTTTTCCACTAGTATTCTAAGGCTCTGTGAATCCCAGCAGACCTAATCGCCAAGGGAACTTGTTAGCTTTCCAGTTGACGTTTCGCAAGACCCAATCTCTTCCTCTTCATTTGACGGTAAAATTGAGTAGTGCGTTTCTCGTTCATTTCAATATTTGGATTGCCGTAGTTTGAGATAAAATTAACTACATTATTATTGAATGTAGGCGTCAAGCTTAAGGCGCGTTTACACCTGTGCGTTTTGCGCATAGTTGCCGTGCGTGTGCGCATGGCTCTACGCATGCAAGGTGCAAGTTTGCGCATGTGTCTAGCCGTATGCCTCTGAGAAATATTGTGCGCATTGCTCCTTTCGTTCACACCTACTGCAGTAGACGCATGCGTCACTTTCGAGATGTCGACTGTGAATGGTGTAGATGCTGCAGCCGCCGCTGAGATTATTTTGCTGTGAAGTAGAAGGAAAAAGAGCAAGTGCTGGGTTAATAAATATCTTGCAAGCAGGAAGTTAAGATTAGGTTATGTGGGCGAGATATGGCTTAACCGTAAAAAAAAATAGAAATTTTTACTGAGAAATTCACTGTAATTTTACAAATCCTTGTAACAGTACAAAGATTTCTCTTGTAAAATTACTCGTTGTAAAACTACAAGTGCCGTGTTTGAAATATATGTCAAGAAATATTTGTACTATACCGACCCATTTCCACAAGCGTCAGAAAAATGGAGGACACTCAACAACGTAAAACCGTATATACTGGTTTGTACAAAATCTGTGGGTGATGTTAAGTGTAGCTGCATGCGGAAGAAATGTATTGGTTTGAATAACGTAAAACACTTAAAACAACTCAAATAATCATAGCGAAACGTGGCCGTTTTGTTCATTAACTGTTAATGTTTCCTAGCTGCATATAATTCTTAAATCGGCTCTCAATATCTCGTTGTTTAACAGCCGGCAAAATCTGTTAACTCAAATACAATAAAATGAAATAAATGTACCTATTCTAAGAAACCAAATAACTTCATTAATATGTAGTACGAATTTGCAATTATATTTATTGAAAAAATAAGTATTCAATTCGTAAGTTAAGTTGGTCTTGTGGTCAATGGTGATGGCTAATAACACAAGGTGTGTCGATTCGGGTCTCCGTGCAAGCAAATTGTAGTGGTTTTTTTCTTAAATTATATTCAGAAGTATTTTATTTTGGTTCACTGCTATTAATTTATTGCATTTGTTTTCTAGAAAAAAAAATGTACACTTTTCAAAAATTTCGATTAAGGTTGTCATTTTAATATTAAAAATAAATATTTTGCAGATTTTACAAGAAACTCTTTGTAGGTTTACAAAGGACTTTCTTGCCAACTGAGTTTGCAAACATTTTACTTGTAAAAGTGCAAAAAACTTTTTAGAGTGAAGCAAGCAAGCTGTGAACTATTTAAATATTTTACGCGCATTTTTCCAACGAAGTTCGAAATACTGTTGCATCTGTATAGACAAGATGCTTAATCTAACACCAAATACAGAGAAGTGTTACCTGAACCTACAAGATCATCTTTGTCATTGTGGTTTCTTGCCACCAGTGACAGCTGTGCGAGTATAATGTTCCAGTTTTATGGCAGATTTCCACCCGCCATCTTGGATTTGTAGAATTGTTGCCATAATCTGAAAATAACTTTTTTTGTTTCATGTTTTTTTTTTTGGAACGACATTCACAGAGTATTTGTCTAGTGTATTGTCTGAGGTCATTATTAATTGATTAGGCCTACTGTTTATCTCGTCGCCTTCGTAATCGTTCGCAAGAAATAATCCCGCGTTTCGTCCGGACAGTTACCAGCCTAAAAATTAATAAATGTAGCGAAGCTGTGGCAGTTCGGTTGAGTGTGGCAAGCTGTTAATTGGGCTATGTTGTGCGGGGAATTTCAATACGCCTTCTGTAATAGAATCTTTGGCGAAAAATCGATAAAATCGAGATGGCGGGTGGGAATCCGCCTTAAGGTATCTAAAGATTATATTTGCAATATCATATGAGAAGTCTGTGAAGCTCTGGTAAAAACTCTGGAACACTAGCTTAAAATAAGTTTATAATTAGATGCCTTGCAACAATTGTACCAAATTCATTGAAAATAAATGTTTAAAGTTAATTGCTTACACGTACTAAACATTTAGGAAACTGCAGTACATTTAATTTAATACAGCATTTTCAAAAGTATCATGAGAAAAATGAAAAACTTTAAATAGTTAGAACTTTTAGCACTGAGTACAATTTGCCTTAACAAATAAGTTTAATTCCGGTCACTAGCATAAGCAACATTATTAACATTAAAGTGGACAAAATCGTGCTTCTGATATACAGCAATGTCTTATATTGAAAAACAATTACTTCTTGATGTGACGTCCGAAGAAATGTTCACGTTTAGTCCACTGTCCAATGGTTTGGTCTGCTGAAATTACGGTTTGGAGATGGAGGGGAACAGTGGGCATGACGGGGACACTAAGAAAAAATTACTCCAGAACATGATTTTTATTGTTGTTACAATCACAAATATATCTACAAGTGCGCTCAGTATTTTACAATCAATGTAAACTAGTATGAAAGTTACAAGTTACGAATACAAAAAAATTATTTTTGAACTAAGGATGAAGACCCATCTTGCCCCATACATGGAGCAAGATGGGGTACAGGTATTTACAAATGTCACATACATAAGCAATGTCCACATCTTCAAAGTCCTCTCCAGCACATACACAGCGAGCCCACCCTTGACATTCTAGACACTTAATCCACTCTTCTGTAGATTCAGAGAATAAATGACCACAAAAAAATACATTCAGCATTGTCACTTTCTTTCACTACAGAACCGTTCTTCGTTTTCTGTTGAAGGGCGGGCTTACTTTTCTTAAGTTTCAACATGCTGTACTCAAGGTTCAGCTTCTTCTTACAAGAAACAGCACGTATTATCATTTGAGATATCGATTCATTTCTGTATGGCAATTCAGATAAAACAGTAGTCTACAACTTGTATTTCCTTTCTCCTTACCGACGTGGGTAAATGGCAGTGTCTTTTGGTGATGTTTGTTTGAATACACTAGTGTTATTTTGTGCATCGAAGAATGAGCAGCTAGGAACAGCATAATTCTGATTTACTAGGGGGTCCTGCAGGTTCTGGAATGCCAGCTTATTCATTGACTTCAGGCAATGGTCTGTCAACAGTTTTGGAAGGCAAATAATCACTATAATCTATAGGCCACATGCGTGTGGTTTTAAATCCATTGATGAATGTTGACATAGTGGCGCTCGTTGAAATGCATTACCAAAAATTTGGCGATCTGAAACAGGGTGACAACACACCCTGGATTCGATAGCAAACAGTTGGTAACCTTAACTTCATGATAGGTGTTGAGTGGATTCATGAATGTTACAGCCATTGGCTAGCGACGATGGGTAAAGTTGGCGGGGTACAGAGAAAGATAACCCCGTTTTCTCTTGCCATATCAATGAATTCAAGATATTTTGTCATCATAAAATGGCCATCGAATATAAGTATGACTGGGTTTTCTTTGGAGGCGTGCGTAAACTGCACAAACCGTTTGAACCACCGGACGAATATTTCAGACTGCATCCATCCTGAAGGATGGCTTTCTGCCCAAGTTCCAGTTACAGAGCTATCAATCAATTTGTCCTTCGTCCTCTTCCGAGAAAAGATCATCATCGGTGGCATGTAAGTTCCTAACGCACTAATACAAAGCTCAAGAGTTACTGTTTGCCCTCTCTCTGCAGATGTTAGAGCCTAACTGGTTTCCTCCCTTTCGCAGTGATGATTTTCGATTTTGACTTTGGTAGTGAGGACATGCTTGTTTCATCACAATTATACACTCGGTCTGGAGTAAACATGCATTTTTCATACAGTTACCCTAGTAGTTAAAAAAAAAAAGAATCCACAACTATGTTGAAGCCCATAGCTCTCGCTATGGAAGTAGTTTCTGATTTTTGAAGAGATAAGTCTGGATGTCGCCAGTCTAAGCCAACCTCTCCTTTTGCTATATGAAACTCGTGTTTCTCGTCATTTTTCACAATTAACTGAAAAGTCAGTTTTCTTAGATCAGCAGTGCTTAGACTAAACAACATGCCTTACATTTCTTTAAGGTAACCAACCAGCTCCTCTTCCTCTTCAAGTGTAAACACATGCTGAAGCTATCCCAAACTTACCTTGAGGTGCTGATGAGTATTTTGTCGAAACAGAGCCACCTTTATCTCCAGTGTTGTATGTGGAACGTTAAAAGCAGCAGCTGCCTTGCGCTAACTCATAGTTATTTGTAAAACTTCATCAATAGCTTTTCGCATCGACTCTTTGGACCAGCTCTGTAGTTCATTCTTTCTTTTATACGTCTGTGCCATTTTGTCAAAAAATGTCAAAAAATGAGGGCTTTGCCCTCTTGGTGGAAGGCAATTTTTATGAGAAATATAAACACTGCTGTAACAATTGTGGGGGGCCAAGTGGTGTAGCAACTGGAGCGCTCACTTCCCACCAAGGTGATGCGGGTTCAATTCCTTTGAGAGGTAACTCTCAGATTTTCGAATTTAGCAAATAAAATAACTGTATCTTCACAACCATAATAAAGCTTGCAGATACACCATTAACAAAAGTTTCATTGCAATAATATTCTTGGTGAAATTATGGATCTCTACTCATGTTGACCTCCCTTGCACCAAACCTTTACAAGTTAACTTTGTACGCTGTACTTTACTACGGCAAAACAGTAGCAATTGATTTTAAATCTGAAATATAACTTCAATTTATCAAAAACAATATGGGGACACTTTTAAGGGGAAAAATGGGGATGTCCCCGTCTTACACCAAGTGTTATATGAATACAACTAAATTATAACATCTTATCACTTTTATTAATCAGTTCCATGATTACGAAAATAAATAGCTTACAAAATTCTATAATCAATAATATACCACAACTTATATATTTTGACACAGTAGCTTGTTGGCTTTTCCAAAATAAATAAAAATAAGATCAAAATGGCGAGAAACAGAAAAATACCTATCGCATGCTACAAAATGCTACAGTGAACTGTTTCATAATGTGGGCACCACCAGAGAGACCTGCTCTTCGAAATTCTATCACTTCCCGTCTTGCCTTGCGACCCCTTATTGACCCCTGGAATACTTTAATATGACTTCGAAGAACACGAGTATGTGGTGGATGGGGAAATACACGTTGTAAATAAGATAAGTGTGGGGCAGATTGCCGAACTTGTTTTTATGATGACATTTCTAGATAAAAAATTACATCTCTAAATTGTATCTGCGCTAATGATTGCAAGCAGTTAGATCGAATATTTCTGTTTTTGTCTGCGATGTATTCCCCAAAAGATGAAACATAATAACATGTAAGTATATTAGGTTATTATTAACGGAACTAATTAGGGCGATAGCTTCGTCATCAGTTTCATTCGAACATGTACATTACAGCCTGATTATCTTAATTTTGCATAAAAAATGCAATTCAACACCCATCGTTGTATGTGCCAATTTGAAAGTTTCTCTTCCTGCCCTTGTGTCTTCTTCGTCCATAATGAAGAGAAGCGGCTCGTATAAAAACCAGGATGGCTTTGTAACTTGTACAGCTACTGAACCACTCTTCTTTATCGACACGTCAGAAGTACATGGGAATGTCTTGTAGTCTTCAAAAAATTCTAGATTTTTGTCATTTGTCCAGTCAGCCATACCAGCGACACAGAATAAGTGAACAATTCGGTTCAGACAATATACCTGAAGCTACCCGATCAGTGTAAGGCGCACGAGTATTGCTCATAGCTCCCCATATGAGATGGGGAGCTACTTGCGGCTACTTGCATCTGCGTGCTGTGGCCCGTGCGCACAGTTCAGAGGTATGTCTCTTCTTGCACCATCTCATGCGCCTACGTGCAACAAGCGCATACCTGCGAGACGCACAGAAAGTTGCACAGGTGTAAACGCCCCTTTAGGGTGGAGGCAAATGCCTACATTAACCCTCCACATTATTATAGGGGAGGGACAGTGTCCCCCTGTCCTCCCCTTCTCCATCGCCACTGCTCCTAGGTATCGGACTCATAACGTCTAGACACGCTCACAAGGATACGATGCGACCGTGCCAGCATATCGTCTTCGGATATTTGATTTTTCGGTTTCGCTTGTTGGCACACACCGCAACACTTAACTAAAAATTCGAGGTCATTACCTACTCCGGGTCACGCGAAAAGCTCTTACACACGGGAAATTGTTTTTGCCCATTCTGCGTGTCCACCGTAAAAAGATTCAAGATAGTACTTTAAGGGCATAACCCTTAAGTTTTTCGTTACGAAAACCCAAAATTTGCCCTTTTTCGTCAATTATCCCAAAAATCCTTTATGTACTACATAATCAGAATTCTCACTTTTAATCTCAGACATTATTTGTTGAAATTTTGTGTAAGAATTTTCGTGTTTTTTTTTTTGTATCTGTGAATGCACTGGGAAACATTTGCAACTTGTTTAATTCGAAAAATTTATATTGTCGGGAACACTTTCAGTTAGCTGACTGTCTACCGGATCCCATTTTCTACAGTTGCCTTAAACTCATCCTCACAATACATACGCGACAACGCGCCGACAACGGAGTATCTATCCCCTTTATGTGTTGTACAAAAAAACTAAAACGAAAGGCGATCTAGCCTCCGCGCTAAACAACCAGCTGGCATTTGCAGTTTTAACAACCACCCAGGGCTTGATTGCCTGTAAATAAAGTAAAGGGAGCATGATGTTAGCAGTCCGCCAACCGTTCCATGGCTCATATAATGCACAACTTAAACCATCCTTCTAATAAATAGTAAATTTCCGTTTCGCCTGAGTTGACAATTTACTGGTGTATGCTATCGGAACAAATTAACCAATTTTTTCCTGACTCATACATGCCCCAACGGCGACGGAACCTCTATCACAATGCAAAAAAATTCTTCGCTGAAATTGGCAAAATGCAAAACGGGAGGATTTGCTAAACTTTCTTTTAGTTTTCGGAAAAGCATTCTGCTGCTCTGAATTCCATACAAAATCGATTTTTTTTTCTTTTTAACAAATGTAAAGGTTCTGTAAGTTCTGAAAAACTTGGAGTAAATAAACTGTAGAATGCAACCAATCCTTTAAATCGTTTTACACCTCGCAGATTTTTTGGCTGAGAAAATTAAATTTAATAACTTTTAAATTTAGGAGGGCCAGTACGTAAATTTCCCTCTGAAACAATAAAACTTAGGTACCGTACGTACTGTCCTGCCTAACCAATTTTTGGGATTTACAGTCAGGCCAGCCTTCCTTAAGGTGTCGAACAATATCCGTAGGTATTTAAGATGGTCTTCCAACGTGTCACTATAAATACACAACACGTGGTTTAATACCTTGACATAGCTTGTTGGCTAGTATTAACACCCATGGGAAAATGCGTCGACTAGTATAAACCCCATGCATACAGAATGCTAACGGCTCCCTAGAATAAGGATGTAATTTACATTGTAAGAAGCTGAATCCAAGTGCATAATTGTGAAATATTTAGCTTTCTGCAGAAGTTGAAGAACAGTTTCCATGGCAGAAATCGGATATGAATCCACGTACAATTCTTTGATTAAATTTTCTACAGTCACATATCAAGCGATATTGACCCGCTGTTTTTCGGCAATAAAAAGGAGGCACTAACGTACGGGCACATTTACCAGCTGTTAAAAAATGTGTATTCTCGGTGCAGACACACGGTATGGCACAGGCCGTACAGGATCTCCATCATCAAATTTTATCACTAAAGGAGCATCTTTGCAATTCCCTAGCTGTCACCTGTTGCTGGCCATTCATCTATATACTTAACACTAACACAATATTTCTTTTTTCATTTTGGTTATATATATTTAAATAATATATATACACTCATATATAAAAAAAATAAAATATGAATGCATGTCAGCTGCAATAGCATGTTAGTCACGAAAACACTGGAATCTGGTATTATGTAGTTTACGATATCATATTAAAATCAATTCTTAGTGCATACGTTAATCATAAAAATATACATAATTTTTATAAGTTTATCCTAATGTTCGCTTGATGCAATGGGAAACCAACATAATTTAGTATATCCATTTTTTCACATAGACACAATGATGCATATACTTAATTGAATAAATGCATATGTTGTCACTTGTTTCTATATCTCAAATGCCTAGGGGGTCTGGTCAGCGATCCTAACACCCTTGGTTTGCTGCTCCAATTCTCTGAAATTTTTGTGAGTCGTCTTAAAATAATATACACATAAGGGCGACAGTACCTACTATTTTACATTACAAGATATCCTTGAAAGAGGAAGCAGTGTATGCTAGCAGTCATAAACGAAGATGGCGAACATCAGTGATGCCCTGTGGCAGACGACGAGAGAAACGAAGATGGTACACACCAGTGGCGCACTCTAGCATATGACAACAGAAACAAAGATGTTAACATATGTGGTTCACTTTGACAGTTACAAACGAAGCTGGGTGATGACATTGCCCCTAAGGGTCATAAGCTAAGATGATGCACGAAAATACAAATGACTAAATAAATATACAACATGGTGGACAGAAACAAGATGTCAGATGGAAAGATATGGTCGATGGGATGGAGACAAATGGTAATTGGGAACAAGATGGCAAGCTGAAACAATATGGCTGAAACACAAAATACAAGGTAAAATGACATCATTCAAGATTGTGGGCATATCGACTGGATTCGAATTGGGAACAGCTCGTGTAGGTTTAGTCCGTATAAAGCATGGATGGCATAAATATGTGCTACTATTATCAGTGCTTCCAGAGCCAGAGTAGGAAGAATGCAAGATTCTGTATCATCAAGAGGAAAACATGTTGCGCGAATTCCTGATGCAGTACCAATGAGGATCGATTTATGTGGCGAAACCCGAGCAGAAAAAATGTCTGAGCAACTTGTGCAATGACGAAGTGGAAATCATCGACATGAACTTCGATAATGGCTGACATTCGCTTCACAAACTATTGAAACTCTATAACCACCATCAACAAAATGTCTGCAATAGGTCAGAACCTATACACGTGAATGGAATAATACACAGCTGCTGCGCCAATTGTGTGCCTCGTTCTTGGACTGGGAATCGTCAGTTTACAACTAGGCACGAAACAAGCCGTATCGATCCTAGTCTCCAGACACCCCTCCTACTGGTGTATGCTTACAGACATGAGCATCTCCTCACCTCCAAGTGTCTTCCACATATTGGTGAACATGAATGCATTTCACCCTGCAAACACACCAACATCATGCCCGGCCACTCTACCATCGACTTCAGCTACTGGGATACCTGCTACTTATGCACTTACACCGAGACCCAAGACAGCAGTAATATGCAGCACTGGCCATTTAAGCATTTTCCAACTGTCTATGAGTCATAAAAATTCAAGTAGACTGTTTTGTGTTTCACATGATTCTGCAAATCAGCTACCCTGTAGGGTTGACTAAATCACCATTATGGCCCAGAGTAATCTTTCTTTTGCTATCATTACTAGACCATGCTATAGATCTGCCCAAAGCAGGCCACAAACTGTCAGCCTGTAGCAAGCATCTCAGGTCCAGTGATTCTGCTAGCTAGATGGCCAGACGACCAGATGCAGGCGAGTGTGCCATCGGCATCAGGCACTTGTGTAACCACCAACCAAAGATGGTATGTATGTGCCACTATTTCTAGAGACGAACGAGATGAACCAACACCCTCAAGCTGATTCTGTCGATACCCAGTGATGATTATTCCCAGAGTCCGCCAGTGTGTGTTCTGTCACCGACGAAACTGATATTGGTCCAGCAGTTATGGTGCTAACTGTTACAGAGGAGCAAGGTATGCAGTGCAACTATGGGCGATGGATGGCACACCAGAGAACATCAGTATGGAGGAGAGTGGTTGCGTGGCTACTTGAAACAATTGACATTGCTATGGTCCTGAGAATAGTGAGGTATTTCACAAGGTGCTGATGTATACTAATTTGTGAACTTCTTAACCTTGAATGAGACAGTCCTTAAAAAATAGTGCAATGTGCACAATATTTTTTCAATAATAATAACTATCTATTTTGACTAATTGCACAATATCTGATCTGTATACTTGGATTTCATGAACATTTTTTATTTTATATTTTAACTGACAGTGGAATTTTTTTGTTATTGTTTCCTACATCTACTGTAGAATATTTTTGTATATAAAACCATTTATGTGTTTTTTTTTAATTTTAAACTTAAATACTAATTAATCTAGAATTTTTTTTTAAAGAAACTATTCGATAAAAATGTTTTGTGTGCGTGTGTATAGTTTATGAAATGGAAACAAAATCTAAATTTCACGAATGCTTTATAAGATATACAGAATGTATGTAATACTGAAACAGGTCGAAACCCGCAGGGGTTTCCACACACAGACCTGGGAATGTATATAGCCCTTTAGGTTGAAACATGGAGTGTGTAGGGGAAGTGTGGGAGAAGGTAGTTGGATGGGGGAATAAAAAGGGAGTCATGGAGAGAATAAGGGGTGTGGTGAGATGAGAGGGGAAGGAAGCAGGAGTCATGGAAGAAAGACAGAGTGGAAGGGGTTATGGAGGCAAGGGGAAGGAATAAAGGGGATGAGACCTCGTGATAATTGGCAATTTGCCGACAATAGATAGTGGTATGGCTCTTCATGACTGGTTATTCAACTGGAATAAATACATTGTGGAGGCGAAAGGCTAAGGTAGAACAGCATCATCGTTCGAAGTTTATACATTGTTATCCATCGTTCCATTATCGTTTGGAACAATACATACACTCGTCTTCTTGGGTCTTGTCTTCCGAGGCCATATAATCTGCATCTTCGGCCAAGACACCTGTATGCACAGGAATTTCCCGGGCCTTGTCTAGTGTCAACAGCAGTGTTTGATATCCAGTTCTTCTGATATGGTAACTGCATCGCCAATCAGACCATCGACATATGTTCCAGTGACAACTCTATGGTTGATCCCATCTGCTGAACCATCTCAACATTATAAATAACGATTTTTGTAAATACCTTTACTAATGGCTGCAATATCCAACGATGTGAAAATAACTAGGTGTACAAAGAGCCCCCAAATAAGTAAAATATACGTGGTACGACTTCTGAGGTGCCCCCGATGCGAGGCGTCGACCAGGCACCAGTTTTCCCATGTCAAGAGACGTACTCGTTCAGCACCACATCTCCACTACTCGACATCGGCAGGGAGGAGCTCCGTTCGGACCAAATCGAAATTCAGTAGTAGGTGTCCAATCAGTAGGGTGCAAGATTGAGTCGCTAGGGAAGTTACGCAGTTAGGAAAATAATATGTTCGAGAGATTTACTCAAATATTGCAATCTTACACAGAACCAGTAAATATCAGTTATTGTAATACAACAGATTGTGGAACAATTAGTAGCAAATAAATAGCTTATTTTTATAATCGTTTGTGTTCCTAATTTCTACTCTATAGCAAGTCACTCACAATTGGTACATGTGGTATTTAGCATGTGCTAATAGCTGAGTTGGAGAAAGATAATTAATTGTAAAGTAAAGTGTTACTTATTGAAGTTGAATCACGGACAGGTTTAGTGGCCGTAGGTCAGCAAAGCTTGGTTGAGTCACCGGCCTTAGTGATTGCAGAGTCCAGTTTTGAAAAAAGTATTCATGGTTGACAAAGCACATGTAACAATGTGTTGTAAGCGTGTGGTGTCGATTTGACAGTAGGGTGGTCTAAATTTGCATGTGTTCACATATTAGGGGCTTCCTCCATGCAACCTAAAGAATGGTCCTTCTCAGTTATCAATATATGGTCACCTTTCTGTCTTTATAAGCATAAACCAGCTATAATCAATCTGCACAACTGTGCCAACAAATGTTTCAAGTGGTCAATATTAGCCCGATTTGTTAAGCCATCGCATCCACAGAGTGTGGACAAGAGGTGTGCTAAGGTGGAAAAAAATTTATGATATTACTGAACAGAAGTTTCCTAACCCTTTACAGTAAACTACGGACTTTGAAAACAACAATGGTGTGTCTCTAAACATATTCTCGCTGAATGCTAGGGGAAAGTTAGTGCAAACACGTGTGACGAAGAATGAGATACCTGAACATATCGATATTTTGATGGTGAAGACGAAACTAAGAATATTTCACATAATTGTTACATACAAAACTTGTTATGGCCGGTAAGCTCGCAGCAAACATTTCATGTATCCGAAGTTAATGTCTGCAAACATAGTTTTGAAGCAAATTACTGATAACTAATGTAAATCAGGACTAACTGAGGCCAGCAAGCTTGCAACAGAAAACAAATTTTTTTAACTAATTTTCAAATGGGATACGTGTTTCCTTGTGTGGTTGTAAATATATTTTACATATTAAATACATACATTAAAAAATATATATTTTATTAATTTTTAAAACTTAAGATGGGAAATTGCATACTTTGTACGAAACCGAATTCATAGAAATATTATATTATACAAATAAAATAAAATACTTTAAAAAGTGAGAAAAATTAATAATACTTCCCTTAAAACATTTTGAACAACAAGATTTGGAACCCACACATTGTTACATGAGTTGTGTACACAGTAATATATTAGGTGTCAGTAGACAATTCAAACATTTACCTAAGAGTAGTACACATATGCCTACTGTTTATATCCCAATGTACACATGGATGCTGCATGTGGACGTTAAACGCTATGTCCCAAACCAAAGTGTAATCTATGTCCCGCTCATGTGAAATTTCCCATAAAAAATCCCTTCATTACCTGGTATGGTCACCATGTGTACCATCTTTCATGAACACATCTGGGTCCCTATTCCCTGTCATTTTACTGTCTTTATACATAGACATTTACCGCTTAACTATCGTCAGGAGGCGAAATGGTATTCTGTAACTCAATACAGTTCGGGCAGAAAAACTTCCCCGTTTTGGGAATCTAATTAAAACCAAAATAAGCCATATGCCAGAAAAAAACCTGTTCGTCAAGAATAGTACACGTAATGCCATTTTAGATCAACACTTTAATGTTCACATGAGTCAAGTGGCGGTCGTACACTCCGCGATTGGTGAGGGGCGTAACGGGAGGTCAATTGGGCGTGGGTGGCATTAGACAGCTGTCATCATTCAGTGCTTAGTTGAAGTCATGGCTTGCTCGGGAGAAGACCGTGCTTTCGCTGTCGAGGAATTCATTCGAAATGGCGGTTCACCGATAACAACACAGCGTGCGTTTCGCATCCATTTCGCGCTCAATCGTAGTGGTCCTGTTCTCGAAGAAATAAATTTCACATGTGGGTGCCGAACATCAGACAAACAGGTTCTGCATCGAAAAGAAAGTCTCCTGGACGACCTCGGACAGCAACAGGACAGACAAACGTGGCTGCTGTGAGAGCACCCTTTCAGCAGTTTTCACGTCATTCTGAGCGGAAACACGCAGTTGCAATACAGTTATCAAATCGAAGTGTTACGATAATTCTGCACAGATACCTCAAATGCACCCCTACGAAATTATGACTACACAAAAACTGGTTGAAAGAGATTACGAAACTCGTGCAAGTTTGTGTCGAGGTCTTCTTCAGAACATTTTCCTTATAGATGTTCTGCTCTTTAGTAACTATGCGTACTTCCACCTTTCAAGCACTGTCAAAAACAGAATTCCCAGTAGTGGTATCAATACAACCCTTGAGAATCTCGCCGACGACCATTATATAGCCCCAAGGTAACGGAACGGTGTAGTGTGCCATTTTTTAGTTTCTAATGTGAGGTCCGTACTTTCTTCTGCAACCATGACATCCGATAGGTATTGTGCTATGTTAGACCACTTTATCAGACCTAAATTGGGTGATAGTTTCACTGAGCATGCACAAGAAAATATGTGGTTTCAACAAGATGGTGGACCAGCACACACATATCATTGTTCCCTTGGCATTTTGAGATAAATGTTTTCTGGGCATGTTGTTTCCATGCGTGGTGGCATCGGGTCGTCACCGTGTTCTCTTGATTTGACTCGATTCGATTTTTCTATATGGGGCTACCTAAAGTCCTGCTGTACCAACGCCGTCCCCAGACACTCGATGTACTGAAGGCGGAGATAAACCACGAAGTCGCTGTTTTCCCTTCAACATTGCCCGCAGGGCGATAGAAAACTACCGTAAAAGGCTCAATATGTGTATGAACAATGAAGGCTGCCACTTTACTCATACGTTCTTTAAAGTGAGTTGATGTAAAATGGCATTATGTGTACTATTTGTGACGAACCAGTTTTTTTTGTATATGACTTATTTTGGTTTTTATTAGCTTCCCAAATCGGGGATATCTTTCTGCCCTACTCTGTATGCCTCCATGATGCTCTTTCGAATGATTCGTGACCCTCTTTATATAATGACCGGTCAACACGGTGTCTTTCAAAACGAAAGTGGAGAAAAAATGGCCGATACATTGACGTTTATTCTTCAAATATATCTTACAGAAAATAAAACTAATTAAAATACCGTACACAAGAGTAAATATCATATTCTGTTATATTTCCGCACAAAGGCTGTCTGGAATACATTTAAGGAGTAATTTTATAATTCGCTAGTAATACTCTCGCTTCAATGTTACTACGAAGTTATGAATTCGGCTACGGGCTAACATGTGCTTGCTCTATCTCGTGATGCTCAAAATGAACGAGTACCACCTGAAACATTTTCATGTCTTCGTAAAAATCTTCTGGTATTATGTTATAGATGAATGAATCAGTATCTTGATAGACCAATTGAATTTTATCACCATAAATTTGATTTCATAGATTTTCATAGATCTAAAATTTATATACCAACATAAATATGTTTATTAAATTTTACACTTGTTTTATTCATATGTATAGTCACAAGATTCTCATTAGATATAGTTCTTTTCTTAAAATTTACTTTTGCTACTAATTTATCACAGACTTTTTAATTTGAAATCAATCTTATATCAACTCTTTTCCTTATATTTTCCATAGTTTTACCAAATCCGAAAGTGTTCATCAACTTATAAAAAAAATTTCGAAGTCATTTTAGCATTAGTTCTTATTGATGTATTCAAATCTATATATATTAACCAATCAGACTGATTAAACTTTAATATTCTATGTTTTTGTACCTGGTGCTGTAAAATACCATGCGGGTTCTAAGTCATATGCATTTATACATGTATTTCTAAAATTCTCAAAACATCTGCTAATAGTAACACATCTCTTTTAAAGTCAAATCGTAGTATTCCAAAATATTTTTAATATTAAAATTGTTCCGTATACGTTTTGCATGTTCATAATCATCGTCAGTTATAACAGATTCATTTAATTTAATGTAAAATTCGCTCTTTGGGGGAAGTTCGGTTTCTTGGAATTTTTTCCAGCTATCCATATAATCGTATAGATAAACACCTTTTATAGGAACAAAATCTACATGATCTTTTGGAAAATACTTTGTGTATGTTTCATCTAATCTTTACTTAAATTAAATGATAATGTATCTAAACTACTGGTCATAAATTTAAATGTGTCTATAAATCTATTTTTTAATATTTTGTTTGTTTCCCAAAAGTAAGAAATTTTTCTTCATTACTTGCAATTAAATCCATCTTTTTTCATCATACCATAGCTCTTTAATAAATAAATGAGGATCATAACCAGCTAAATTATGAAAATCTATTCAAACAAAATTGGGTAATTTTATTTGTAGATTATAATTATTTCATACTGGGTTAATGAACTTTCCAGTTATATTATCATGATGGTGTACTTTGTTACTATCCTTCGCATACTCACATTTATATAAAGTACATTTTTTAGATATATTATATAACATTTTTTTCTTCTTTTGTTAGGGGTGCATTGATTTGTGACTATATTTCCCCAATATTTTCTTATTTTTTTATTACTTGTATAAAATGTTGATGTGCAAATGCGCCTCCACATACAACTGGGGGTTTATAATCACCACAAGTAGATACAATATAATAACAAAAACCAGATGCCTCGTGTAGTTGGTATTTCATTGTATATGCTTTGTTATTTAACTTTAAATCAATGGTATCAATGGTTCATTAGTGAGTTTATATCGTTCTTTAAGTATATCCTTATAAAGGTCATTATCATTATCATCCTCTGTTAAAACTAAATATTTTTGGATTAATTTTTTTTTTATTTCCTTCGGATTTGGTTTAGCTATTGATATTTTCTTTAGGATTGATTCGAAATCTGCATATATTGCATAAAGAACTCTTGTTGTATGTTTGTAGATTTTAAATTTTATTCGTACACCTTACGAAGGTAAAGAGATTCTTGCTGGTTTATTTCTAGAACAGTATTCTTCGTGTTTATTTAATTTTTCTTGTTAGTAAAAGAATCGAAGACACATGTCACATATATATGTTTTATGTTGTTGATTATTATTTTGTGCTGAAACCAGTTTCGATAAGTCTTTTATCCAAAAAATAATGTGTATTTTTATCATCTTTGAAATAAAGTAAATTTTTATGCTTATTGTTTTTATTCTTTGTGAGTTTTAGTGGATATACTGTGGATTTGCCTTCTATTGAGTATACATTTATAGATGTATCAATTTGATTTTCTTTCTTTAGTACATTGTCAATTTTTATTGGATATTCATATTTATCTATTGCTTTGTCGATATTAAGCCCCACATTTTTATATTTAGTCACTCTATCCCAATTTTTGTCTGTGCTGGAAACAGTGCAGATTTTATTGCCCAAAGATAACATTTTTGATTTTCGTTTTTCACATTTGTGCATGCTTGTTTATTCCCAATCTCCTCTGGTAGATCAATATTTGATGCACCATTTAATGAATTATACATATTTACAGCTAATAGTATACCAATTATTCTGTCAAAAGTCCATCCTTAACATATTCCTTGGAATTCAGATAATTGTGTAAGTAATTCTTGTTTTATAATTTTATAAATCTTTATAAATTCTCCATCGTTTAATATTGTGTGATTATATGATAACTGTAAATAATACTACTTGATTATTCTTTTGCTTGCGACAATTGATAAATAAATTAATGTTTGTTTTAACTCTCTAGATGTCCTAAGATTTATTGCGTATTATTTCAAATACCTTATTTTTTAGTTAATTAAAAAATTTATAAGACTGTACTAAATTATATCTATTTTCAATATTATATGTTGATACCCTGCCCTTAAAGGCTTTTTTATTACCTATGTAATTTTTAATGGTTCTTCTCTTTATTTTGTTTGCGAATGCATATCGGTAGTAGAATAGGAGAATATTATTTTAAAATTATTTTTTGTCTTGCTTATATAATGAATTGATATTAGCATTTGATAAAGGTAAATTTGAAAAGTTATTCGTTGTTATTCGTTCTGTTATCCGTTTGATTTAATTTCTGGATTTTTCGAATATATTTTTAGAAAAAGGAAGAATTTTCTATAAATTCTTTTTACATTTTTTAATGTTATTTTGTAAGCTGGAAAAGGTAAGTTTGCGAAATTCCGTATAATTTTTTTAATTTCGTATTCTTGGCATAATAAATGAATGGAAATCAGCTTTCCTTAGATTATACCAATATTTAATTTTAAAATTGTTATCAATGACTCTCAACTCCCTCCATCTCTTCTCGCTCAACTCAGCTGCGATATTGCGCGATAACATATTTTTGTTTATTTAGTAAGGCAACAAATTATTGAAGACTTCAGGAATAAAAGGATGATGTAGAATCATATAAATAATAAATATTTTAAAAATGAAATCTATAAAATGTTGAAATTATTGATAATAAGTGAAATTGTTTTAACTATCTAACTTCTTCTTGTGGCCACATTTCTCATTTTAACATTTTTTGCATATTGATGCGTGTTTGTCCTTAGTGGTTTTATGAGGAAAAAATTATTTAAATGATTTGTTCTCATTACATGCTGTGCATGTTTTTACCAGATAATTATCATTTTGAATTTCATTTAGAATATCTAATGTTGTATTGTGTGCTTTAGTATTTTCATGCTCTTTGAGATATGCACTATTAACATATTTTCTACATTCGCACAGAATTTTCTCTTTTTTTTTTTAACACGTAGTTATTTTTAACATATTCTCGAAAAAAAATTTTACAGGTGATAATATGTTTATCTGCTATGTTATTATGTGGCGAAAAAAAAGCAATGTTTAATACTTCGTCACACATTTCGCACTGTTTAGATATGTTATTGTTTCCCATTTCGAGCATCGCTCCCATTTAATTTGTAAGAAAATAAAATTTACTAAGAAAAAGAGATTTCTTTTTAGCTTAGATTTACTCGATTTGGACTTAAGTGTACTGATTTTGAGGGTGACCCATATCCTGAGCACGAACTTTGGAAAACGTTGAAAATTCGCTTGAATTTAGGGTAAAATTACTTGATTTTTGCTTGATTATGGGGGTCGAAAATTCGTGACAAGTGGAATTTCTAGAAACTAAAAAGTTGCTTGAAAACGATAAAAGGTTGCTTGAATTTTGGAAAAATTGCTTGGTTTTTCGATGATAGAGTGTGCTGCGCTAGAATCGGCATTATACCACTTTTGACTGAGGCCGATACTCATAATTAGTAGTCCAAGGTTTGAAACTGGAGTTATTGTAGGTCAGCTACTCTATGCACTCTTGAATCGTCCTGTTACAGCACAAACTGGGGCTTCCGTCCCGTTGCAATGGGCATAACGTAGTCGAGTACAATTTCCTCTGTGTACCTGGCAGCATTATGCCTGTATTGGATCACTACACTGTCCGTTAGGCCATCGATAGTGATGCCACCTCACACCATGACAAACCCAACATCAAACCAGTCATATTCTTGGAATGCTGAGTCTCTATACTGCTTTTCCCGGCCACGATTAAACCACGGACGTCTATCACACTGGGTAAGGCGAAAGCACAATTCATCTGTAAACAGAAAATTACGACACTGTCGGAGTTACCAGTTCGTATGTGCCTGTGCAAATCTCAGTCGATCTGTCTTGTTACGAGGTGCTAATCCCCGGGCTTTATGAGGCCTTTGTGAATTTAAGCCTAATTCCTTGAGTCTTTTGGGAACGGTTTGGTCACTGGAATTTGCACCAGTTGCTGTCCTCAGATCTGTTTGGTCATCCGGAGCAGTAGCACTTCACCGCCCAGTTGACCATTTTTCGGCCGTCTCTTGCCTATGGTTTCCTCTTTCTACCCTGGTCTCGTCTCCTAGAGTAAATTGCTGTTTCCCAGAATCGATTCCACACCCTAACAAGAAGATATCGCCACATTGAGTTCTGTAGCCACTGCACGAATAGTCTATCCATCCTGCAACAGTGTGATTACACGAGTAGTTCCCACTTCCATTTGGACTGACTGAACATACACATACCTACTCTACGAATATGAGCTTGTCTGATACAAACACTAGATGTTGGTGTAAGACTACGTGCGTCATTCACCCGCCTCTTTTGTATTCGACATAATGCAATACATTTCACAATATCGTACACGGAATAGCTATGATGGTTAATTTCATAGTCTGTTTGCCTTTGGACAGCATGTCGGAACACAGCCAAGCAAAAGTCATAGTTTAAACATTACCTATTTAAATGCTAAATTCAAACATAATAATGTTCCTCTAATCCCGTAGAACAGTTTATTAAGAACATAAGGAGAGAATAATAACACATTTTCCAAGTTTGAGAGGGGGGAAGGGGGAATGCCTCATCGCTAACACATTTATAAATTGGCGGTATGAGAGAGTGGTAGATGCTAAAAACACGATTTGCCGGCACACACTAGTGGACAATTTTGAAAATGAGTTAATAGCAAAGTCAGGTCGTCAAATGTCGAGGCAATGGACGGTAAAATTGATTGGTGTTGGTAGAGGGGTAATTTGTTGCACAAAACTAATAATTATTTTTTTTTTTTTAATTTTGAATTTTTTGGGAATTTTAAATTTTTTTGGCATTTACTAAATTTTTTATAAATGCTCCCAATTTTTTTCAAATTTTTAAAACATTTATTTTAACTTTTTGTTATCTTTACCTCAATTTTTCAATGTTAAGGTCACTATGGTCAAGGTCACCCACGTCCAACATGATAGTCGGAGTCAGTAATTAAATATTTTCCTCAATTCTTCAATCTCTTTTTGATTTTTTTAAAATTTCTTTTCCATTTTTACAGTCTAATGTCACAGGTCAATCTACATACAACATTGTGGTTATAGGTGAATTAATGTAAACAAAAATTGCCTCCCCTGGCCGACGACCATGACTCCGGGCTGTGACTTCATCCACGATGGCGCATGGCTCCTAGCTCCTATCCTACGGTTCCTATTTATACAAGAAACTTTTTTCTACTACTCTTGTTACCAGCGATAGTCTCGAGAACTAAAACCCTTCTTAATGAAGTATGACCCACAGAAAATATCTTAAATGTAACTTATATAAGCATTATATATTCAAACCAGTATTAGCGCAAATGATAACCTTTATTTCTGAAACAAGCAACTGTGTATCGAAGTGGAGAAGCAGGTATGTCAATCAGCTTGTAATCATAAGAATGTTTTGAGATGAGATTCACTCCTAACAACATACAAAATTATTTTTCCAAACCGTTAATTAATTTTCGTTAATGTTTATGGCAAATACTTCACATAATGTAAATATTTATTAGTTTCTCTTTAACGAATAAAACTGTGTTAGCCAAAATAGCAATACCTCTTTTAAAAGCGATTCAGGATACCAGTACCCACGCAGCCATTGTTAAATATCCTTGCTACTTATTAACATGCTGTGTATATTATATATATATATCACATGACGTGTGATAAATTTGGCAAAGTTAATTAGGAGCATAAAATTTTAGGCTCCAATATTTCAAAATTTTCGACTTTTCGGTGCATTAATTTGAAATATTCAATTATTTGACAACATTTATGTGGTCCTTAAGAGTATTATTATAAGTTTGTTACTGGGATAAATATTATTTTTTTAATGCAAGGGGTCAGCATTCCTTTGCCTCAATCGGTTTTCATGACCATATGTATATTTTCTGTTGTAAATGTGTTAGGTTATCCCGACACTACAAGTTTAAAAAACATTTTTTCTTGAAAGAAGGCCTGCACTTGTATTAGTGGAAGTATGCAAATAGCGCGGTCTATTAGTTATATTTAATAATGATTTAGCACAATAACTCACGCCCACAATGTTTGTACATACTATTCAGTATGTACAAACATTGTGGGCGTGAGTTATTTTTTATATATATGCATCAACGGAGAAAGACTCGCGCATTGGGATACGAAGGGTATAATAATTGCTCGTTTAGGCAGATATGTCTAGCATTATTATATATACCAAAAATGAATCGGGTGCAAAATGTTTTCTCTAAATACTTGAAAAATGCAAAATTGTACCCCATAATGCCTGAAAAAGGCTATAAAATAGTAATGTGAATAGCAGAAAATTCAAAAATGCACTAGTATTTGATATAGCGATATATTCATATGTATTTAACAGCAGTTCTTATTACGTGCTGTGATTTTTTATAAGAGACTTTTTCTTTCCAAAAAATAGGATGGCTCATGGCTATGAAATCTCGATGCTAACATAGCCAGTCGATGCTAAATAGTACAAAAAGACTTGTAGAACAAAAAAAAAAAACCTTAAGAGACTTTAATTTTCGCTAGATATTTCGTTTTGTATGCTTATATTTACGTTTTTTTAATTGGCTATTAATCTGACAAATTACATTGTAGGATTTATTATACGTTTCACTTATATATTATGAATACAGCTACTCTCTGCTCATTTTTCGTGCTTGTTTCATGTCAGATTTGATTTTCTGTGACGACATAGTGTAGCTATGGGGTATGTTTAAAATATTTCACTTAGTCATTCACACTCATTGCAAGAATCTTCATAACATTAAAATATCCCAATATCCTTCGATGAGGCGCATCCGTTTTGGGCAGTACATGTATTCAAATTGTGATAGAATGATACTAGTATTTATCTTGGACGAATAACTGTGTGTTAACATGAACATCAATGCCAATTTTAAAAGTGATCCAGAAGTAGTGAGAGCTGGTAGGTTATTGACCACTTTCCAATATGGTCCCAGTGGCCTTCCCACCCCACCCCCTGGGTTTTATCCAGGGAAGTAGGTATCCCCTCCCCCTCCACCCGAGGTTTTTCCCTCTTCCGGCAACCCTGGGATTTTCCCTGTCGAGTATTTACTCCCTACCTGTATGAGTGTGCCGGAGATTTGGAGGTGAGTTCTGGTGGGCAATGTGGGTTCGTTGTCCGTCAACCTGGGGATAGAGGGAGACCAGTGGTTGTATGTTTTTTGCAATGTGCAGAGAGAGCAAATACACATGTCAGGTCGGGAACCGGAGTTTTACTGAAAATGATGTAGTGGGGTGGGTAGGTGTTGACAGTTCGGAAGCTGTAAGGAGGCTAAGGATTTAGGAGGAAGGTGTTTGAGGGGCAAGGAGGAGGGGAGAGGAGAAGGAGCAGCAGCATATATGTTAACTGCTTGTAGTCCAGAACACGACTGAGCTCTGATGGAGGATGAGTGGTAAAGAGGAAAGGGGTAGGAGCAGGAGCAGCAGTAAATGTGTTGATATCTCGGAAGCTGTATCAGACAGAGAAAATTGGTAGAGCATGGGTTTTTCTCACTGGGGGTTTTTCCATTTGGCTGTTGCCGAAGTGGGTTATTCACACTGTGGTTTTTCAATTCCCCTTGTATGTGTCCTACCCTGTGTTTTTCCTGCTTTGGGTTTCTCCCTTGGGCTGCAACAGCAGAGTTTTTATCACGTCGGGAGTTGTAATCAAACTGAGGAGGTAGGCAGGGTGTGAGGTCTCCTGCTGGGGGTTTTTCCCCCTAGAGCTACTGTGTGTGATTCACCTGCATGTATGTCTTAACAGGTTGGTGTCTGTAGGAAGAGTGTATGGATATGCATATGATTTTAATGTCACATATAATAAATAATGAGATTTATTTAATTAAATTATATATATTGCAATAACTTATTACTTTATGCACACACTTGGATAATTACAAAGTGTAATTACACATCCTTTTCCCATCACAGCCAGATATCAACTGAACTCCTTTTTGTAATATATCTGGTGACCGTATTGCTTTGTATTTTAGTATATAAGGCATGGAGTCTATATAGAAAATTATAAGTTTATGTGTCAAATGTTGGCGAGGTCACTTCTCACTTCGGAGATAGTGTAATGCAACACCCCTCACATGTTAAATTGTATTATTTGGTGACAACTGCAATCTTCAGAATGTCAATAGGTTCACAACTGAAACCTATTATCTCACTGGGAAACATCGAGCTCTGTTGGGAGAGACCACATGAGATCACAGATACAGAATGGTGTGTCCTGTTGCTTTACTCATCTCGCTGGGGGATTACCGCTACGACCACTCGACGAAGTTGTGTTCTAACCTTCATTTCAACTTAGAAATTTCATATTCCAAGATAAAATTGATATGCAACATGCTCATTGTTGCATGAATTGTGACTATGAGAGAATACATATTTTTAATACTGTTTTAGTGTTTCGAAGAAACAAAAGTTTACTAACACGAGACATTGATACACAGTTGAGGGTTTCGGCTAAGGAATTTTTAATACTGTATTCTCTCCATGGGCTAAAGTATGTTTATCCTTTTCTTTCTGAAACTTTAAGATGTGATACTGACATTGTTAATTATTTTCTTTGCATGAACTGTCCATATGGAACATCATCATATGACAGTGACGCTCATCAATCGCACATTCGATGAGACTGTGCGATGCGAAGAATGCAGCATTTAGTAGAACAGATTAACAATGTTACTGGTAATGTTGAAGAAGCAGACTAAGGTCTTGACGAAGTAGATTCCATGAACAGTTATACGCTAAACATTAAAAATATTTTTTTCTTTGTGCATTATTCATGTGGATTTCTTAAGTGAGAATCACTGTGTGCTTGTGTGGCTGGGTTTCATAATCATACGACAGAAAACTTATAATTAAGAAAGTATAAATTTTTTATTCTGATGACAATTAACAAACAAAAGTTCTGCATTTTTCTCCACCATATAAATTAAAATACTTAAATCCAGACGTGAACAGTACGTTTAGACAACAGATATATGAGATTCACAACCTAAAAAAATGGGACAGTGTAAGTATACCTTATAGTGAGAGATTCAAACAAATAAATATGTAATTATTGAAGACTATCCTGTCTATGTGCTCGGGAGCACCCGAAGAAATATTCTTATGTTTTTTGACAAATTGCGAAATGATCAATATCAGAGAATTTTATGGCATTCCAAACATCAAGTCACTACTTGAATAGTTTAACGTAAATCAATGTACAAGTTCTTTATTTTGTATACATTGCAAAAGCAATAATTCAATAAGAGCCTACATGAACGAACATTTCACATATGTCTGATGTTTTAATAATAGCAATTCAAATATTTGTGTGTATTTTTGTGCTAAGCCACATAAAAAATTAATGTAAGTGAAATTATGTACACTGTTTGTCATTTGTAAATACATCCTGTTAAGTTACCATTTTTACTGAGTTGTAAAATATTGTAAGTAAAATAATGTGAACTGTTTGTCATTTGTAAAAATTTCCTGTTAAACTATCATTATCATTGCATTGTAAAATATTGTAAGTGAAAATATGTAAAAAAAAAAAAATCATTTAGAAACATTTACCAGAGTGAAAAAATATTATTGTATATATTTTATCAATATTTAATAAAAAGACTTTCAAATATTAACAAGGGTGTTTCAATAAATGAACACAACAACTCGCCTTCCAAAAACGAAGACCAGATTTATTAAACACAAAAAAATAAATTTAAACATATTAAGTTGGAAGTTGAAAGTTATTATAACAACATATATTTATATTTAAAAAAGGAGTAATAACAAATTGGATGTGTTAAATTTTGAAAAAAAATGCATATAGAATACCACTTAAAAATATAATGTTAAAAAACACTTAATTATATGGATTAAATACTGATAGAGAAAACCTTTAAAAATAATGTACTTTATTTTTAAAAAATTTCTGAAAAAAAAAAATTATATATGATCAATAACGATTTAATTAAAACAAGATAAGCTATAGAAGTGTTCCAAAAATTGTATACTGTTCTTACAATTATGAATACAATGTACCATATTTTGTTCCTGATAACATTCATAGCTTAAGCAACATTTCCACTTTGGAGGTTGGGAGGGTGACACCTCCAGTATTACCTCTTTGACCTCTGGTGTGCGATGAATATAATTCAACACATCAATTTGTATATCCTTACTCACTTCAGATTGCATCTGAGAATAATTAATCTCCTCCTCCTCCACATTGACTAAAGGTAGAATGGTGATGAGTGTTGGCAATGGGGTGGAGTTTACATAATCAGTTTCAGGTAGGACGGTGACATCATCTGCATGTAGATGGTAGACGTTGTCTCCTATGCTCAGGAGAGGATTGCGACAGTGTTGGCAGGTCGACGACAAGGTCGTCGGAGACTGACGGTGACAGTAATAGCAGGTCGACGACAAGATCGTGAGAAGACTGACAGCTACGATGGCGGACCGACGACAAGGATGTCGGAGACTGACGACGGTGGCGGCGGGTTGACGACAAGGGCTGGCAGTGGAGGCTCGTTGTCGCAGGCTGGCAGATCGATGTGTTCATCGGAGGTTTGCGAACTGACTAGATTGTCTGAGGCTGACGATCCAAATACATTGTCGGAGGCTGGTGACGATCCAATGACGACGTTTACGACATCGCCGAAGACAAGTCTCAATATCGCATGAGAGGGGAAGACAAGTCTCAACATCGCATGAGAGGGGGTGGATCCCCTCTGTTCGCGATGCTAGCCAATAAGATCGTCTGAAACTGACAATCCGATGATGTTGTCGGAGACTGGTGACGATCCGATGACGATGACGACATCGCCGAAGGCAAGTCGCACATTCTGTTTGCGATGCTACGCCCGACGACAACTCCCGAAGACACAGAGAGGTCAAGCGGTTGTTCCTCTTCTTGTGAGATATCGCACAATTCAACAAACGATGAAGATTTCTGAAGTGTTTTTTTCCCCAATTATGAATATACTCAATTTATTGTGTAGATATATTAGTGAAATATTCCTCCATGTCAATCAACTCATTGGTTAGTTGCAACATTCTTGCCAACAAACGCACACTCGCATCCCAGCAAACACAACATGTCTTCAAAGTGTCGACAAATTGTCGGCCCGATACCTACACTGTCGGCAACTGTCGTCAAAATGGCAGAAGATAGCCATCGGACAACGGCATAATGTCTTTTTGACACAGATTGCAAGCCGTTAGAACAAAGATAATGGCCCGCTGTATTTTTAGGATAACAGATGTTTATAATCGAAAATATGTCAGCAAGAAATCGCAGAGCAAACACGTTACAAATATCTTGAAAATGTTTTAGCCAATTCCCATAAAGCATCTTTGGCTTTTTTTCGGTAAACTGGACATTATCTTCTTTATTTTGGGCCGATAATGTTTCTGAGACAAAGCTCTTTATCACAATAAAGATATAAATATGATGTCTTTATGCCGAGAAACTTTTGGAAAGTGTATTGAATAGGCAAGATGTTAGCTAGCTGTTAATGGCATGATGTCTTTTTAAGACAGAATGTTTTCTGTTAGAAAAAAGACAATGGCCCGCTATATATTTAAGGATAACAGATGGATATCGCCGAAAATATGTCGGTATGATATCTCAGATCAAACATGTTGCAAGCATCTTAAAAATGTTTCTGGACCTATTCCCATACAGCATCTTTGTCTTTTCGAAAAGCTGGTCATTAACTTATTTATTCCACCCCCGGTAATGTCTTCGAGACAAGGCTCTTTATCACAATAAAGATATAAATAATATGTCCCTTTGTCGACAAACTTTTGGAAAGTGTTTTGAATAAGCAAGATGTGTGCTAGCTGTTAATGGCATGATGTCTTTTTTGAGACTGTGTGTTAACCATTAGCATGTTTTTTTTTTGTGATTGTATATGTGCGATGTGGTAAGCCATGGGATTAGTTGATTTAAATTTATATTTATTGGTAGAACCATCAAGCAGAAATATTAAAAACTAACATAAACTATTTTGATTGCAAGCCTTAGAAAAAATAGTGTTTATATAATATGTGTTTTATAATTAATTGTTATATTGTCATGGAATTTATGCATTCCTTTATAATTATTTGATATATTTTTAATTACTGGAGAGCATCAACAACTTACTCAGTGGTGTATAAGTTAGAATGCTGGACAACCAATTCAAGGGTCTTAGGTTCGAGTCCCATACATGGCAAGCAAAAGATTTTCGTATGATATAATGTGTTCAGAAGTAAATGAAATGAATTAATGTAAAGAGAATATTGCTTTTAATAATATTTTTAATCGAAAAGTTAAGACATTTTTCATTGCTATACGAGTTATTTCTGGACATCATACCGCTTCAGGCCTGGCCTCTCAACAACATCCAGCCTTCGCAGGCCCGGCATCGTAATGGCATCCAGCCATCGCAGGCCCAGCATCGTAACAACACCCAGCGATGGCAGGCCCGGTACTGTAGCGACATCCAGCTGGCACAGGCCCGACATCGTAACGAAGTCCAGCCATCACAGACCCGGCATCATAGCAAAATATATCCGTCGCAGGCCCGGCATAGTTATGATATCCAGCCGTCGCAGGCCCATTATCATAGCGACATTCAGCCATCGCAGTCCTGGCATCGTAGTGACATCCAGTCGCAGGCCCGGCATCGTAACGACATCCAGCCATCAAAGGCCTGGTATCATAGCGACATCCAGCTGTCTCAGGCCCTGCATCCTAGCAACATTCAGCCGTCGCAGGCCCGGCAATGTAACGGCATCCAGCTATCGCAGGCCCGACACTGTCGGCCATAGTTAGTCGACAGTTCATATTTCCATTGGGATGCTTCCGGCATAAGACAGCACGCCGGTATCGGCTGGCCGCAGTTTGTAGGCTAGCTTTTCCAGCCCGATTCTGGCCCGTAATTTTTATGTATGTTGGGCCAGAATACATTTTGTATCTTGCTACTAGCAGTACAGTATATTTTTGACACTGTCGGAAAACAGTCAGTCGCCAGTCCATATTTCCATCGGGCCGCTTCCGGGTTAAGACAGTAGGCCGGTATCGGCTGGCCAGAGTTTGTCGGCTAGCTTTTACCGGCCCGATTCTGATCCGTATTTTTTGTGTTTGCAGGGGTGTGTTAGAACTGGACAGGGAAAAATGTTAAGACCCCAATTTATATATATATATATATATATATATATATATATATATATATATATATATATATATATATATCCAAACCCCACACGCTAACCAAACCCCCCATAACAAAACATTTAGTTCTTGCCAATGCATTCCAAATATAGCAAACACCTGGAGAAACAGGGCTTCCCGAAGTTAACACACTTCGAAAAAACCCCGAAGCTTCCAAATATACGAACACTTGCGTACGTAGTGTGAGAGATACTATGTAACCAGCAATGTAATAGTTATTATGTGAGTTTATTTATTTAGATAAGTAATATAGTTTTTTGCACAACCAAAATAATATTTAATACACACAACTATATTTTAAACCTGCTATATTATATGACATTCAATTCAAGTTATTTGAAAACCGACAACATGCAAGACACTGCATATATACTCATGTATGAATGACTGTGTTATCCAACAACTCGGTAATTGCACTTACGTTGGAAAACGTAAATGTAGTGGAGTTGCGAGCGATAGAAGAATATGAATGTAACTGCATAACGAGACAGTTAGGTTGAATATTATGGGATTCAGGAAATAGTCAAAATATACTTACTTGCTTAGATTTGTTTTTGCAAATCAAATAAATAATTAACGATCGTATTTGTGTATCGACTAAATATACACATACAGTATTTGTATATTAAGTTGATAAAACCGGTATGTGCGGCCACTTCAAAACCTCAGATATAGAATGCGAGCAGGTTAACTGCTTTCAATTGCAGATACTATATCATTAAGAGTGATACATTACGATTTGTTAACATGCATCAAAACTGGAAGTTTTGCGAAGAAAATTAAGCTTAGTGATCATTGAAAACAGTAAGCAATTATTTTAAAGTTTTAATTTAGGTTTACACAATCTTAAATTTTCATCAATTTAAATTGTTGTGATTTTGAGGAGGTTAAACACATGTTTAAACCTGATATGGGAGGCGAGGAGGTTAACATACATCAAACCCGAAAGTCTTGTGGAGAAGATTAAGCTTAGTGATCAATGTAAAGAGTAAACTTTTTTTTTAATTTTAAATTTATGTTTACATTATCTTAAATTTTCATTACGTTAAACTTGTTATGTCTTGGAGGAGGTTCAAAATACTACTGAATCCAGATATGGAAGGCGAGCTGATTAACAGCTTCAAAACCTCAGAAGTGGGGTAGAGCAGGTTAATCACTTGAAAAACTCCGATATGGAAGGCAAACAAGTTAACCACTTCTAATTACAGATATTACATTATTAACAGTGTTATATTAGGATTGTATTAACACACATGAATCCCGAAAATTTTGCGAGGAAGATTAAGCTCAGTGACCATTGGAAAGAGTAAACATATTTTTTTAAAGTTTAATTTAGGTTTGTGTTATCTATCATTTTCATTACTTTAAACTTGTTCTATTTTGAAGGGACTCAACATAGGACAGAACCCCTATATGGAAGGAGGACAGGTTAACCACTTCAATCCCATTGGAATGTGTTTTTAAACTAACTGCTTTGGGAAAGTGACACTCCCCGAACACTCATCAGTGTGCAATTCGGAAGTGGAATCTCCCCCTTATCTTCAAGCAAATTGTAATCTTTGTGGGATGTGTCCCGTCAATATCTTCGATATGGGAGTTGAGCAGTTTATACCCTTCGAAAAATTATATGGAAAGCGAGCAGGTTAACCACTTCAAAACATGGTATGGGAAGCGAACATGTTCACTTCAATCGTGTTGGAATATGTTTTTCAATTTGTTTTATTCGGGAAGTCTTGCTCCCCGAACACTCATCATTGCGCAGCTCCGAATAGGGATTTCCCCTTATCGGCAAGTGAAAGAGAAAAACTACTGTAAAATCTCGCGGGGCGGAAGGAATATGTTGTACACAGCGGAATAAAATTACTGTTAACTCTCGCCACGCCGAAGAAATATGTTTTACATGGCCGTGTACATCACGCAATGCTTCAGTGTTTAACCATGGATAAATATTTTGTTCCGTAATTATCAAGAGATAGTCACAACTCCTTAACACCGAGTAAGTGGAGGAACAAAAAATAAGCATATTGCATATTCATTTTATTTTGGAATGAGAAATTCTTAATTTGAGATGCAGGTTACGACACAGCTTATGTCGAGTTGCGGCAGAGGCGGTAATCCCTCCAGCGAGATGAGAATGACAACAGGAAACCCCTTTTCCTGACATTTTCCTGCCAGATGGTAGGTTTCAGCTACGAACTTGTTCACGTTCTGAAGATTGCAGCTGTCACCAAATAATACACTTGAACATTCTGGGGGGTGTTACATAGCACAAACTCCCAAGTGACATCGACGACTTACACACATAAACTGATGATTTTCTAGATAAACTCCATCACTTTTACACTACAACACAAAGCAATATGGCCACTTGGTGTTTTACAAAATGGAGCACAGTTGAGATCTCAATGTGATGGGAGGATGTGTAATTACACTTTGAAATTATGCAAGTGAACACATACTGTAATAAGTTATTGCATAATTATATATGTACATATTTAATCAAATTAATCTCATTTAGTTATTCAGTGTGACATTAAAATCACATGCATTTCCTTACACTCTTCCTATAGACACCGACCTGTCAAGACATGCAAGCAGGTGAGCCACACACAGCAGCACTAGGGGAAAACCCCCAATAGGAAAAACCCCCC
This sequence comes from Dryococelus australis, assembly GCA_029891345.1. Lineage (NCBI taxonomy): Eukaryota > Metazoa > Arthropoda > Insecta > Phasmatodea > Phasmatidae > Dryococelus > Dryococelus australis. The sequence goes on along the minus strand of CM056994.1, from coordinate 160,812,345 downwards.
AATGGGAAAAACCCACATCCTGCCTACCTGCTGAGTTTGATTACAACTTCCGAGCTGATAACAACTCTGCAGCAGCCAAAGGAAAAACCTGGCCTAGGGGCAAAAAGGTAAAACCCACACCCTGTCTACCTCCTCAGTCTGATTACAACTCCCATCCTGATAACAACTCTGCAGTAGTCAAAGTGAAAAACCCAGCCTTTGGGGCAGAGGGGAAAACCCACGCCTTGCCTATCTCCTCTTTCTGATTACAACCCTCGACATGATGACAATTCTGCTGCTGCAGCCTAAGGAAAAAACCCAGCCTGTGGAGCAGAGGGGAAAAACCCATGCCCTGCCTACCTCCTCAGCCTGATTAAAACTTCCGGCCTGACAACAATTCTGCTACTTCAGCCTAAGGGAAAAACCCCAGTGGGGAAAAACCAAGGGCAGTACATATACCAGGGAATGTAAAAACCACAGTAGGAAAAACCCACCAGGGGGAGGCCCCACATCTTTGCAGTAGCAGACAAAGCGAAAAACCCAGTGGAAAAAACCCACACCATGCCAATCACCTCAGAATGATTAAAGTGCCCAAGCTCTCAACACCTCTACTGCTGCTCCTGCTCTGCCCCCCCCCCCTCTTTTTCTTTTAACACACATCAAACCTCAGTCATGTTCTGGACTCCAAACAGGTAACATCTATGCTGTTGCTCCTGCTCCCCTCCCCCCTTACAATTCAAACACCTACCTACTCAATCTTCATTCGCCTTACAACTCCAGAACTGTCAATACCTACCCACACCCCTCCAACCTCTTCAAAACTGCTCAAGCTCCCGACCTGACAACATTGCTATCAGTCTCCCTCTATCCCCAGGGCGAGGTAGAAGAAAACAACATTCAGATATTTTGACTGCCATGCCACAGAAGAAGAATTTGGAAAAAAAAAACACGCAGAACTGAGTGGAAAAAAGAAAAATAAAAGGAAATGATGAATCGGCACAACGAAATAAAACAAATGTAGATATCACACCAAGAACAACACAATCAAGAAGATGCAGAAGGAACTTGAAAAACGAGTTTACTTCAAGTGACACATCTTCAGAATGTGACAATATTGATGTAAAAGATATTTGTGACGATGATGTAAATGATGGCGTTCCTGTGTGCGACAAGTAAAAAAAATGCCTTGTGTGTGGTGAATTTGGCATGGAAAATTAAATGTTGTACAGGTGCACAATTTGTGGGCTTTGGGCTCATTCTGTCTGCAATGGATGGGAGAGTCATGAAGAATATACTTATGATCTATGTTTTCGTAGCACTAGAAAAGGACTGCCAAGTATCAGTTAACTATTTGTAATTGAAAACTTCCTGTTTTTTAATGTACCATTAATAGTACACATCCTCATCACCCCCTACCCGAGCTGTGTTGTGATTACTTCTGGAATAATTGGGAGCCTGCTGCGAGATTCTAAGCTCTCTTCTCCTCCGGTTATTTATTCTGGATGCCTGCTAAACTATTACCCCACCCTCCAATCTACTGTCCTGTGATAACTTAACCCCTTCCCTGAACCTCTCCCCCTTACACTCTTTCTCAGCGATGTAGGCTGTGTTCAGTTACATACTTGCTTGTTAGGAAGCTATTATGTCATCATTGGCAGCCACCCCAGTTGTAGAGTTGCTCTCGGTAGATGGCGCACAAGTTCGAGCAATCGATATATCAAGTTCTCGCAATGACTGTTAGATTAGTTAGTCGTGGGTCGGGAGCTTGAGCAGTTTTGAAGAGGTTGGAGGGGTGTGGGTAGGTATTGACAGTTCTGGAGTTGTAAGGAGAATGAAGATTGAGTAGGTAGGTGTTTGAATTGTAAGGGGGGAGGGGAGCAGGAGCAACAGCATAGATAGAAGGTTAGTCGCTTGCCCTCCAAGAGCCAATGTTGCTTAATGCTATTATCTGTTGATAGGAGCGCTGTGGTAGGGTGTAAGCTTAAAACAATTTTCTATGTACTATATGTAATAATTTAGTTCATTATAAAAATCTTTGAATCCTTGTGGACTTCAACAACCGATCCTCCACTCGATTACTCGATCCTCCCTCCTTCCATCTGAGCCACCACAACATAAATCGAAATTGAAGTCAATGACTTATAAAATAGAATGTCACATATATGAACTCATGCATTCGAAAATTATATTTGTATATGTCATGTTTGAATGGTCGATTAGTTAAACTGTAATTTATAAAATAAAATTTGTATTTATATTTAATATATGTATGAAGACTTAAAAATTTTCAAACATAAATGTATGAAGTCGCATGTAAACTAACTCGGATCTAAGGGAAATTTCATTTATAGGAGTGCAAACATCGATATGGTAAAGCATAATTTTTTTAAGAAAATGTATGTCCTTAAATTAAAAATGTAATTATTAATTTTATACAAAACAAACATTACCACGAGACATATCAACATATACGTATTTTTGAGACAGATATGAATAGGTCATCAGAAAAATTACAATGTAACTGTAACTGTTGCCATATTGAATTTTAGTAAATATATACTCAAACTTGATTTTATTTTTAAATTAATTATGTAATCATTCCGAACATCAAAAACTACACATCGCTTACCTTACAATAGGGATTTTCGCCTTATGCTCTTTCTGACAAGGCCATTTAGGTGTTTCATCCCTTTTGTAAATATAGCCATAATCTCCGATCCATCACTGCTATACTGATCAAATTCATAACGTAGACATCATACACGACATACACCATTATGGAACGGTAATTAAAACCCTAAACCCTTTCGGGTAAGGTTAATAATTAGTGAAGTGCTTTTATCAGCCGAGTTACTCTTAATTTCCGAACAGTTGATCTTATAGTCATCAAATTCATAACATACACATCAACCTGGACAACAAACAAGACCACATGATCAATCACAACTTAAAACCTTTTGTAAGCATAGTTAGGTATAAACTCACCAAGTACAATACATGCTCATCAAATACGTACTTACCAAAATAATATTATTTTATTTTCAAATGTAACCAAATTTTATTTCTGAGTTGGCTATCTGGTAAGTGTAATTAATGTAATATTTTCGGATTTCTGTTTGATTCTTGCTCAGACCAATATTATTATTTTATTTCCGAATTTAACCAATCTTTATTTGTGAGTTTGGCAGTTGCTAGAATTTTTAACATAATGTCATTTTTGGATTTAGGTTCGATTCTTGATCAGACCACATTTTTTTTTTTTCGAATTTAACAGATTTTTATTTGTGAGTTTGGTAGCTGGTAGGAGTAATTAATAAACGTTTATTTCGTATCTGTGTTCGATTCTTGCTCAGACAAAGTAATACTAATTTATTTCCGAATTTAACCAAATTTTATTTGTGACATGGCTAGCTGATAATGGTAATTAATGTAATGTTATTTTTGTATTTGGGTAATTATTATTATTAGCTGAAGAAGATATTACACTTACACTATGATAGAATTCACTATACACACTTATCAGGTATGCATATTATATGTAGGGTGACATATGTATGATCCCGAGGAACGACAGCTCAAGACTAAACATGTTGTCCATAGCATTTTTTCAAACCAGAACAATTCCTGCTTTATTCCTGTCAACGCAACGAATTCTAACAGGAAAATAATCGCGTACAAGCCTTCGACACGTACCAGCACCCACAGACGGAATAATTCAATGAATTACTCTGATAAACAATTTCATCATGTAATAGCAAAACACACACATACACTTTCTCCTATACCCCTACACCCTTCAGCATTACTAAAGGACTTAGATGACGTGCACCAAGGCTCGGAGAGCCGACAGGATGGGGTTTCTATAACGAACAGTGAGTGGATTGACACAGAGAACTAATCTTGGACAGAGTATTTGAATTTCCATTTATTTTTTTCCTAAACTTCTAACTCTAACATTTTCTAACCTTTAACATGTTGTACACGTAATCCTTTCTACAGTTTAAACAGTCATACACTTAAATGTTTTCACTATTCTGACAAGCTTAAACATCATCTTAGAATTAAATTTTTCCTAGAAATTTATGCTTTTTTGAAAAGTAAGATTTTCTTCTGTCATTTAAATTGAATTCGGTATTAATTTGTTTTTTTGATATTATAGTTTTTATTTGATTTGATTTTTTTTTTTAATATTTCTAAGTGAGTGTATTAAAGTGCTGTAAGGTGGGGTGCTTCATAGCGTAGTTCATTAATCCATAGGTTATGCAGTGTCCCCGGTAGAGATTTGAACCCCTACAGGATAAAATTCATTTGATATTGGGTTATTACTAGATAAATGTCACAGAATAACTATTAATGGGAAATGTGAATAATCGAAATGTGTAAACTTGCCTCAATATGGAATTGTCTTAAATTATTAGCTGCAATCTCACACACATACACATAACAATCCGCACACCCATGCGCATACACACACATGCACACACAAACATGCAGTATAACACACAAACTCATACATGCACACACTCACGCAACTCACTTGCACATACTATGCAAGGCAATTCCAAAACCCCATACCTTTAAACTTTACCAGCAAAGCTAAATATTTGAAAACTATATCGACATTTCATACTACTCAAATGAACAAAGCATACAAAAACAGACACAATCATATTATGAAACCACTTCAAACTATAATTCCAACAACATAACACCAATTCGCAAAACCCATAACATCATACTTTACAAACAAAAATTAAAAACTTGACAACTATATCAACATATCATACAAAACAAATTAAACAATCTCTATCATCTGTCTTCCAGAATATATTATTACACATATTTAATTTAAAGTATACAGAAATACAGAAATACAGCCTTACTAAGAATCCATTTTTCTAACTTACTTTATAACATAATTTAAACCAATTAAGATCAAAATAAAACACTCATCGCAATCAAATCGTGCTATACCATTCTACATTTAGCAATCAAAACATGATAATTACATAATAACACCATAATCAAAAATTGTTTCTTAAGATTTGCTCTTTTTAACAGTTGATCCGATCCTTCAAGGATAATTAGATTTTATCTGCGTAACAAGTATTTATACAATTAAACCTTCTTTCATCTCACTAGAAGCTTAAGTGTTGTTTATATTGAAGTATTTTACCTAAGTTACTTCAAAACAAACCATACAAACCGATTTAGTCAATACTTCAACCTAAACGCAGGCATGCATAGTTACACTGAAATATTCTTTGTTTCAATTCCCTACGAGGTAAATACGTGTAAATGAATTACTATGCGCGATATTTGTTTATACCCATTAATATAAAACATTAAATTTAAATTAATCATTGAAATTATGTTATATTTTTCTTTCATTAAGTTAAAGACATGCTAATTTAATAGAGTGTAAAACACACATGCTGAGTACTCATTATGCAACAAACATCAACTTTACATAATGAAAGTCGATGCATTACCTAACCTGCCCTATCATAACCAAAGACATTTTAATCTTTGTAGTTTTCTAAGAAGACTGTTTTGTGAATGGCTGATAAATACTCGCAAACTTCCGAAGAACACCAAGTTTAATTGTTATCTATGCAGCTTAACATTTTGAGAAACATTAAAAAAATTGTTTCGATACATCGGGAGAGTTCAGCACACATGTTACCAATTACGAAGAGCAAAATATGTATTTTCGCATAACAGGAATAGATATTTAGTGAGAATATTTACATATAAGTATATTTACATATAATACAAGTATATTTACATATAAGTATATTTACATATAATATTTACATAGCGATTCAAGAACCATACAAGATAAGTATATATTTCTTTTAATCGCATATCACGTAAATTAACCAAAGTATTGGAGTAATAAATATCCAACTGCAAGTAGTATGGATGTAACGAGATAAACCAATCGACCAATGAAAAACCCAAAAAAAAAAAAAAAAATACAACTATAGGTTTGAGAACATACTCATTGCTTCATTGAAAGTCAAACTCATTTTTGCACTAGTATTACCATATTGAATAACTAACATTATTAATTTCACTCTAAGTATACATCTAACCATAACCAAAACTAGCATCCGACCAACATAGGTTTGATATTATGCATACGTTATATACATGACACCTTGAAAATCACTACGCAACAAACACCTAAACAATATACCTTTCCAATAACTATCTCACTCTATATTCAACCCCATACAGCATTCATCATCTCTCCACACTAATCTATCACAGCTCGTCGACAACACATACACACACACACAGAAAATTACAAACTCACTCACAAAGAATCTAAAATATTCCAACTGGCAAACCCGCTCCACACAAGACTTGCACCTAATGAACCAAATTGATCCAAATTAACCCAAAATGATCCGAAATATTACAAAATAACCCATAATTGACCCAAAATGACCAAAATCGACTCCAAAACACAAACAGAATGAAGTAAATACCCATGACATACATTGCTTTACATTGGTTTACCTAAACACACAAACCATTTACAATTTTTGTTAATATAGCAACATAAAAGGAAGAAGAAAACACAAAGTATTTTGGTGTGTATAGGCCTCACCAGAAGTTTTTGATAAAAAACTTAGGGCTATTTTATATATCACGTATAGGCTGCACTGAATTTTTGTATTCCTGTAAATTATGTTACGTCATGATTCTGGAAAAACATAATAAATTCCGACTTAATTTCTCCCCTACAAAACAGTTTTGACAAAAAGTTGTACTGTGTTGTAATGTTTATGAATATACATCGTGCAATTACTATTCCACTAATGTTAACGTGACTTGAGAAAGCAAAACCATGCCAACATGTTACAAAAAATAGTTTCATCAATGTGCGCGTGTAGAGCCGTGGTGAGCATGCAACCTACGTAAACTATATTTATCTTGTAAAGCAGAGAAATTATTTTCTCATGTACGACATATATGGCCGAACTCCCCAACATGTTAATATTTTACACATACAGGATGGTTATTTTGTGTATGAACGCGAGTGAACAAAATAACTGAATGACAATTTTTTTTTAAACTCCCTCCTTTACATTCCTATATTCCTTAATTTAAGAGTTAAAACATTAAGATGTACTGTATGTCGACAAACTTCTGAACATGTTTTGGGGAAGAAAATTTGAAAAAAATAATTTTCATTCCCATATCTCGCATATAAGCCACACCCCCACATTTTGACTTTTTTTTGTAAAAATTTGCGTCTTATAACCGCCGAAATACGGCGTTTAAAAACCATCCCAGGATAATTAACCAGATCAGTAAGAGTTATAATTCATTACTTTTTAAAAACATCTATGCAAAATGCTTTAAAAAAACTATCACAATGTACAGCTCACATACACGAAATAAAAAATGTTTATATCTTAGTCGGATACCCTGCGAAGACAAATAGCCATATTCGAGAGGTCGTAGGTTTGAACATTATACCATGCCATACCTACACACACACACACACACTCTCTCTCTCTCCTCTCTCTCTCTCACACACACACACACACGCACACACACACATGATATTCCATTTAGTACAGAACATTTTCTATTATAAATACTTATGTTACACTCATTTATCTCCTACAACATAGTCACTTATAAATTTTCGCTTAAAAAATCCATGTTATATTATAAGTGTTTGATGCAGTCATTTGTTTTTCACACTTATAATAATATAACTTTCTTTCATTTTACATATCATGTTCATATACTGAAACAGAGGGCTCACCATATTACCAAACTACACACACGCACGCACACACACACACACACAGTGACAACAATCTTTAGCATTCTTCCCTTCAATACTTAAAAATTTTTAACTATCTTTTTATCAATCATTGTCAAACTTTACTATTTTTTACCAATCTTTCCATAAATATTTACCAATCTTTTCTAACATTCCCATCAATCCTTACTTACCTTACTACTACTAAAAATGTCATCAATTAATGTTCTTAGATGTTCTCTTGAGATTTATGGACATAAGTATTGTAAATAATGAACTAATTTATGAAGGTTAATGAAAAGTCCACTCCCGCGATTAAAGGGTTTTTATGTTTAGTCCTGTTGCAATTTGTCTGTAATGGTGTGATCGATTATTTTAATAGTTACGTGAATAAATTTTTTATGTGTATGATGTTTTGATGATGTTATATATTTAAATGATTTTTTGACGATTTTAATATTGTAGCAGTATTATAAATAATGAAGTAATCTACGAAGCTTAATGAATAGTATTTTACATTTTAAGTTATATTTTATTATTGCATATTTTTAGCTAAGCTTAATCGTAATTAAAACGTTTAGTAGGGCATGGTGACTTACTTGAAAAAAATAATTATAAAACTAAAACACACGACGCACATCGGAAAGAGTAATGACTCCTAAATAATGGGCTGTGGTCGAAAAGAACGGGCGAATGACCCTGTACTCCCTAGCCTCTACTTTCGGAAGTAGTTGGAAATGGTGAAAACAATTAAATACATATCAGTTACGCTTGGACTGGGATATTCTGGCTCCTAAGCATGCCGTTATTATACACACTGAATACTTTCAACTTCGTGAGTTGCACACACACTGGGTTATATAGGCTCCTCAGCACGCCTTACCAATACAGAAGAACACTTCATGTAGACATACATAAGATTACTTTGAGCACATGGTCTGCAATACCTGGTAATAACTTGAAAAGTAATGCCGGCAGAAAATGAATACTGGTCTCGCAGGCAAAAATATGGTACTTAAAAATCTTTCTAAGTTAAACAATTCACTGATTCAAAGTTCAAGTGAGATGATACACGAGTTGTACGGAAAGGAGAGAGCTGGTGCAGGAGAATGGAGCGGGAGGCGGGAACGGTGGCCGCCATGTTGGATTTTCGCAATTTTTTTTAAATCGTTTATTCTCACACAGAAACGTACGTTTTAACCCAAAAACGCCATAAAGTTTACCGTTTTTTTTCTAAAAGTTGGTGGATGCCCCCATGTGCAAAAACAAACCCCAAAATCCAATTTCAACAATTTTGGGGGCGACGGAGATCCTCTTCTTTAATATTCGTAGACTATCATTCCGTCTTGTATTTTCATGCTCTATCATGCAACATTGTATTATACAAAAACAGTAACCCAAAAAATTCGAAAAAATGTATAGAAAATTTAAAGGAATAAGTATTAAATATATATATCACCGGACTCGTCTATTCAAGGCACATACGATAGTTATGTCACAAAAAATTATTTAAATAATTATTTTTTTCAATTTAAATACATTTTTATAATTAAAATTTTTTAATACATAAGTATTAAGTGTTATATATCATTGGGCTCGTCTTTTCAAGGTACATACGATCATGAGGTCAAACAAGCATTCTGTCTCGTTTTTTCCATGCTTTATTACTCCGTGCTGTCTCTCTCATTCCAGCTCCTTCTCTCTTGTCTCTCTTTCTTTCTCTTTTTCGTTTCTCTCCCTTTCTCTTATTGCATATTTTTCTCTTCTTCCATCTCTTTCTATCCTTTCTCTTTCTCTAATTCTAACTTTCGTTTCTCTATCTCTCCATCTCTCTTGTCTCTCTTTCTCTCTTTCGTTTCTCTCTTTTTCTCTTATTGCATTTTTTCCTCTTCTCCCATCTCTTTCTCTCCTTTCTCTTTCTCTCTTTCTATATTAAGTTTCTCTATCTTGCCATCTCTCTTGTATCTCTCTCTTTCTCTCTTTCGTTTCTATCTCATTCCCCCATTCTATCTCTTTTTCTCTATCAGTAAATAGGTTTTCTCGGAATCTACCCACTTTTGTTGTTTCATTCTCTTTACTGTCTCACTTGTGTCTCACATTTGTTCGGCCATTTACTCACACTTGTTCCATAGTCGCATTTGCTCTACTGATTACTAACAATAGTTCGACTGCACGGTATACTTTATTCCCTTTATCACTAGCTAGAGTGCACGAATCACCAGCGTGTGTATTTAATTGCGAATCTAATCATACAATTTACCATACACGAGAAGGTATATAAAAATTTATTGTCAAATATATTCCAGGCAGAACTTTGTAAAACGTATTCGATTTTCAGTACTTTATTTTTTGGAAAACAATGTTTTGTCCTAATATTATTCATTTATTCAATTCGTTTTTACTTTTGTACGAAAATTAAGTCGTCTCGCCTTGTAACCATGCAAGCGCCGACAGGCCTGTGAGTCAGACGTGCCTGCTCTGACATGCGCAAAGCAGTTACGTCATGAATATTCACGTGCAGTGACGTAGGTAAGCATCGCGCGGGGGAAGGGACAGAGTGTAAATGACCGCGAGACACTCGGCTTACCGGCCTTGTCAAATCAATCCTACTTCTAGGAATCGATGCATTTAAATAAAAAAAAAATTTGTCATGTAGGTACAGGATTCTAACACATGACATCACGGATATGAGTCCAGCATGGTAACAACAAACCTACAGAGCGACCATGAACAGCAATTCTTAAATGAAGTATAGTAGCCACCAAACCAAGAGGATTACATTCTTTGGTATTGATGTGTGTGTGTGTATGTATATATATATATATATATATATATATATATATATATATATATATATATATATATATATATATATATATATACATGTTTTCCCCTCAATGCAAATATAGATTATGGACACTATATTTTAGACAGGTTTTATGTTTAAGTCATTTCAATTTAAGCACTGTATTTTAAGTTCTCATAATTTTTTAAGTAGGGTCTGAATCATGTGTGCCTATGGGCGCATTGATTATTTCTAAATAAATCGTTTTAAATAATTATGTAGCGATCCACACTTTTTTTTCACAATTCGGCTCATAAACAAGCCAAATTTGTACAAGCATTAGGTAGGCGAATATAATTTGAGTTTGCAAGCACAATTTTCGATCTCCTATCTTCAAGACTAAAAACTACACAATGTTAATTATTCGTTATACCGAAGGTTTTTGTAGGCTAAACTATCCTGCTCGGATTTTAACAAATGTGTGTGAATAAACCAAGAACCATCATATACTCTATATATCAGGCAGGATATAACCCCAGTGAGAAAAAAAAACTTTTTCATTGATTTATATATATATATATATATATATATATATATATATATATATATATATATATATATATATATATATATATTATTTACATACTTCAGACTACAAACATAAAAACTGAATCCTTACATTCTTCACCCCATTAACATAGCACCTTTATTCCAGTATACTCAATTTTCACGTAATGAGTAATATCTTCTTATATGCAGCTCAAGGCAGCTAACACTAGCAAAACGTCCAACCAGAACCCTTGGCCATATATTCCTCTTATTCATTGCAAACTTTTTCTTTCAAGGCCTCTACATCCCTTGGGATACTATCAAAATTGTACAGTGCTTGATTCACAGTTTTGCATACTTGGCAACTGAAGGCTTCATCCAAAGGCTGAGGCTTTTCAAAAGTACACTCCAGCCAATCATCATATTTTAGGGCACCTTCTTCAACTTCTTCTGTTATTGATTGATTATGCATTGATTAATATGGTGCAGATACGTACATATGTCTTTAGTACCTACAAAATTATTTCCAATCATATATTCCTCTAAAGTGCCCTTGAATGTTAATTGTTTCAGGTAGAAGCCATTCGATCTGGTTTCGCCAACAGCTAGTGCAGGTCGTTTCTTAGCTGCTGAAACTCGGCCTTTAGAGTTCATGCTATGTCTCTTCAGCTTATCGCCATGTTTGAACAGACGCTTGCACTTGATGCATCGCTGCGTAGCACAGTGAAGGCCCCTTCACACAAGTAGTTCTTTCATGCTTCGTTGCACCGTGGCTGTAGGCAAATATCGAGTCACAGTAATAGCAACGAGAACTCAGTGAAGTCGTCGATGGCAGCACTGCTGCAGGAGAACCACCCGAAAAGGTCGATGGTACTGTCGGCACCATGCCTGAAGGAGTCGATGGCACTGCTGGTACCACTCCCGAAGAAGTCGGTGGTGCTGTAGGTGTCACACATGAAGAAGTTGATGGCACTGCTGGTGCCACTTCCGAATAAATCCATGGAACGTGCGTACATCCAATTAGCTCTGAAATGACCGAAGACATCACAAATACCAAATATGATGTCGACTGTAGAAGCTAGCCAAGGCGATCTACTTGTCACGGCAGCCGTCGTCAAAGTAAGCTTCCTAACTGAAACCTGGCTACTTATATAATCGCAAGAAGGCACTTTAACATCCAATGTTCCACCAACCATAACCCAAGTTTACAGAAACAAAGGAGTTCAGACCAGCTGAAAAATAAACAAGCCTTCCATTTGCTCTACCAAACAACACCAGACGAAGAAATCATCGTTCATTCCTCTTACTATAACTGAAACATACCTCAGCCCGCACCCACTAAAATATACCATTAAAGTCGTAAGTCCAACATGTCCGTCATAGCATGATTACCATCAGACACTATTCAAATAATTACTAGTCACAATGCCACCGTACCATACGTTATAACCAAAGTCATATCAGACCATTTCGACACCACATCTCTTATAACCAAAGAAAAATTAAATTCAACCACACCACCCATTACACTAAACACATTATCCATCATAACTCGAGCGACTATACAGTTGAGACCAGCCCATAGCCTAACACCCATTTTCTGTTGTACCAACCAAAAACGACTTATACGTACCAGACATATTACCTACTATAACTATAGCTTGCCTCAACCATTCGTCCACACAGACCATATAAAGCAAACATACAGTCCCATACCAGTGAATCTATCAACTTCTTCTCATACTATCCACCATGGCGACTGACTTCCGTTAAAATACACTGAATAGCTCATACCATGCTAACTAAAAATATTAAAAAGTTTCAAATCAATGAAAATAGATAATAATAATAAGTTAATGCTGAATTCAATTTACATTACAAGAAAAGCTCTTATTTCAAAAAAGAATAAATTTCAAAAAAAATTTGTCTCTAAGAAGATGTTAAGGTTTGCAAGACTATAGAAAATAGCAAAGTGTGTGACTGTTTAAACTCTAGAAAGGATTGAGTGTAGAATATGTTAAAGGTTACAAAATGTTAGATTTTTAAGTTTAGGAAAAAATAAACGGATTTCAAATACTCTGTCCGGGACTCGTTCTCTGTGTCAATCCACTCACTGTTCGTTAGAGAGATCCTGTCCTGTTGGTTCTTCGAGCCATGGTGCATGCAAACTCGGAAGCATACATAATTCTTTCTACATATAATGTGCATACTTGATAAGTGTGTATAGTGAATGATATAGTTTAAGTGTAATAACTTCCACCCCAAATAATAATAACAATAATTAGAAATTATGAATTAAAGGAAATATATACGACCGTTGAAGTCTGGCTGTATTGCTGAGAGGACATATTACCGTGGCGAATGTTTAGTTGTTATTTATTCATGTGTATACGTGCATGCCTAGTAAAAATTCATTGCATGTTTATGCACGTATGGATTTGCACGATTATTTTAATTACACGATTTTGCCATTACCCGATTATATCAGATAACTGCATTCACCTCCACCACTATCGACCTACAGAAGTTGACATTGAACATGTAACACATTAGATGAGCAGTAGACATAGATCATGTAATACGATAGATATCGATCATAAGTAAATTCGAAAGTATTCATTTCCCAGAATTTTGTAAAAATATTAAGTGAGTCGTCCCTGGATTGAAGTGTGTAATCCCAAAATAACATTACATCGACTACTATAAGTAGGAATACAAAGCAATAATATATTTTTGTTAAGTTCAAAATTAAAATAATGACAAATGTTCTGCCCAAGAATGGAACCTAAATACGAAAATAACATTTCATCATTTATTCTAAACAGGAATATTTATCAAAACTAAATTTTTTGTGAAATTCTGATATAAAATATTAATGGGTGTTCTGACCGAGACTCGAACTCCCTAATCCGAAATTAACATAACATTAAGTAACCCTACTACCTACAAAACTCACAAATAAAATCTGTTCAAAATCAGGTATAAAATAATATTACGTGGCCTTAGCAAGAATCGAACCCAAATCCGAAAGTAACATTACTTTAAGTAATCCTAGTACCTATCCAACTAACAAATAAAATTTGGTTAAAATCGGAAATGAAATAATACTATGTGCCATGTGGAAGAATCTAACCCAAATCCGAAAATAACATTACATTAATTACTCCCAGAAGCTACCGTACTCACAAACAAAATTTGGTTAAGTTCGGAAATAAATTAATATTATGTGGAGTCAACAAGAATCGAACCCAAATCCAAAAATTAAATTATATTAATTACTTCTATCAGCTAGCGAACTCACAAATGAAATTTGGTTAATTTACGAAATATAATAATAATAATATTATGTCGTTAAGTATGTATTTGCTGAGTATCTATTTGGTGAGTTTATGCCTAGCTACGATTACAAAAGGTTTTAAGTTTCGTTTCATACTGTGGTCTTGGTTGTTTTCTGGGTTGGTATTTATGTTATGAATTTGATGACTATAGCACCAACAGTTCAGAAAAAAATTACTATGCTTATAAAAAGGCATAGTTCATGACTGACATTGTCAGAAAGAATTTAGAGTTTAAGTGACCTTACCATTATGTTGTATATCAGGTATGGTGTCTAGGTTACGAATTTGATCACTATAGCATCGATGGGTCGGAAATTATGACTAAATTTATAAAAGTCTTAAATGATTAATTGGCCTTGTCAGAAAGGGCATAATGCAAACATGCCCTATTGTAAGGTAAGCGATGTGTTGTATTTAATGCTCAGAGTGGTTATATAATTAATTTATAAACAAAATAAAGGTTGCTTCTATGTTTACTAAAATTTAAGGTGGCAATCGTTATAGTTTCATAATCATTTTTTCTGACGACATATTTTTATCTGTCTAAAAAAACGAATTTTTTGAAATTTCGCTCGGTTATGTTTGTTTCCTAAAAAAATAATAAATATATTTTAAATTTAAGGACATAACATTTCTTTTTAAAAAATTAAGCTTTATCATAGCCATGTTTGTGCTCTCATAATTGAAATATCCTCTAAATAAAATTCCGTATACTTGTTGCTTCACACATTTATGTTCGAAAATTTTAAAGTCTTATATACATATATTAAATATAAATATATAACTTTTTTTATGAATTATGATTTAGCTTATTGATTGTTCAATCATGATATACTATAAATTCGTTTCGAATGAACGAGTTCTTATACACGTGTCTCCTATTTTTATACATAATTAAAAGTTAAATTTCCAATTATGTCTTGGTGGCCCAGATGGAAGGAGCGTTGTGTTATCGAGCCGAGGTTCGGTAGTTCAAGTCCAGCAGGATTCGAAGTTTTTATATAATGTACTATATAATAACATAGAAAATAGTTTTAAGCTTACATCCTACCACAGTGCTCCTATTAACAGATAATAGCATTAAACAACATTGGCTCTTGGAGGGCACGCTACTGAGACTCAATCATTGCGAGAACTTAATGCATGGATTGATCGAACTTGCGCACTATCTAGCGAGTAACCTTGCAACTAGGGTGGCCATCATCACTGCCTAACAAGTAAGTATATAACTGAACACAGCCTACTTTCCTGAGAAAGAGTGTATGAGGGAGTGGGTTTGGGGGGGGGGGGGTAAACAATCACATGATAGCAGAGGGGAGGGTGGGATGAAAGTTGCCAAATAAGTTTTTTTTTTTTCACTTACAAAATGTGTGGTCTTATGACAGAAAAATTGATTTCTGGTTAAGTAATCGTCCCCCCCCCCCCCAAACCGCTCCTCTTTATCTACTTCACTATCACTTAATCAGGTTTATAGCGTACTTATACTTATCAACTGCCATCATTGCAGTAAATATGACAGTCGGAATTTAATTGTAACATATACACAGTTATGTACAGTGACTGTTTTCAAAGATAGTTTTAAATTACACATTAAACTGTAAGCTTGCTTAAGCTTCCAGCATGAGGTTTCTGTTCGATCTTCAAATTCATATGGACAGGACATTTTTTAAAATAAAAACTCAAGTTTCGGTTTTTACGTCGAAAGACCTCCAAAATTACAGTGTAATTTCGAACCATCTGGATATGTGCTGGTTTAGTGAAGACCCATCATCGACAGCGTACAATCGATAGAAATATTGCCATCATTGTCACCTATTAGTATCTTCAGGTAAATGAAGGCTGTAGGTACGTAAACGATGTTTATGATAAGGTGGACAGTTATGAAATCAACCATAGAAAAATGTCACTGCCCAGCATGCATATAATTTAACGGGCGCATTGAGTGACACGCACCCTTTAAAGTTGGTACCGATGGAGGGAAAGTAATTCAATTTCTTAACGTCGAATAAAATATGTTCGATAACTATTTGTAATAACTTAAATTGTATATTTCGCTTTTGTCTTTTTAATGCACCAAAGTGTGAAAATGAGCAGATTTGTAAAATATTAACTTTTCTTATTATTTCACAGTTTTATAACTTTAATGTATTTTGTAAATGCGGTGTATGCGGTGCTAACTGCAGTGTGTGCGATGCTAACTGCGGGGCATGCAGTGCTAGTGTATTAGGTACTATAAATATAAGAAATATACTTATTGCATACCTACAAAGCAGGAAAAAATTAGAAGGAATGATATAGCAGGAAAAATCAACACATAGTCTTCCACTCCGTTATGTCACAGCATTCTTGTAGGTTTAAACTGCAATTAATGTGGTGATGAGAGTAAACTCATAGCGAAACTAAAAGATATATATTTTCCTTATGATTTTCTAAGTTGCCATGGTAGCTCAGGTGGTAATACAACGGCTTCGATTTGTAGGGTGCGCGAGTTCAATCCGGCCACTTGCGAAACTTGTTTTACTTTTGTAAATTACGGTAAATTGCACAATGTAAATAGTAAACTATCGCAAATATGTTTATTTCACCTAATCATTTGCTTATATTCAATACAAGCAATATTTAAATCGCCACTGCATTCGGCCGTCAGTTATTCAATCAGTGAAACTTTTCACATTACTAATTCAATCAGTGAAATTTTTTCACTGGAACAGTCAGTGGTTTTCTTCTGATTCTAAGTGGAGCTATTTTTACTGATCAGTGTAGTTGAATTTCACAGCGAATCAGTGGTTTCCTACTGATTCGAATTTAGAGTGTATTTACTCCGACGAATAGTAACCGAAAACTCAACAGTAAAATTCCCGACACTTGCTGATGGGTGGGTACGAACCATGGTACCCTATGACGATAAGCCGATGCGCTATACAATACAACACGATGAAATCGTGACAGCAATAGTGAATATTAGCGTGTTACAGAATTGTTTCTTCCTCCCGTCTGTCCACTTAGCTTTAGATAATGCTGAAGAGATGCACGCTTCAAAAGGTATTTTTTTCATCAATCAACGGGGTTTTCCACCTTTATGTACGTGAAATTTACTCAAGAGTGCTGTAATTATACCTTCATATAAAGAGCAATGTTTTACAGTTGGTATAACAAAAACAATAAAAATTAATTGCCAGGTAAAATATATGAAAGGCCTTTATCAAATAGTTACAAATGGAAGAGGAGATCCACATGTCGTAAGGTAATTTTCCCATCCGTGTATGGGATTTTCCAATACAATGTACGTTAATTTTGCTCCAAAGTGCGGTAATTTAATTTTACCCGTAAGGAAATCTATGTTTCCCTCACAAGTTTGCGAATATTAAATTACAATTATCAAGTAATTTTCCCATTATTTTTTACAGTGTATCTTAAATAACTTTGTGTTTATTTTTCGTGGCAATTTCTGCAGTACGCATATGATCACTACTATGTAGCATGTTGTTGCTGTGGTGTAACAGATAGTGCAACGTCCTCTTGTAAAACAAGGTTACAGTTCGTGTCCACCTACCGAAAAGTTTGATGGGTTTTAAAGCAAAGTTTCAGTTTCTATTTGTCAGAAAATGTAGGAAATAATAAAATAAATGTTGCATTTTCTCCCCATTCTTTTATAATATGATTTTGCTTTAAAACATAGTGAATTTCGCTTACTTGTATGGGATTTTCACACTTTGTCAGGTACTTTCCCTTACAATTTAAAAGTCCTTCTCATATAAATGTACTCTACATTAATAAGTCAATTTTACCTTACTTGTAAGGGTAATTTTTTTCGCTTATGCAGTATGTATGGGAATTTTATCTCAAACCCTTTTTTACAATGAAGGTAAACCATCTGAATAACTGTTCGTTCATAACAACGCGTAAAAAACTCGTATTTTAACACCGGGGTTGCGAATAGGGCGGAATCACGGTGTTACAATCGGCCACTTTTTTACATATTGTAGAGATAGTTTTATAAAGTAGTCATCAGATTTCAAAAATTCAATTCCAGGTCCGCGAGTCGGCGAAAATTTCTTCTTTTCGGTTCTAGCATCAGCCTCGGAATCCAATTCCAGCTAGTCAGCCTGTACCTCGCCTCAGTATTTCTGCAACTTTCGTATATTTTGGCCTGTTTCACCACTAAATTTGAAACACTTGAATTCTTGTTAAGTTGGTGTAGAATCGATGTGAAATAGCATGTAAGTAACTTTTATTCATATATTTTATTATTTTATGTATACGTTCTTAACAATATAAATTATTGGAGCTAGCTTGTTTACTGTGACTTGCCTGATTCCCCATGGTAAGAAGCAGTATAGTTCTCTTTCCACATAAGTCTTGTTCATTCTTGTCCGCGTGGATCGAAATCGCGGGCGGCAACCACCAGCTGACCACAAAAAAAAATAACAGCGTGTAATACGCACGGGTCTGTTGTTATGCAGCGCAATGAAGTGTCCACTTAGCGAATGGAAAACGCGCATATCTGATGTGTGACATGATGGAATGCTTCAAATCGGAGTTTTTGGTCGCTGAAGTCGAGGAAAGACTGGCTATATGGGACCTACAATGTGTGGAGTATTCTAATAAAACTGCAAATAAATGGGCTTGGGAAGAGTAAGTGGGCATATTTGGAAATTAGGAGGATACTTCAGTGTACGGTGTTGCAGGCATGGGACTCGAACACACACACTTGATGATGGAGCGATGTCCTGGCACACTTGTGGTGAGGGGAGCTAGGGAGTAGCGAGAGTGGTGGTAGGCAGTCTTGTATGTTGGTCAGTAGCAACATATATAAGGCTGCTGGGGCCTGACGACGCCCCTACTATTTGACCCGCTCTGCTGGTACCACTTCGAGGACACATAGACGCCGGAGTTTAACATGTGTTGCGGGTTTCGGAGCTTGAGGAGTTCCCATGTTAATCTTATGGCACTAAGATTGATTCGAGTTATCGTTTCAAGATTGTCCAGGACATCGTTTCTCGCTTTTGTATCTCTGACGCCCCCGCCCGTGCTACTATCATTTGTAGGTATTAGCAACTCCCAACGAATACTTTTTTTCTATAACTGTGCCATATAAATGCTGTTGTCTTGTTC
This sequence comes from Dryococelus australis, assembly GCA_029891345.1. Classification (NCBI taxonomy): domain Eukaryota; kingdom Metazoa; phylum Arthropoda; class Insecta; order Phasmatodea; family Phasmatidae; genus Dryococelus; species Dryococelus australis. Next base: position 160,792,790 of record CM056994.1, on the reverse strand, counting down.
ATTATTATTTAATTACATATTATTATAATCATAATTGCTATTAAAATGGCTGTAGAATGTATACTCTATCCTAGTTTTAAAACTAGATTACATATCATATTGTAATTGTAATTGCCCCATCTCGTGGTCGCAATTGATCCACGCTGTGGATAATAGCGATTAATGGAATACATTTATGTATAAATTTTTTAATATAATTGTTATATTAAGAAACAATGGGCCACCGTGAAATAAACTAATTTAATGTAGGACAAATAAGTACTTTTTTCACTTATAAAATATGTGTTTTTATGACAAAAAAATTGATTTCTGCTTAAGTAGTCGTCACCCCCACCCCCCCCCCCTTATTTATCTATTGCACTATCACTTATTCAGATTTAGAGTGTACTTATACTTATCAACTGCCAGCATCGCAGTAAATATGGCAGTAGGTATTAAACTGAAACATTAGTGTGAGTACTATGCTCAGATAGTCGGAGATCATGATAAAATATACACATTTATGTACAGTGACTTTTTTCATAGATTGTTTTAGATTGCACATTAAACAGAAAGCTTGCTTAAGCTTCCAGCATGAGGTATCTGTTTAAACCTCAAGTTCATATGGACAGAGAATTTTTTAAAAATAAAAACAGAATTTTTGGTTTTTACGTTGAAAGATCTCCAAAATTACAGCGTAATTTCTAACCATCTGGATAACTACTGGTTTAGTGTATGCCCATCATCGACAGTGTACAATCAATGGAAATATTTCCGTCATTGTCACATATTAGTTTCTTCAGGTAAATGAAGGTTGTATGTATGTAAAGGTTGTTCATGATACGGTGAACGCTTTTGAAATCAATCATAGAAAAAGGTCACTGCTCCAGTCTGCATATAATTTAACACTAGAACTACCACGGGTGTCATTTTGACCCCTTAAGATACTTGGACTTGAAAATAAATCTGTATATCTAAGTCAAATTAGTAGAACTTTCTTGACTTTTTCTAAAATTATGTTCTAAACAATTAATGAGAACCTGGTATCTCTTGTTTAATATACAAATATAACGAAATATTTTTGTCCAAAAACGTAGCGAATACATCTATTATACCTAGAACGACAGATGAGGCTCAAAATGACCCCTGCTTCAAAGTGATTGATTTGACTGTAATAAATGCGAAAATAAGTAATATTATCTCGTATATCTATGTGAGATTACCCTTTTTACATGGACGAACAATGCCCAAAGGATATCTAGGGTGGCATGTCTGGTGAAGGAAACAATTGCAGTCTCAGTTCTTGGTCATGCTGCAACATCCTGTAGTCCTGTTGTCTTGCTCTGTCTGTCCTCTGACCCATGATGCAAAACACATACAAAGATAAGAAGTATATATTCTTAGAGAGTAATGATGTGTGCAGTTTTCTGTAATTAAAAAAACATTAGTTATCTCCCTCTATCTACAGTTGCTGATTTTCTTGTTTACAGTTACTTCTCTGCTTGCGATAGTGACAGTAAATTTTCATGAGTATTTCAGGACAGGTGGTGAAATATAAGGGAATGTTCATTTTAGTGTGTTACATTAGAAGTTTAGAATAAGTTGCTAATTTTCTCAGGCAATTCGAACTCTTCAAATAGCTACATTGTGTTATATTTGGAGCGTACGATGGCTCGCCGCCGTGGACTAACAACAGAACAGGCACTCCGGTATTTTCAAGATATTTGTTAAACAAACTCAGGTTGTGAAAATAGTGATAACGATTTGTCTAGTGGTGATGAATACACACCTCAGAATACTGATAATGGTGCAGATTCTGATGAAGAGCCGGAAGTTTTACAAGATGGTGAAGTACGACAACAATCACATACTACTAATCCTTCAGTGACACTAGAAAGAAATGAGCCCATTGCTGTGCAGCAAGCATCTCAAATGGAGGTGGAAGAAGTTGAACTCGCCCCACAAGATGATCGTTCTCAGGTAACGTGTAGGTAGCAGTAGGTGCAAGAAAATACAACATGTGAAACAGACTAAATCTTCCTCACTGAAAAAGATGCCATCTGAAACTGCGACAGTGATACAGCCTCAAAGTTCTGTGCCGAGTGTACATGCAGGGCTTCCTATTCGTCACACTGAGGTTGCCAAGGATGGAACAGAATGGGAGCTGATTGACTTTGGGAACAACCTTTCTTGGTAGACGGGGAGCTCAAATTGTGGTAAGAGAAAAAAGTGGTCCAACACTTCATGCCAGGCGACAAATCAACGATTATTCTCCTCTGAGTGCGTGGAGACTGTTGCTGACACCATGCATCTTTCTACGTATCAAGACATGTGCAGAACAAGAAGCCCGTAGAAAATGACAGGATGATACACGGACTATCACAATGGCAGAACTTGAAGTTGTCATTTCGATAATGTATGCTCGAGGAGCTTATTCAGTAAAAGGCCTGGAGCTATCTACATTATGGTCAAGTATCTGGGGCCAAGTTTCTTTACACAGACCATAGCGCGAAATTGATTTTGCGAAATAAAACCGATTTCTCCGCTTTGATGAGCGACATACACGAAGTGAATGTATACAAATTGACAAGTTCACACTACTGTCATATGTGTGGAATGGATTCATACAAAATAGTATAGCATGTTACAAGTCTGGTATAAAAATCGCAGTGGATGAGCAGCTGTTCCCAACAGAAGCTAGATGTCAATTTATGTAATACATGGCTAATAAACCAGATAAATTTGGGATAAAATTCTGGGTAGCAGCAGATTTAGACTCTAAATATTTAGTCAATGGGTTCCCTTATCTTGGAAAAGAAGACGATCAACCCCGTGAACAGCTAGTTGGGATTTACATAGTTATATGCCTTCTAGAACCATATTTGCAGCATGGCAGAAATGTTCCGACTGACAATTTTTTACCTCTCTAGAACTGTCTCGGGCACTGAAGGACAATAAAACAATCCTCGTAGGCACTGTCAATCACACCAGGAGGGAGATTCCACCTACTGCTAAAAACTTCAAACAGCAGTTGTATGCAACATATATGTACAAACACAAAGACACCACTCTGACAGTATATCAAGGAAAAGTCAATACAAATGTGATCCTTCTTAGCTCACTCCATCTAAGTGTGAACATTGCTGAAAATGAGAAGAAGACTGCTGAGATTATGCAGTATTACAATGCACCTAAATTCGGTGTTGACATTATGGGCCAAGAGACGAAGACGTGTTCTGTCAACTCAGCATCAAGGCGCTGGCCTATTAATATTTTCTTCAATGTGCCTGATTTGGCATGTATAAATGCATGGATTCTTTATAAAAAAGTAACTGGAAGGAAGATAAAGAGGAGGAAATTTATCCTGGAACTGTGCGAAGAACTGCGAGCAGGGCACATGGCTAACAGGAACACCAAGCCACATATGGTTAGTGCGGGTGATGAAGAAATAAAAAAATCACGAAAGAAGTGCGGCAACTGCAGAAAGAACATAACAATGGCTAATTGTGCAGCATGCAGAAAACCAGAGTGTGGTAATGTATCGGGCGTAAACATCCTATATATTTGAAATGTGTATAGTATATAATTTGATGTCAGTTTTGTGGCTGAATAATAATAGTGTTATTTTTTTTGTGTAAAGTTATGTTTCTGTGGAGAAATTAAAAAAAAATACAATATATACGAGCACACTGTTATCAAATCTTTTAAAATCAATTTTTTAATTACAAAAATTTTGGTCAAAATGACCCCTCACGGCAGTTCTAGGTAGTCAGCTGGTGCCGGTAGTCCTAATGTTAACGGGCGCACTGAGTGACATGCACCCAGTAAAGTTGGTAACAATGGAGGGAAAGTAATTACATATCTTAAGGTCGAATAAAAAGTGTTCGGTAACTATTTGTGATACCTTAAATTGTTTCTTCGCTTTCTGTATTTTTATTGCATTAAAGTGTGAAAAGTAGCAGATTAGTAAAATATTAACTTTTCTAATAATTTCAGTTTCATAACTTTTGTAACTGCGGTGCTTGCGGTGCATGCGGTGCTAACTGCAGTGTTTACGGTTCATGCAGTGCTAACTGAAATGTGCATTGCAAACTGCATTGCGTGCAGTGCTAACTGCAGTGTGTGAGGTGCTAATTGCAGTGCGTGCGGTGTGCGCGGTGCTAGTGTGTGCGGTGCTATGAATATAACAAATATACTAATTGCATACATATAGAGCAGAAAAAATGAGAAGGAATGATATAGCAGGAAAAATCAAGATGGAATGATACAGCAGGAAAAAATGTCACAACGATGGTAGTGACGTCATAATCTAATTATTCTTGAAAATATGAGATCTTTGACATTTCGTACGATACAATTGTTAAAACTTAAATTTAAATATATAAAATATAATACATAACTTTTGTTTTATAAAATTATGATTAGTCAAATTAATGGTTGTGACGTAATAATATAATTCTTCATCAAAATACGAGTTCGTAGACACATTGCACGATACAATTATATCTGTAAAGTTTACAAGTTAAATAAAAAAATATTATTTATACATTAAATTATTTATAGCAAATCGAATTCAAAATGTCTCCTCTGACTTCTCTGACTCCTCGGCCAAAGTATGGAGTCACTGAGGCAATTTGAGGAGCACTTTTAGTTTTAGCTATTAATGTAGCAGCTCGACATCATAGGGATGTTTTTTTTTTTGGGAGCTGGCAATATGGCGGACATGCAACTGTAGTGGCGGGAAAGCGAAAAATTAATTTACGAGACACTTGTACTAATACTATCGAGAATAAATTATAGATGTTTCGATGGAAAATACGAGAAATCTGGGAAAAAACAACACATTTTGAAGGGACAATATGAATGAAATGATAGAGCAGGAAAAATAAAATACTGGCTACAAAGACGGTTGCCGAAGATGGCGGCGTACTGGCTACAAAGATGGGGGTCAGAAACAAGATGGCCGACAGCTCATTTGAGTAAACATCACATATGTTGAATCCTCGATTTTCGAGCCCCTAGGCTTTGCCCCGAAGTCCCATACAGCTATTTTAATTTTACATAAGGCGGAAGAATACACAACGTGCATACAAGTACATCTTAAGCAGGGCTTTCCAATGTTCTCATTTTACCATGAACAGCCTTTAGGTGGTAGGGCTTGACATCTTGTCAACAGCTAGGTCATTATAGATGGAGAGAGTTGCTCAGGGAAGAGGGATTGGGGAAGGAATGGGCCATGGTGTTTGTTAGAGAACCATTCCCAGCATTTGTCTGGAGTGATCTCGGGAAACCATGGAAAAGCAAAATGGGGATGGTCGGACAGGGAACGGAACCCTTGTCCTTCCGAACGCGAGTCAAGTGAGTTCCCAATGCGCCACCTCGTTCGGTGGCACCGGGAGTGGTTTACAAGCACACCCGACTGAATATAAGTCGTGCACGATGGAGTTTGAGGTTGTGGATTAATAGGCAGAACGTTTCCATACTCACACTCTGAGAGCAGACTCAGTTTATTTATATTTGCTAACTGGGGGATTTCAAACCTGCATATTGCAAATATTAGTATTTCTGTATATCTAATGACAGTATATAATTTTTTTTTATTCGTTAACGCAAGCATGAAAATAAGCAACACGAATTAATTTCAATGTGAAAAAGCTGTAAAATATAATAATAAGATAGTTACGCATAGAAAGTTTGTCCAAGAACGACATAAGAAAATTCGTAAAAGACTGTACAATACCTAAAAATTTCATTACGCCACAGATTAGCCTGGTGCAGACTTATATGCTTTCGAAAAAAATATATCAGTTTTTTTCCACGTTCAAATCGAATTTTTTTTATCTTAAACTCTACACGTGTATTTTTTATGGCAAAGGAAAAATTTAAATAGGCGTCTTGAAATATTATTGGTTTCAAAGCACTAATAAAGTTACTAAAGATATTCTACACAAACTTGTCTTTGTAGCGCACAAAAACGACTGGTCATTCTGTTAAATGGAATAATTTTCACACAGAATTTCAGGAATTTGTGACAAAATAATTCTTTAGGATTTGCCAAGATGCTCTCTTATAATGGCGGGAAAGTTCAAGAATAAGACATTTTTTCAACAAACGTTTTAGTCTAAAATTTACAGATGCAATGTAAAAAAAACTTTAGATGCGAAATTCCCTTACATGTAAGGGAAGCTAATTACCTCTACATGTAAGGTAAAATTATATTTTAAATGTTGAGTAAATTTACCTTACGAGTAAATAACTATACCCTAATGGTACGGAAATAGTACCTGACAATAGTGAAAAGTGAGGGGGGGGGGGGGGGTGATCCCATACAAGTAATGGAAAAATCAACTATATTGTATAGTTAAATTATATTAAAAAATATCCCTGAGTATTAGTAATGCTAATGTTATTATTGCCTACGCTATAAATCTGAATCAGTGAGAATTTTACTGTTTCAATGAGTCAAACGTATCTGACTGATATAAGAGTCACTTCAGTGAATTTAACTAATAAACCAGATAAAAAATGTCACATTTCCTTCACTGATTGATTCAGTGTCATTTCCCAATTATTCGTCAGTCATATTTTCCACTATTTTCTCAGTGGTTTATTTTTTGACTGATGGAACAGTGAAAAGTCTGAGCAACTTGCTCTGTCCCTAAATATAATTGACTGATGTATCAGTGAAACTGTGTGTAAAAATGGCCGTCGAATATCTTTTAAAAATGGCCGTTAAGCAACGTGTATCCAGTGAAGTAACAATAAATAAAGGAATAAAACTGATACAAAAAAATTTGTAAATTATGTATCGTTTTCCAAAACGCCATTTTACGAGGCATTATGAACACACAGCCTTTCATTCCGTTTTTTTTTTGTCTTCCATTTCGATTCCATATAATCGTCGTAGCGCTCTGTTTGTAGGTTTAAACTGCAATTAATGTGGTGAAGAGAGTGAACTGATATATAATTCGATCTAATAATCCTAACGATACCAATCAAACCAAACCCGAAAAGTTTAGCATACGACTTCAAACCACACGATTTCGCAGCAAAACTACAAGATGTTTATTTTCCTCATGTTTTTCCAAGTTGACGTGGTAGCTCAGGTGGTAAGGCAACGACTTAGAAATGAAGGGTGCGCGAGTTTAATCCCAGCCACCTACGAAACATGTTTTCCTTTTGTAAATTACGGTAAATTGCACAATATAAATAGTAAACGATCGTAAAATATATTTATTTCACCTAATTTTTGCCTACATTCAATAAAAGCAATATTTTATTCGCCACTACAGTCGGCCGTCACCTATTCAATCAGTGAAACTTTTCACATTACTAATTCAATCAGAGAAATTTTCACTGAAATAGTCAGTGGTTTTCTTCTGATTCTAAGTGGAGCTATTATTACTGATCACAGTAGTTGAATTTCACTGCGAATCAGTGGTTTCCCACTGCTGTGACCTGTCCTAAGGATGAATTAGGCCACGCAAGGAAGGGGGGTATTTGTAACTAGACAATAGAGCACTAAAGATATTAAACACTATATTTATTTTACTCACAGCTTGTACATAAAATCACACATTACTCGCTCTTGCCTTTATGTTACAATTATTCATATTATATACCAATGCTCCGCCAATATCAGGTTCAGTCAGTTGACTACTACATAGTAGCTTTGTCTATATTTAAGGTGCTCAGGACTCTGAGGAAGCCTTGAGGTTTAATACGAGGATCCTAATGCTGTACGACCTAGGGCACCCTACAGGGAGTATATTTACCATGCAGCTGTCTCGTCGTCATCATGCGAAACCTCCTCGACAGTGGCTGCGTCTGGCGTCGAAGAAGGGACCACGGGCCTAGTGGTCCTCCCTGAAGTCGTCTCGTCCCTCGGAATCAAGATGGCCGCGAGCCACCATCGCTCCAGTCTTATATAGTACCCCGCCTAGCTTCACAACCTTCCTCGGCGGGTGGATGTTTAAATAACAGCCGGGCTGGCATCTCGAGCGTCGCCTGCCAGTCCTGGCTAAAGGTGACCACACCAAACCCCCTTTCTCCACAAAATCCATGCGTCCTCGCATGATTGAGGTTGACCATCTGACGAGTGGAAGGTAGTGAATTGAGGCTAGGGCAGAGAGCAGTTGGGCGGCTCAGCGGAGGATGGTTGAATTGGTATCATCAGCAAGGGTTAAGGGGTCCCACTGGAAGAGGTCTCTCTTCTCTTTGACAGCTGGGAGGGTAATTTAATTAACTAGTGTCCTTCCACACATTTATTATTATCCCCTAGGGCGCTGTCAGTCGTGGGGTTAAGATATCGTTTACATTTGAAAGAGAAAAGAGCACTTGTTGGCAAATGCATTTGATACAAGTTTTCGGAAAATCTTGTTCATTAAATACTTAGCATTTAATTATGTGTAATATACACGATCATATCTAACACTCTCAGTTTACAATTATTTTGTATACACAAAAACCGTTTCTTATTGTGACATCTTTGATGACTATATTTGTAGTTAAAAACATATTTGACTTAAAAATATAAATATTTATTTATATACAACTGTTAATACTTTGTCACATACTACTATACTGCTGGATTATTCCTTTTACCTACAAATCAACATTCTTGAAAAAAATCTAAATCTATAACATCATAAGTTGTGTTGGCTTTGAGCTATCTTGTTTTAACATTATGTGCACAATCATAAGGTATTCTGCATAATGGAAAATATTATTTTCATACATTTGTTAATCTGATTTAAAATCTAGAAATATCCATTTATATACAGTACAATGAACATATTTGTTAGTGTGTGCTGGCATGGTAATGTTTAGCCACTATGGTTTCATGTAATCATCGGGAGAGAAGGGAGTTGCGTTCGGCGCCATAACTATATAAAGTTATTCCATAAAATTATACTAAAACAAGAATATCGTCGGTGCTGATCGCTAAGATATGTAGGAAATGGGGTACGTGCACAGTTTGAATGTTACAACCCACCACAGCACTATATAAAGAATTACAACTCATTCTCTAATATAATAAATAAACTCCATTATTGGTAATTCGTTATCAGTACTGGTAGTACCAGTCTTAATTGAAAATGTACCCGAAATATTATGCTCTTAACTTAACAAAACGAACCACGCTTATTTTGCGGGTATGTGAACTGGTAGTTACATTTATAATTAAATTCAGGCCTGAAAGTCTGGAAATCATATAAATCTAAATATTATGGCATCCTCACCTTGCGGTGGTGTGCCGCCTGCAATGCGCTCTAGCGCTTAAACTGGAAGGAACTTACAGCAGACCTGACTGCTGGCGAAACCTAGTGTTCAATGTGTTGACTCATAACGTGTGAGAACTCTTTAGTAGGTCAGCTAACAGAAAGCGCTTGCTGCAAATTGGTGCACATCTGGGCGGGCGATTATTTCGTAGCCCGGGAATTTCTCACAGAATGCCGTGCTATTTGAGGCTTATATTAATTGACATGTACAGTTAAAGTTATTCTTAATCAGTTAGTAGCACTTAGAGTAAGCGCTTTGTTGATTTGAACTGACATTCTAGTTATTATTGCCATTGAGTGAAATGGCTTTTTCTAATCAAAATGATACCCTTATCAATTTATAGTATAACAAGCCTATTGCCATTAGTAACACAAAAAGGACCGACGAACTGGCGTAGTTAAAATGTTCTTGGGACATTATAGAGAACACATATTCGGGCCTTAGATTATTGATGTTGGAAACATAATTCACATTTGGCAAATTGGCGTGCAAAATCTTCCATTCGTTGTTAAGTATCGCTGACAGAATAGAAAGTTATTCCTTCATTTCATGAATCTCGTGTAGCCTCGAAGTGCACTGTAAAAAATTTAGTATGATTCCTAAACATGTATGGAAAGTTTCTAACCCAGAGACGTATGAGAAATTTACCATACATATGTCTTGTAACATCCCAATACATGTATGGAGATTTTCCTATGTACAAATGGTAACATTTCCATACAAATGTATGGTAACATTTCCAAATGTTTAGAAACCATACTATAACATAAGTATATCTACCAGACACTTGTACAGGAACAACCCCAAACCAGATTAGCAAATATACTATACTAGTATGGTACTGTTACTAGACATTTGTAAGGGAATGATCACATACGATATTGGCAGCTGTAGTACAGGCGTATAGTAACAGGTATGCCATCTTTACCAGACATATGTATAGAAATCATCGCATACCATTTTGGCAGCTGTAGCACACAGGTATGGTAACTTTACCATACACATGTATAGGAATAATCACATACCTTATTGGCAGTTGTAGTACACAAGTATAGTACCTTTACCAGACGTGTATGGGAACATTCACACCCCATATTGGCAGCTGTAGTATGCAATTATGGTATATTTACCATACATATGTACAGGTATCATCACAAACCAAAATGGTAGCTGTCATACCCAAGAGTGGTATTATTACCGAACAAGAATAAGTCAGTTTGCTCAAATAAACACTTCAGGCAGATGATGAGTGGCTTCCTGGCACATGACTGTGTGAAATGCAGAGCTCATCAGTACACACATTATCAAAATTGTCAGGAAGATGTTATTTATATTACATAATAAAGAAGAATGTATAACTTTTGTAACACTGTAAACTAGCATTATGAAATTAAATTATTTTAATGTTTTGAAAATTATATACTAATAAAAGTTTTTTTTTTTTTTTTAGAAAAAATTAACATTCTGGATGCTATAGAACGCACATTCCAATTCACTTATAAAACTTTAGTGGCTGAAATGGAGGAGCATAAAAATCAACTCACAATCAAAGTAATTATGGCACTCTTACTTCTTTATTTCACAAAATGCTCTTTCTGAAGCTTGTAGCATGAAAACATGCTTAAATTTTGATTACAAACATAGTCTCATTACATGATTTTAAAGCAAGATAGGTTAATTTGCAATACATTTTACAATTATACAAAATACATGCATTCTTCTTTCATATGTAATGCAAATCTTACCTTTCTCACAATTTTGGTAGCATGCATACTAACGAGTTATGAACGTCGTACAGTCAGGCGTAGTGCTTCAGTTGATTCCCATATCCTCCTACCTGAAGCTACCAAGACTTGGATCTTTTACATTTTCCTATTGCCTTAACTCAGGCCAAAGTATGAACAGTGACATGCCACGCTCTACTGCTCATGTTTAATTTCAATTGTTTACTTAAGAACGAGCCAAGGAATGTGAAAAATTTCCAATTTCTGTTTCTTAATTCTTTAGTTATGAATTGTGTAAAACCCCCTAAAAATAACTGCACACCAACATTTATAGTGTGCCAATCAGATTATCCCTGTAATAGAAGTGTGTACGGAAAGGAAGCCTACCCCCTCATGTATGTTGTCCTCAAAATTACTTGAATGCCAAATATACAGGAACTACACCATACTGCTACAGAGGTTATTTATTCTGTGTATGTGTTGAAAGTTTCCTAAAAATTATTTAGGTATGTAGAAATAATAAGATTTTCGGTACTGTCAATACATGGATGGCAAATTTACAAGACCAAAATTTAGGAATAGCACATTACCAATTCAACAAGCTGTTCTTTGCATATTTTTTCTCATGTAGGAGCTGCATTTTACACTTAGGAAACCTATTCCGAAGAGATTAGAGGTAGAAATTAAGCACTTTAGGCAGAAAATTGTTGAAGTGTGAAGTGATTTAGTTAATGCACAATGTGAAGTGTAAGGGATATATATCATCTTTCATTACTGATAATCTAAAAGGAATGCATTCACAATACACAGAGTCTAACTAAATAAACTAAGCAAATAGAGCGAAACACTGCGAAAGCAAAAAATTAAGCATACAACTTGGGAGTATCCGTAATTTACGTATTCTTTATTACTCTACAACAACGGTATCACTTAACTTCGTATAAATTAGCGAATGCAGTGTGCATCATGAATGGAACTTGCAAACTGTGAAAGGGCATAATGTGCATCATCCATCGATAAAGATGTACAAATTCATTGTAAATTTCCCCCTTCATTCAAATGCATCACTTAAAGAAAAAAATTTTTTTTTTGCTAAGCTGATATTATTTCAATTTATCTTTTACAAAGACTTGTTTACGTAAAACTTTTTTTCCATTTTTCTTGCATATGACATATGGCACATTAAGTATATCTGTTATTGATAGATATAAAATCCATTATGAGTGAGTAAACTTCATCATCACTGACAAACATTGGACCAATTGAGTTCGTATTCACACCATATGTTATTGAGGTGGCGAGTAAAGTTTTTAGTTGTGTTTCATGGTTCTTTTTTTTTCATGCCAATAGGTGGCGCTGTATATACTTCAATATTTATGGGCCGATTTTGCTCATACTTGCAGGAAATGTTTGTTGATCTAAAATAAATTGTTTTATTGTGCTTTGCATTTGGTAGGTTAGGTTTCGATAGGTGGCGCTGTAGTCTAACTTCTATATTCATGGGACGATTTTGCTCATACGCATTGAGAAGGCAAAATAGAACGTAAACATGCGCTGCACAAACTAAAGAGGCACGAACACAAAATCGAGAAGCACAGAGCACGATAAGATAAGCACGTGCAAGTCAAACAGATTATAATAGACAATTATGTTTGTTGAAATAAAAGAGAAAAATGCCAGTGATACCACTGGCAAACAAAACATCTGTCGATGTACCCGACGTAATAGAGAAGGCAAAACAGAATGTGAACACGCGCTGCAAAAACTGAAGAGGCAAGAACACAAAATCAAGAAGCACACAGAAAAATCATTAGATTAGCACGTGCACGTCAAAAAGCGGAACAAGGTTCGCCGGGAATATCGAGATGGCATTATATACATATTCATTATGGATAAAAAAAGTGAAACAATGTTCGCCTGGATCACCTAGTATTCCCATACAAATGGTAAGTCTCTCCGTCAATAACATGAAAAATAATAGGAAATGCAGGTACAAACAAAAAAAAAACAGAAGCAAACACCACAAATGTATTTGATATTTCATGTTTATTTCCACAAGTTGCAAAAACACCAGTATTTTTTCATTTGAAAAAAAAAAAAAAAAAAACTATTTACAACAATAAAACAAAATTTAAATTAATTTACATAACATCCAGTGTACCTACAGATGCAATAAGTAAGAATGTCTGTTTTTGTTGTCACTTGAAAATACATATTGTCCACTGATGTGTAAATTTTTTCATACTGCTTTGCAGTTTTCTGATGCAAGCGTCAAATTCACTGTTGCTACTTTGCATTCTTACTCCTTGCGATGAATTTATATCCAGAAGCTGTGTGAAACAAAATGCATTTAAAATGAGTGGAGAATGTGTATGTATTATTCTGATTATTACAGCTTGATATAGGGTTGCCAGATATTCAGAAAGGACAAGTCAGTACATATGTTAGTGACGTTACTTTTATGACTCACCCTAAATTAATAAGGTCTCATACATGTACTAAACAGGGCCAAATTGTACATATTTTTCAATTTGAAAACATGTTGTAGATTATATTCAATCCTGAAAATACATTTCCAAGTATATCTTAGGACTGTGGAAAGCCACTTATTTAAATGCCATGAATGTGTTTGAAACGAATGAACATTTCTTCTTCAGAGGATGCTACAATCACTAATTTGTAATCACATTAACTTTTCCTATATTGTATAGTTGAAATTAAAAATTGTAAAATTGATCTGTTACAGACAAGAATAGTACGCGGAACAAAATTAGCAGAATCTGAATTTTTCTGGGTAAATCTGTACATATGACAACCCTAATTACTATAAATAGCATTGACAGACAGACCACAAAAACATATCAAATTAAGACCCATTACTCTCACCTACAGTTTATTCATGGTTTCTTCACACTTTTTGAATTGAATTACAAATCACAAGCATTTTATACTTATGATAATATAAAATTATATAAAAATATGTTATTTTTAGTCATATTAAATTCTTCTATGTATTTTATCTATGAATTATAATATTTTGGTGTAGCTTCTATACTTGGTGAAGCTTTCTTTGCATAAGGCAGATCAATGGCTAGAAAGTAGAACTTAAGCAGGCCAGGCTACAGAAAAGTTGGAAGAAACCAAGAATAGACTATAAATGCTGTTCACGATAAAGTGAGCACTTTTAAAATGAATTTTTGAAAAAAGTCACTGCCCGTGTCACGTATATTTTAACGGACGCACTAAGTGACATTCGCCCAGTACAGTTGGTGACGATGGAGGGAAAGTAGTTCCATATCTTAACGTAAGATAAAAAGTGTTAGGTAACAATTTGTGATAACTTAAATTATTTATTTCCCTTTCTGGGTTTTTTAAATGCATTGAAGTGTAAAAATTAGCAGATTTGTAAAATATTAACTTTCTTATTACAGTTTCATTTGACCGACGCATTAGTCAAGTGAAGACTCCCATGGCAATGTTAATTTTACATAAGGCGGAAGAATACACAATGTGTATACACCTAGATCTTAAGCGGGACTTTCAAATGTGCTCATGTAACCGTGAGCAACCTATAGTAATAATTACACACAAAAGTAAACACTAGCAACAAAAAATTAGCTAACACTATGACACCGGCTAACAGCCAGTAGCGTTAAGCCCATGACGGCACTCACCACTGACACGTGGGCATGCACGTGTGCAAAGAGACTTCAATTTGAACTTTCCAATAACGGAATATTAATTTGCAGTGTAAAATGTGTCGTTTGTTTTCTTTCCAGGGTCAAAGATTTAAAGTGTTAAAAAATGTATGTTTAAAAATATTGCACAATGTGTGGTTATGAATTCAAAAGTGCTGCACGAAGACTGAGGGCAGTATTATTCCGGTGTGAACGTCGTCATAAAGGACCTTAAAAGAATGCAAAATTTCTACAATTGAAAAGAAAAATGTAAAACAATAATTAAATAATTTTCGTGACATTTATTTTAAAAGATAAAAGTTTTACTCGGCGTGCAAATCACTTCCGCTTATGTGAACCCCGTAGGCAGCCATGGTAAGTCTGTGAGACGCTCGTCTCGGCGCAGTCGTTGTCGAAGGTCTGGAAAGGTAAGATGCATTTACGTACACACTTCAAAATTTTTGAACTGATGTAGATTACCATTGTTCATCCTTAGTATACTGGTTAACCTTTCCTTGCGTACGTTTTTGCCAGATATTTTCCCCCAGCATTATGCTTCCGCTTAACCTAATAATTTGTGCCCTTGTAGCTTTTTTAAATATAAACGAGGAGAAGGGAGGTAAGATGTCTGAGAGGCCACGCGGCTCGCGCAACTTTGAATCAGACCCCATCCGCCTGTGTTAAAGGAATTTCAGTGTAATTTCTGTATAATTACTGCGTGCAATATTAAGGGCTTTAATTCTATGTATCTATTTGAGGGTATTCTTCATGTTTAATTGTTTTACATGCACATTACTTGCGACCATATGGTTCATAGCTGCCAAGTCAATATATGCGCCATCCATGCGCTTTGAGGGTTTATTTGTGTTATATATTGTGCGCCATAATTTGCTTCAGGGTTTTAGGTATTTCTCATTTAGGGTTCCGTGTATTTTTCATGTAATTGATGCTTCGTATGATTGACCACTAGGTCATTTCAATTTTTGATTTTCTTGCCATCCGGCATGTTACAAGTCCAAAACCAATTTAATCTGCAAAAGAATAATTTTTTCAACAGAAATAATAATTCATTTAACCCGAATTTTCCGTTTTTGCGGAAAAATACTGGTTTTCACCTGCAAAACGCGCTCCGCTGAAACACTTATCCATCGGCATCCGTGCCATCTAATTTTGCTTTCACGCGCTTGTATGTTTATTATGACCATTCATGTCGTGTCATCTTGTTCCAGTTGTATTTGTATAATTCTATGAAATTTGTACGGTAACATTATTTCTATCCTAGCTGGCTATGTGTATAGGCCACCGCCACATTAACCACGTGCTGGAAGACGCGCCCCGACGAGTTTGCGCTAGTAATGCCAAATAATCACACGTTTCGCTCATTAATTTCATTATTCTCTGCGCCCTGTCTTCAGGAAAAATCGTCAGTTCACCCTAGCAGCTGTCAACCCCTTTTCCTGTGAGGATTGTGTTTTCTAACATCACAGAGAAGTCATCCATCTAGGAGTGCGCTAGATTAATTGCGATCTGGGGAGCACCCGAAGGAAGTTAGCTAGACATGTCCGAGTGTAATTCATATACTTAAAAATTCTGGCACTATTTTGTATCAGTGGCAAAATAAAATTAAGGCTAACGGTGCATCAAGTATTTCTTCGTAGCGACAGCAACCTACTGTCAATTTTGCAGTGTTTAATGTTTAGTAAAGAGTACCAGTGTTTTGTAAGAACGCTCGGGTGAGACAGACACACAGAACCCCCAGCATCCCCGAGTGCCCTGAGTGTCAACAGTGCGGTGACTGGAAACACCGCTGGCGCCCATCTACAGTAAGTTTAAGTTTATTGTGTCACCGTTCGTCTTGTGTCTCACCCGATGGCGTCGACTAATCGAAACATTACTTATGTATGTTTTTAATATTGCAGAGTAAAAATATATATGCGGTTTTGCATTTTAAATATCCTACACAACTTCAGCTTGAAAGGGCAGAGACTTACATCACTGGTGAAGAGAAAAAGCAAACTGTTAGCAAAGTGTATCCAAATATCACACTGCACAGTTTGAATCTGGGTGATGATGCAGCATTCAAGTACTTGGTGATACTTGCTTTATGTGTTGACGGCCAACTTAAACATACACTATTTGTGGAGGTAAATCACTTTACTGCGAATTAAACACATTTAATTCTTAACAATTTCATCTCTAACCAAAGGGACGTTTAGAGATGTTAACCCCAACCTATCAAGTATAGGTTGGGCTTAACATCTCTATCAGCTAGGTCATTAGAAACTAAGCAAGTTGCTGAGAGAAGCAGGAACCGGGTAGGAATCTGCCATGTTCTGTGCTAAGGAGCGAGCCCAGCATTCACCTGGAGTGATTTCCAGAAACCATGGAAAACTTCAATCAGAATGGCTGGACCAGGAATGAAACTCACATTCGTCTGAATGTGAGCCCAGTGTTTTGCCACTGTGCTACCTTGCTCACTTACAAACTATCAAAACATTAAAAAATAAGTTACTTAAATAATTAGCCTACTTTCTCAAATACAGTAATTCTTGGTTCAACGTAAGTTGATTCACAACTGTGTACCAAATTATTCTGGTTGTTTACATTGTGTAGGGATTTAGTATGCTAGGATTCTAGAATATCACAAAATTAAGTCATATGAAATGAACAGAAATTACATGCTAACTGCCCACAAACTAATCACAACATGACTAAGAGCATTGTTGCGATAATATGTTACACAATTCTGACTGAAAATCATTATCTTGGATATAATCTGTATATATTAAAGATAGAAAAATATATCTTACAATAAATATGCAAATGGTTTATGGTTAGAACTAAATGTTCTTGCAGGTTTAAATTTCAAACATATGGTATGTGTTATAATTTATTTAATGAAATTGATACACATTTCCATGAATACAGAGAATACATTTCACATTAAGGAAGAAAGGACAACCTTATGAGAGCACACTTGGTCATGTAACTCACACTGTCACAGTCATAGTAATTTTTGTGTCATCAATCTTGTACTTTGTCAAGATATTTAAAATTGGTTAAGTATACTCCCTAGCATTTCAGTTTTCTCAGAATTTTACACCACCCACATACAGCTTCTGTTCATGTATACATAACACATTTAATAAAACACAAAAACACACTGTCCCTTTTAATCAGTCGTTACATCCCATTTGATGGCCACATTTTGACCTTTGACAGCCTTTCAACTTTTGTCCCTACACTTGAGAATTTTATGTACATAATTCCCTTAGTCATTTTGTACATCTATTAAATATACTACCATGTGTTTTTATAAATAAGGGACAGAAAACTGTATTATTTAAGTAAAATTAAAATAACAGTAAACATGGGCAAAATGCTTGTTCACTGTTAAATAATTACTCCAACTTAAACTTCGCAACCTAACTACAAAAATCAGTAAATATCACACACAAAAGGAAAATACTCTCACGTAGTAAGGAGTATTTTGTGTTTCCACAAAACTCCCAATAGTAAAGCTGCCAAGATATTTCTAGAGCGAAGTGAAAAAAATTTTTTCTCAGCAATCTGAAAATTGCTGCTAGCAGATATCTGATTTTACACTAATTCGCTTCTACCGAACGGTCAATTTGTTATGTACCGCACTATCACTGTTCACTGTACATATGGTACGGCAGTGTTTCCGCATGTGCCGACTCAATCTATACTAACATTATAAAGAAGTAGTGTTTCTAATTTTGTGTGTTTGTGTGTTTGGATATAGGAGGTAATCTTCGAAACTACTCATCCGATTTGAAAAATTCTTTCACCAGTAGAATGCTACGTTATCACTGAGTGTCATACGCTATATTTTATTTTAAAAATCAATATGGATCCCTACTAAAACTTTAATAATGTAACCCAAAGTGTAAATAAATGACCTATAAAATTCCTTACATTGCGTGCGCTGCTAAAACTATTGATGATAGAACAAAATAATGTACTACTGCTTTGCAGGACGGACAGATTCGGAAAATAAAACGTGCTGTGTGCTGCGTACGGCGCCAACCTTAGAAGCTCTACTGCCATTATGGGGGGAGTTACTTTTGTGTTTGCTGGGGATTTTCGGCAGACACTCCCTGTAGTTACAAAAGGGACGCGTGCAGATATCATCAAAGCATGTCTTAAATCATCTCCCTTATGGAGTTCTATTCAACACCTAAATTTGCGAACGAATAAGAGAGCCTATCTTAGTGGAGACACGCGCAAAGATTTCCCACAACAATTGCTCAGACTTGGAGTAGGAGTTTTTCCTTCTCTAAATTTGGGCACTAATTCTGCTGAAATCATTTAAAATGAGACATTAGGTCAGATAGTCCACAGTCTGCAGCATCTTATAGAAGCAGTATATCCGGGCCTCGAAAATTTACTAGAAAGAGACTTTCACTGGTTGTGTTCCAGGGCAATAGTATCGCCTAGGAACGACACTGTCAATGAAATCAACAATCTCATTATACAAAGAGTTCCCGGCCAAGTCAAAACCTATAAGTCGATTGACACAGTCACCAATGTTGACGATGTCGTCCACTTTCCTCAAGATTTTCTTAATTCGCTTAATCCTTCTGGCTTGCCACCTCACGAACTATCATTAAAAGTCGGTACTCCTATCATGCTTTTAAGGAATATAAGCCCTCCTAACATGTGTAATGGCACAACATTGCTCATTAAAGACTTGAAAGAAAATTTGATGGTCGCGACCATCCTCACCGGTCCAGCAGCCGGCCAGCTGGCAAACATCCCGAGGATTCTCATGATTCCCACGGATTTGCCAATATCTTTCAAACGGTTGCAATTTCCCGTAAAAACATCGTTCGCGATTACTATTAATAAGTCCCAGGGTCAAACTTTCTCTTTGGTTGGAATCGACCTACGAAAAGAGTGTTTTTCCCATGGCCAACTATATGTTGGTTTATCACGAGTTGGAAGTCCCGAGAAACAGTACATTTTGCTACCAAACAATAACAGGATGTCAAACATTGTCTACAGAGAATGTCTTAACCAATAAGATATGAAATACTTCTATCTCAGATAAATAGCAGTGTAATATAATGTATATTAATATGAAAAATTATAAAAAAGTAAATAGATATCAAATAAAAATAGCAAAAAAACTTTAAATTATAAATTATTTAATTAATTATTAAATTATAATGTGCTTTTTTTATTGCTTTAGGAGAGTTTACCCAGCCTAATTAAAGCCGGGTTAAGCAGTTTTTTTTATCTTAATTGCACCCGTGCGAAGCACCCCTAGCGTCGCTAGTCTCTTATAAACACAGCTTATATATGCTGTTGACTGAAAATTTAGCACTTTTTAAAAGCCTTGTTTAAGATCTACCTGTATGCACATTACATATTTTTACACCGTATGTAAAATTAACACTGCCATGGACCTAATCACTTCTTCCATGCAGGGTCAACAGTTGTGTAGCGGTTAGACTACTCGCCTTCCACCTAGACGAACCAGGTTCGATTCCTGGCAGGGTCACGCTTGCATTGTGCCAGACGATGCTGCTGGTCAACATATTTTCTTGGGGATCTGCCATTTCCCCCCATCTCTTTATTCCAGCGCGGCTCCATACATTGTTTCACACTCATTGGCTCTAAAGACTTCAATGTTAAGAGCTGTCCAAATCTCTCCACTCCAGTCTATTCATGTATCCATCAAGTAAATGTGCGAAGTTATTAGAAAAATAAACAGTTTTCTAATTTGCTTATTTTACACTTATATGTAAAAAACCGGAAAGTAATAGAAACCATTTCAGTATTCACAAATGTGTAACTCATTTAATTCAGCTGTAAGACATGCAACTGTCATCCCTACATCATTAAAGGCTGTTCACGATAAAGTGAGCACTCTAGAAACCAACCTTTGAAGAAAACCACTGCCCGCAACTGCGTACAGTATGTATCCATATGTGTGTCACCGCACGAACTGAGGATGAACACGCCCAGTTATGTTGGCAGCGAAATTTGTCAATTAGAATCTCAGAAATAATGGTGTATTGAAATTGTAATGTTTAAACTTATGACTTCTTAAATTGTTCGAAGTTTATTTTATATACTTTATAGTAATTACCATCTTAAAGATAATGCATTTACTGTAACTCAGAATTATACTGTGTCGCGTGATCAGCGCAAAGGTCAAAATCAACGGTCCGTTGTTGTGGTTCCTTCATGCTTCTTGCTTGGCTTTGCGAGTGTAGAGTGGCTGTGAGGCAAACTGCAAATTTGGAAGCTGGAGGTTGTTCTGTTTTAATATTTCTCATTTCTTTTTCAACTTATGTACGATCAGCATTGTTTCAGTATAGGTTGTAGAGTGTTTATTTTTGTTGTAGTGGTTTTATGTAAAGTCATGAGTTCCAGCAAACAACATACGAATAGTCAGCGTCAGGAAGACATTATAAATCTCGTCAAAAATATTTATTCTTTAATTCGTCAAGGAGAAATGAAGCCATGCAGAGTCATCTAGCGAATTGCAGAAATACTAAAAATTTCAACTGCAACTGTCCGGAGGAAGCGTAAATGTGTTTTTACGACGTGTTTCCCCAACCAGGTTTTTCCCGCCTATCTCCGTAGGGCTTTATGTTAGTAAAGTCAATCGTAAAAATAAAGAATGTAAATCCGACAGTTGGAAACATGATTTTATAAACGGAAAGTTAAGTAACAATAATGAAAGTAAGTGAACGACAGCAGAAATGTGACATTAATATATTATTCACGTGAGTTTGCGAAGTACATTATGTCTTAAGTTTGACAAATAATAGAAAAACTTATCTGTACCTATCTACCTGTGCCCATCTGTTTAACCTTTCTTTTAAATCTGCCTTGATAACAAGTACAAATTTTGCAGTCAATAATTATATGTTAGTTTGGCACATTTTGATATCACTGTGTTGTTTTGTAATGTAGGCAAAACCTCAAAACATCTGTAGCGTACGTATCTACTTCTGCCCAACCTTTCTTAAATCTGCTATGACAACAAGTACAAATTTTGCCATCAATAATTGTACATTAATTTACACATTTCGATATCACTGTCTTGTTAGGTAATGTAGGCCTAACGCAAACTTGTGTTCATGTAGTTATTCATCCCAAGTGCGGGTTGTGTAAGTTTTACTATTGTTAACTTAACATACACGTCTCAGTTTGATGTTACACCAAAAATGTTCCAACATTTAAACTATATCACCTTGAAGTTGGTTTGGTTAACTATACATGTAGACCTATAGCTGTACTTGTTGCCGACATTCTTTCTTGATGCAAGTGAAGAGGTTTTATTCGGTAATGCGGGTAAGAAAAATTAGAAAGTATTTACAATTAAATGTCAACAGATATAAAATAATTCCATGTTTGCACTTCTTAATGGATGTTCGAGAAGACAACTTGCTACCTTTTGAGATACATAAACGAAGAAAGTATGCGTTTGTGAGTAGGCCGTCACATCTGCCACATTGGCGGCAAAAAAATTTTAGGCATTGAAATTTAATGTGACTGTAAATTACACAGCATAAAACTCATTCACAGTTATAGCGATAATCACATACAAAACACCAAAGCGTAGTGGCCTGTCTACAATGATATAATATTATTTTGTCTATGTTGGTACATTTCTACATTTGCTACATTTAAGTTCTGTACGTATAGTGGGTAGCAGGTTAAGAAAAATCTTTTCAATTCATCTGAGACTTTTTTAGATGATAAATTATTTAAATTTCAATGTTTTCTATTAACATTTGCTAGAAGCATTACAAAACTTCCGTGGTTGCCACTATCCAGAAATAAACAAAAGAAAATATCTTCCAGAGGAATGAATTCATAGTACACTCTTTCTTGATTCGTAAATGAGTTTTTTAAATTGATAACGTAGTATACGTGTCATGATAGTTTTTACATCTTAGAAATTATGTTCTATATTAATATGTAATTTTGTTACGTGTGTCGGTTGTACACTTTATAAAATAACTTCCTGTTAAGTATTACTTTTATAATTTGTGTTTTACATGATTATTTTTGCCGTTATTTGTGGATATGTATTTGTTTTACATTAATAATAATAAATTTATTTCAGCTTTGTGTGTGCATGCATAAACAATTGTTTGAACGAATAATTTTCTTTAAATACTTCTAATTTAAGTTTTCAGTTCTACTGCAGTCATTGCAATGAAGGAACCACAACAATGATGAGAGCCCATGCACTTTTACTGTAAAATTGGTTTCTCGATGTCTGTGTGTTTGACAAAAAGGAAATGTCGCACCCATTTATGCCACCAGAGACGCCGGAAATGTAGCCATCCAAATTATGTTTCGACTTATCTATGATGTCGCGTTACTGTGTCCTTTTTTAACGTGTCGTGTTATTCCTTGTTCGGTGCACAAGTTTAATTAATGTTTGCTTTTTCACTCTTTCCCCGACTTCATCGCTAGGGCATTATTTTTTTTTCATTCGTTTGTTGTTCGTTTTGTAAAGTTTTTGTCGGTCGGAGCATTGACGGGACCCAAGCGGATATATATATATATATATATATATATACACCTACTTTAAATATGTTTTCTTATTGTATATTTTACATGTTTTATGTATATTATTCATGTTACATGTGTTTATATAATATGTATACGCATATATAAGCTGTTCACTGTAAAATGAGCACTCCTGAAAGCCCTGCTCACGATCTACTTGTATGCACGCTGTGTATTCTTCCGCCTTATACGAAATTAACATTGCCATGGGCCTCGTAACTTTATTGATGTGTCGGTCAAGTGAAACTGTGAAATTATTACGAACAAAATGTTTTGTAGATCTTCTCATTTTTACACTTTGATGCATTAAAAAACACTCATTCTGTATATGTGCTTTCTCCGAAACTTTTTCCAAATTCTAATGTCCATCTCCATTACACATCTGTGTTTGAAAGTATATGTTGCCTAGAGTCTGGAACCATACTTTCTTGTGTCCTCGAAAAATACTGGAATACGTCTTCTCCGGGTCGAATTTCTCAATTTTTTCGAAATCTTACGCTACCTGGAACAAACCATTTTTTTCGAAAAAAAATTATATCTCTGCACATAGATAGGATGCTGCTACAGATTTTCTCTTACAGCTTCACTTTTACATTGTGAGTAGACTGTTTGACAATTGAATTACCACTCGAACAGTCGTGGTATATTCTGATATCTATTACTTCTGCATTAGGTAAGTTTTTAAAATTTCCTTCTGTGTTTTTCCAAGCACGTATATGGGATAGTCTTCAAGTAGCGCATCATTTAGATATTGAAAATATTTTTCGTAAGCTATGTCACCAGACTCCCATTTCAGGTTATGTATCTTAAGTCTGTTCCCAGAACATCATTTTAACTTCAGGTTTTAAACTGTACCTAGATCTGGTATATTTAAAGCATAATACTTTAGAGTCATTTGTGTTGGTTGCTTAAGAAATAACAAGCTCCATAATTTCAAAGGAGTTGTCTTGGTAGTTTTAGAAACCCTGAGCATAGCACATAAATTTTTATGTAATTTCTTTATACAATATTTACAATGTATAAATTTATAAGAAGATGGTGCTCACCTTAGAATCTATTTCGTCGACTCCTGAATCGTCCATTACAACATCTAGAATGATTCTAGCTTCAAGTAGCTGTTCCAGAGTGAACGACATACAATCCCTCTGCACATGTTGCAAGTCCCCATTATTAGCAAAGCAGGCATGCCGGAATGAGAGTCATCACATGGTAAATAGGATACAATATCCTCATCATCGTATAAATATTCATCAAGGAATGGATAAACTAGTTATAATTAGTGGCCCACAAAATAAATTATAAATTCTTTCGGTAGCACTCGCAGTTGCGAGCAGTCTAAACTCAACTATGTTTTCGCCTTCCTATAAGCTAAAATCGCATTGAACATTTCAACACATTCAGAGTCACAATTGTCACATCAGTGAACATGATGCATTGTACCTGTTGTGGATAATGCAGAGATGATATCCCTTGTAGATGTACATAATGTGTAGTGAAATTGTAGTAGACACCTGTTGTAGTGGATGTCTGGAGCTGTAGTGGATGTTTCAGTGGATGCCTGGAGCTGTAATAGATGTTGTAGTGGCCGCCTGTCGTAGTGGATGCCTATCTTTGTAGTGTACGCCTGTCGTCACCATAGTGGATGCCTAAGTCTCACTACAGCTAATCATATGCACACACATGCATATGCACATGAAGTAACCCTAGCAGATTCCGAGTTAACACTGAGAAAAAAATTAATTTATTCTTCTTAATATAGTAAGTGGATACAAAATGGCTGACATTTTTCTTTAAATTTACGTTAAATTTGCCCTTTTACGAAAATCAGTAGAAAAATCATGAAATTGAACATATTTCAGCTTCAATATCAGTCATTTGCAGCTGGATACGTGTTATTTCAGTAATATCACATCGATATTTATTTTCTAGGGACAATAATTTGTATATATATATATATATATATTATATATATATATATATATATATATATATATATATATATATATATATATATATATATATGCATTTTATGGTATACATTCAAAAGTGGGAAAATTATAGGTGAAATACCAACATAATATTTAAAAACATTTAGAATAAGTTTGTTTAATTTATGTTTTAAATGTTTGGAAACTTAAGTTTACATGAGTATTTGGCTACATTGTAATAGTTAAAAACGTAAATAAATATGTGTGTTTGTCATTACTTACAAGAAGAATATGTCTTACAGCTGTGTTGGTATGGAAATTAATCATTAATTAGTTTTAAGTTTACTGGAAACAGAAATAAAGTTTGCTAGATGCGGGGAAAAAGTTTAGTGGAAAATGTTTGATATTTTTTCATTGCATGTATTGCATGTTGAAGACATTTGGAATGTATTTCTTAGTGATGAGGAAAAATAAAATTTTATCGATGGGAGTTTAGTAGCAAAATTTTATTTAGCTGGGAATACACCAACATCTTGCACCTCGAAAAATAGGAGGAAGCTTCAGTCTCCAAGTCTAAGTAACAGTGGGTGGTGGAGAGGGGAGAGGGGAAAGTCCTGGTCAGTTCAAAATCCTATGATGCCTCCATAGGGAAACCATCATTTTGGCCCTGAAGCAAGCCTCCATTTATAACCAAGGCAGCGCTCTAGGGCTGAAGGGCCAGGCCTCCGTTGATTGGCCAGTTCCCGAAATATCCGAAAAACACATTTTTGAGTGCATGGCCTTGAATTGACAGTGAAAGCTTTGCAGTGCGATTACCAGTCATAAAAAAAATGCTTTCTGACCTTAAGGAGGGTGGGTTTTGAAAATTCCCCCTTTGGAAGGGACAGTTCTTGGGTGGTGTGGGCAGATGGGGTGTTTACTGCTAAACAGGTTCTTGCAGTGTTGAATCGATACCAGGGTGCAACTCTGCATTGGAGGGGTGGGAGGGATGGTGTGGGTTCTTGACCTCAGGGCACGTCGCTCTAGCGAGGGGTGAAGGGTAGGGGGTGCCTAAGGCAAGCAGGGCCGATGTGAAGCCCTCTAGCCAGTCGTTGTCATCTTGACTCAGTAGCAAAAAGTTGACAATCGAGGGCAGAGGGATGAGTATCCTCAAGGACAGAGCAGCATGCTCTGATAAGGGGTGGGGGAGGTCAAGAGCCATCTGTACCCCTGTATACAGTGGCCTCCATCTTCATTTGCTCACATAAACTTAGACTAGACATATATATATATATACCTCAACAGATCCTTCATATACACTGGGCTTCAGAGTGTAATAGCTGTGATTCTCATTACGCGATATAACATGCTCCGGGGTTCAGATAAATAATTAACCTTATCAATTAGTGTTATTTCTATACATTCACATATTTGTAGGACGAATAATGTAATCAAGTAGTTAATAGTAGTTTGGCAAGGAAAGAGGTTCTGTCAGTCATAAATTTAAACTCAGCCTCGCTCCACGTAACAGCTTATAAGCAGTCACACAACATACAATCCACTCATTCATTACTTACCTCCAAGGTGGGCGGATATGTTTTCGGGGAGCTCCTGGTGCAATTTCAATATGTATTTTTTTTAAATTTATTTGGAAACATTCGTTTTGTTTAAAATTTCACCTCATCTATAACCAAACATTGCTTCACTGAGCTCGCAGCTGGACAACATGTTTTGGGAGGGGTGCAATTTTATTACAGGTGTTAATCAATTAATTTCTTTTTACATGTACATTATGTTTCTAATGTTCCTCCTCACCAGTCTCACAGGCAGACGGACGTGTAAGGTATGTGCGAGAGGCGTCAAGTAGTGTCATATATCTTGTTATTGTGTTCGATTAGTATACAGGGACATGTTTTATTCGTTGTAAGTTGCAGGGTTAATCCCATACTGGAGACTCATGTAGTTGTGTTCGTTTGTTATACTTCTCCAGTGTAAATTATATTTCTAACATACAGCTCGGGGTAGGCAAATTAATTTCTTTATGTTTAATTTCATACTGACGAGTCACGTGATTGCACTTGTTATTCACACAGTTGTGATCATTTGAAATTTATGATACAATGCATGTAATTTATTTATACATAGAAATTGTATAAACACTCTGAAATTATCATGTGCAACAATGTTATTCATTTGAAATAAATAATACTATCTTTCAAAGCCGTCTATCTACCAACACCTTCTATGAGAAATATCACTACCAACCCAAAAATATATACACTTAGGCCAATATTGCACAAAACTCTCTCTCTCTCTCTCTCTCTCTCTCCCAATATATATATATATATATATATATATATATATATATATATATATATATATATAAACACACCCTGTCCCTAACACATCACACCTCAGTCGAGTGCGAGAACTCCAAGAGTGAGGATTTACCAAAGCTCCCCACAAAAAGAAAGTAAGAGAATTGACCTTTAACAAACTCTTGCACCAAAAAAATTACTCTTTCAATCCATTTAACCCTTTCAAAAAATTTAACAATTTCATCCACTTTCAAAAAATTTAACCATTTCATCCAATTAAACCCATTCAATTTTTATCGGATTAAGATCTGATTAACCGTCCCAATCAATTTTATCGGATTAACCCTTTAATCAATTTAATATCAAAGGATTAATCTGATTAATCAAAAGTGAAATAGGCTCGGCACGCCCTTACTACTGTCATCCCCGCTTTTTCGCGCCTTCGATGAAGAGCTGTATCGACGTCCCCCCGTGGTCACGCAAGAAGTAGAAAAATATAAACTAAACATTCAATAAACTCACGACTACCCCAACGCATTGCAATCTAGCTATCCGCCACTTCTGGAGCAGGCAACTGTAAATAATCCTAATTATTCTTCAATTCATATTTTACTAAAAAAAAAATGATGGTCACGCGCACATGTTTAAGGTTTTTTTTTTATATGAAATATGGTCAGTATTTAACACCTACCTTTAGGGAAGCACAGGTTAGCTCTGCCTCACCATAGCCTTATTTCAAGGACACATGGTTAAACAAATTGAAACACATATCTGACATATTTTGCTTTTTCGGCGCAGCCTAAGCCATGCATTCCCATTTTCCTCTACTCTCCTCCCAAGCTGCAGATAATTTCTTGCTTTTAGAACAAAATATCTCATTATAATTTATGCTTGAGTGTCTGAACTCATGCAAATTTTAATGGTGAGCCCTAAACTATTTGAACACTCTAAAAATTATGATATTGAAATAGTATTTCAACAAAAATAATATGATACGTTCTAATTATTAAGAGCCTGATATATTATAAAGTGATTGTAGATAGTAAACATTCAAAACATCTCCTAAACATTTGAATGTTCACTATCTACGATTACTTTATAATATATCAGGCGACAGTTGTACAGGTTGTGATTATCTCAATTTCCCAAGACTTGTGAACCCTTCGCGGCTGTATTATTGAATTTGAGAGTACAGGTAATTAAGAAGATACTGTTCACTTTGAATGTCAGGCAACATGCTAATTTAATACGTATAATGGAAATTTCCAGAAAAACTTTTTGGTGAAGAATGGCAATATATAAGTGGCATGTGTTGCATAAAATCGATATTAATTTGCATTATGCTGCTGACAGAGCGTTGCAGAAAACTTACGATATATCGGCGCCTCATCATTATAGTTTCGTGAAGCTACTTGTTGGCAGCTCGCTGCACGGCAATAATACATGGTGACGAGCGTGCTGACATACCGGCAGTAAACACACGATGGGATCAGGCGCGAGCGACGCGTTTCGTAGGGCATGCAAGAGGTAATAATTTTATCTGCACTAATCTTATTGACAATTAATTTTTTAATGGCAACTACTTGAAGGTGCAATACTGACGCACATTTACTCGAATAAACGGTATTAGAAAAGTTTCTATATGTTGCTCATTCTCCATGTAATGCCTACTGTACATAGCAATAAAACTGTAGCCTTTGTAGTTGTCAGGTTAACTCGTTCATACATAAATATAATACGGTTTTTGGCATTGAAACAAACAAATATTTTGTTTAGGACTATAATAATTCCAGTATAATACTCTGGCATAAGTCACGAAAAATAACAGTATATTAGCGTTTGATGTTTTTGACAGACGCTGCTTGTTAATGTTACTATAGAGATTTGGGCGCAGCTTTCTAATGGGTAAAATAGTGTACGATGTTTAATCTACGTTTTGCGCAATGTGCAGTCTATATATTTCCATGGCTGAAAGGATAAATTACATTTTGTATGTATATGGAGGTTAATATTTGCTACTACTTGTACTTAAACTACAGTGCTCTAACTGTACACTGTAAAGAATTTTCTGATCAACTTCTTATATTGTAGGTCTAATGGAAGTTTTTAACCTATGCACATGTTGAGTATCGCTGCTTTACAAAGTTGGGAACATCCCTACGAATTTGATTGTTTCCTGAGCAAACTTAGGAACGCTATCATGTATGAATTGGAGAGATCATTATCATTCCTGCTTTCTCACTAAGCGTATACACTGGTATCGTAAATTTCCCAATAATTTCTTAGAGCAGACGTTTCTATTCTTTTTCAATGTTTGCAGTGTAATGTATTTCCCCATGCCTTCAACTGATATGCTAAGTAAACTTACATGCAGGAGGTAATGAAATTAACACAGAAATCAATATTGAATTTTATACACAGTCTAAATTTTTATACCAGACTTTCAGTTCAGAAGTATTGTAGTTGAACACCTTGGTAGCATCAAAGCATCACACGTTACACTCAACCAATGCAACGCAAGAAGGCTGAGTAATGCTGTTATCGAAGACTTCTACTAGTGCTAAGCACAAGTCAAAATGAGCAACCTGTGCTCGATTACATTGACATTACGACTACAGCTTCCAAGTAAAACAATACTATGAATAATTAACACACCTTGAACACGCATTGAGGCAACCACTACTTCATATTCAAACTAGGTAGCCCACCACTACTCACCTTGTGGAGAATATGCCAAACATAGTTGAAGACCATGGCTCCAAACCCTAAGTTCTTACATCGGTTATAATTAAACTCAGTGAAGCCAGTACATAAGCATGCCCTGGAGTGGATATGAAGGAGCTGATACCCGATGAATTGAAATGAAATTTATAATTTCCACCTGAGCTGCGACGTCGGAGGGGGTAAGAGAAGGTAAGATGGAGGGACAGGTAGGGCGAAGGAAGGGGATATCGGACCGCCTACGGTGGCAGAGTCAATGGCAGAGACACCGGCGGAATTCTTTAACAGCGACAGTGGTGCCACCGGCGGCTCACCATAATCAGTTTTATCTCTTGGCATATTCGTTTCTGTGCTGAACAAAGCTTAAACAAACAAATTGGAATTTACTTGAAAGGGGACAGTAAGAGTTCATCCCATTTTTCTAGTAACTGCACATTTATATTAAATAACAAATTATTTCTATAAAATATTACAGCAAATAAATATGCAATTTTTGCAAAGAAAGAATATTTGTCATATTTTAATGTGATATAAAAATGTTTGTTACTCTTTCTTTTAGCAAAAAATTTTGTCTTCGCATTATGTACCTCGTCGACGTATTAGCATCGTTGTATGGCAACAATTCTAATTACGCAACAAGTGAAACAAATTCATATTATAAACAATTTTTTTATTTATTGGTCAATAATGCGAAAAATATTCGCCTTATTTTTCTACCCAGAATCATTTTTTTGGGTAATCCCAACAGGTGTGCTTACAAACTCCTCTCAAAATTATTTTCATTGAAATGTTGAAAGTAAATGTATGACGTATCGGGAATGAACTGGTCTCTTCCACATTTAACGATACAATTATTTAACGATCCATTCATTCTTCCGTGCATCCTTCAGGAATATTAGATATGAAATCGCACTAGCACGAATGTTCGTTTTATTTAAACTGTTGTTGCACACTACAACCGCACATCCTCTACCGGGCATCGAAGAGTATACGTGGACATGAAAACACAAGTGGCCACAACCTACAGGAAAACGAAACACACCCTGTGTTTGACACTAAGCGGGAGCGGGAGGGATTTCCGGGCTGCCTCGGAGGACTTTGAGCACGTCATGCCTCTGCCACACGCCGTCCAGACCTCGGTGCTATATTGCCCTTCTTGGGCCGACCTCCCCTTCACAGGCCTTGGCAAGCACCGACAGCCTGTAGTATACCTACAGGCCGTTACTTGGCTCCTAATACTTGCTTGTGTTACCGAGGGACATTGGCAAGTTTTACTTTACGAGTGCTGACAGCTTCTATTTTATTAATCCCTCTCCTACGTATTGCTACTGTTATTCTAGAAGGACCTAATACATTTACGATTTCGAAGGGACCCTGATATTTAAACGAAAACCATTTCTTTCGGGCGTGTGTTTTTACCCACACATATTGTCCTACTTTTAATTCGTTATGTCGGTCTTTGTTGTCAAAGATCCATTTTTGTTGTTGCTGGGAGACAACCAAAGTAACGTGTGCTTGCTCTCATATTTGTTTAAGCCTTTCGCAGCAGTCATTAGCGCGGGGGGGGGGGGGATACATATGACTAATGACGTGGGATGGCTGGATGGCTTCAACCCCGTGCATAAGGAAGAAAGGGGTGAACTTGGTACTATGGTTCACTCATGATTGTATGATAATAAAAAATTATGTATGAGATGTTTTCGTCCCAGTGATTTGGATCATCGCCGGCACAAGAAGTTAGATGTTAGGATAAAATCTTATTAACTTGCTCCGTAAAACCGTTGCAATCACAGTTATATGCCGTCGTTTGTAATTTCTTTATTTGCCATTTATGCAACAGTTCCATCATAAGCTCATTATTTAATGAAGTGCCTCTGTCTGTGATGATGAATTTCGGGCAACAAAATTCTAAAAAGACGTCTTTTACAAAATTAGCGCAAATTACGGCATCAAACGTTTTACAGGGCGTGCGACAGCAAATCGAGTGGCGAATTCGGTCATGACTAATACATGTTTATTGCCGCGGGCTGGAGTTTGTAGTGGCTCTTTCGCGTTAAGACCCCATGACTCATGGGGGGGGGGGGCGGTATTGGAGTTATCTGACCTATAGGCTTCTCATTAGGTACTATAATTCGCTGACATGTGGGACAGTTCTTTACATACTCTTTAACATATTTGTTCATCGTATCCCAATAATATGTCATTTAAATTTTTTCTAATGTCTTAAAATGACCAAAATGCCCTCAACTTAACAAAGTGTCGTGGTAGGCAGTTATTATTTCGGGGACATAATATTTCGATACAAGTGTCAATTTACGCTCTCCGGATGGGGCATGCTGATCTATGTAAATTTCGCAGTTTCTGGAAATGGCGCGTCATCTAGCAATGGGGCGATAATTTGGAGTAGCTTTGAACAGTTCCGTTAGAGCTAACTTTAATTGTTCAATATGAGGGTAATTTGCATATTCGGCTAAAAATGGTGACGCCAACTGGTCAGTGAGTGAAATAATAAAACGTGAGTATCGTTGTCAACTTTGATGTATTCCTGCTCGTGAATAGATTAAGTAAATATAATACTTTTTCATTGTTGTCAGCATTTATAAGTTTACAACAATTCAACAATTCAGGGTCAAGACATTTGACAGATATCTTTTGTGAATTATTGTTCTGAATGATCTCCATATTGACACTGTATATAGTTGTCACTGTTTTGGCAATTGCCTGCATTGGTAAATATTCTTCATTAATAATAGATTGTCCGTAGTCTGAAAACCTGATTTGATCACTTGTTTAATGTCAGCCCAGTTGTAATTAATGTATTTTGCTATGGTGATTTTCGTTTCTGTGTGTTTTGTGGGGTCTTGGAATAGTGTTTCAGATAATACTGTGTAAAATAATGTACACTTCATGAACTGGCATTTTACTTGGTGGGTTACAGTGTTGAAAGTAATGGGTACCGTGTCAGCTTTCCCTACTGTAGGTATACGACTGAGGGCATCTGCAAGGGTATTTAATTTGCCTTTTATGATTTTGGCCTCAAAGTCATATTCAGTTAAGGTAATGGCCATTTTCTGGATTTGTATATTATATTCGGCTATGAACTACAAATATCTTAAGCTTGTGTGGTCAGTCTCTATAACAAGGTTATGGCTGTAAAGAAACTGCTTAAAATATATAACGAAGTATTTGATTGCCTATGATTCTCTTTCTGTTGCTGACCATTTCCGTTCGTTCAGGGATAGCTTCTTTGAAACGAAGGCAATTATGTTGTGTTCTTTGGTCGTGGGATTTTCTTGTAATAGCACAGCACCTATAGCAGTTTGTGATGCATTAAATGCGTGTATTTTTTGTCTATTCTCCTCAGATTTAGCTAATGTGGGTGGGTTACTTAGCGCTGTTGTCAGCTTCTGAAAAACAATCTGTTCCATTTCGCCCCATTTAAATGGTGTTGTTTACTTGGTTAATTCTGTTAAGGGTTCTGCTATCTGGGCGTAATTAAGTGTAAAGCGTCATAAATAAGATGCGAGGCCTAGAAACATTCTGATTTGTTTGACATTTTTGGACAGAGCCATTTGTTGTATTGTCAGTATCTCTTCCGGAACAGTTTGTATTCCTTGAGGTGTTATATAATGTCTGAGGATTTCAGTTTCGTGGTGGGCGAAATTACATTTCTTGCTGTTAATTTTAATGTTAAAAGTCCTCAATCTCTCCATAACCTTACGAATGTTGTTTAAGTGTTCCATGGACGTTTTTCCAATAATAAATATATCACCTATGTAAGTGAATGCTATATTCCAGCTCAGCAGTCCTAACACAATGTCAACAAAGTTTTGGAAATAGTTAGGACTAGTGGCGAGGCCAAAGGCATACGGGCGTACTTATAAAGTCGGATTCCATCCACACTAAAAGCTAATATATGCCTGTCTTCCTTATGGACTAGTATGGTGTAAAATTCGGTAAACATATCGATCGAGGTTATGTATTTTGAATTCTTTAAAGTTGTGATATCTTCTTTTCGAGGAATTCGGTATTGGACCTTAGTTAAATGTTGGTTCAGCAATCGAATATCTGTAAGAAACCTAATTCCTCCCTGCCGTTTGGGTATAACTAGTGATGGCACAGCATACGCTAACTCTGAAGGTGTGATAATTCTCCAATCGATCATCTGTTGTATTTGTGCTAGGACATCTACCGTAGTTTTGGATTTATCCTATACAGATGAGTTTGAATTGGTTTAACTGTATTTAAGTCAAACTTTGTTTTGTAATCATTTGTTTCGGTTAACTCATGAATATTACTAGCGAAGCGATCACTCTATTCTTCCAATAACAGCTGTAATTGTGTTTTTGATGACTCGGTAACTGAAGATTAATATTTCCCAATGGTGTGTGGTCAGCATTATCATCTGCAGTAGTGATTTTATTTATATCATATTCAATGTGATTACTGCGATCATATTCAATTGAATTGGTATTAATAGGTTTCTCCGCTATTTTATCATTATTGGACGCATATACAAACATTAAATTGTTCGTTAAAATAGGCACTATATCGTATCTTTAAATAAAATCAAACCCCAAAATCATATGAAATTTTAAATGATTGATTAGCAAGAATTCTTGAGGAAAATTATGCCCATGTAGATTTATGTTGACTTTTTTTGTATTGTGGTATGTCAATGTCTTCGGTTGCTCCTACTATAGAAAATATTTTTCTAACTGGCTGACAGTTTTCTTTATTCACTAATGTTGTTGCCATGCAGAAATGAGAACATCCTGTATCCAACAACACGTTGTATGTTTTACCAGCAAGTCTGACAAGGACGCACGATGTTGACATTTTCACATAACCAGCGCTACACTCGTCCATAGTAACTGGTGTGGTCTAAGGAGTCTAAGTTCAATGCTTCTAATAACGGCCGGTGGCTCAGATTGCACTGACCCCTTTCACTATTGCCAACTGGTACCATGTTATTGTTTACATGACTGTACGTTCCCACGTGCTGTAACTTGATCCTAGTTTCACCAATCTCGAACCTGTGTTTAAATTTGCGAAATCGCACCACAATGTTGGTTTGAAATTATTGTTTCTGATTGGGGAACAATGGGCAATTGTCGGCACGATAAGATGTGTACAAACACAAAACACAAGAGGACAAAATTTCCGAGCGTGGTCCCGACGAACACTGTCCTTGTCGCTTTACATCACGCTTTTGCTGTGTCACACATTCCTTCCTGGTTACCGGCTGGTCAGAGGCCGTTACTTCCTTGTGCATGCATAGGTCGCGTTTCACAGTCGGCTCACAGTGTTGGAAAACTCGCGTGTCCTTGACGCTTACCTGCGCTTCCGCGATGCTCGGAGTGTCGTGTGTCACGGGTATAACCATTTGTTTGATTCTTGTTTTGATCTTGTAGGTGTTTTCAGATTTCCTCGTAATATGCCCTGACTGGATTTTTGGGTCGCACAATGTGAAGCCAGATGTCCTGCCTGCACTATTTCCATGTTAATCCCTTGTTTTATTTTCGCTCATGTGAGGTTGCTATGGTATTTGGAAATGTTCCCTACGGAATTAAATGTCGCAATTTCCGCATATGTACAATGCGGGACTTGTTTCGTAAATAACGACTGGCATGCATTAATAACGTGCCTAAAACTTTCGCCTCGGGTAGGTCGTGTCTTTGTGTCGTATTTTCCTGGCATGTATCGCCTCGCTGTCGGCCCTGACTGTTACGCACGTCCTTTAAGGACCCTGCCTGTCTGTTGTGCACCTTGAAATGTTGTTGCATACGATGTTTCTGCGGCCTTGTATGTTTTGCCATTGTGCCCTTAAGGGTCATGTCTGCCTGTATGTTGTGTGGTGAGTTTGCAACTTGTTTTTTGACTTGTCATAGGGGGTGGTGCCTACTGCCCCCTCGTGTAGAAGTTTTTTTGATTGTATTGTTTCTGTGTGTAGGTTTCATTACTGTTAGGGTGGACTTCTTTCTGGTAGAAATTATTTAGTTTTTGCCCTTATTTGTATGTTTGTTAGGCTGTTTATAGAATAGTTTGTTCCCAGATTGGGTGTTGTTGAATGATTGGTGATTTCCATATTTATGTTGTTGTGTTTGGTCTGTCTTTCGTACAAAATGCCGCCAATTTTTTTGTGGATATGGGTGTTGGTATTTTTTTTTAGTGTGAGGGTGTTTGTAGTGCTACGCGAATTTTTGGTTTTCTATTGCCATGTTCGCGATTTCCTCCTTCAATTTTGGTTCTTCTGCTCTTAAGGAGTCTGGGTCCGACAGTGTTTGGTGACCAGATATTGTCTTGTTATACCTGAAGAGACCAAGTTCAGCTCTCTGAACGCTTGTGGTTATATCATCGATGGTGTCATTTTTCAGATCAACAATTCTGTCTGCTAATGAAGGTAGCAACGAGTGCCATACAATACTTATGAAATTGCTGTCCTTTACAGTGGGATTACATTTGTGGTGATAGTACACGAGTGTTTCGAAGTGTTTCTGCATGCTCTCATGTAGTTTGTGTTTAGTTGTAAACAAAAGTTTCTTTGCATATTCTTCAGTTGCAGGTGTGGATAATGTGGTCTTTAATTTGCTCACGATACCTTGCCACATAATCTCGCCCACAGGTGTGTGTAAGTAGTTACCTAGTGTATGCTTGGCTGACCCATTTAGACAGTACTTTAACTTTTTGCAATTGTCTTCATTACTCCAGTTATTATTTTCAGCTGCCTGGCTTTCCCTGTTCAAAGAAATCTACCCATTTTTCTTTGTCATCCCCTGAAAACGTGGTTGTACAGTTATGTTCACGGGTGGGACATTTGCCATGGTGGGTAGTTGTGTTGTACTCTTGAGAGATGATGCTAAGGGTGAATTTTCATAAAAGTTATCTGTTGGTCAGTGTGAATGTGTATGGTTGTAAGGTAATCCAACATATGTCGTTCAATGTTTTGGTATGTTGGAGGTGGTGTTGTCGGCAGAAGGCCACTGTTTGTGATTTTCGTAATGAGACTTCCTGTAATATGTGTGGAAATAGTGTTAAATTGGTCAATTAAATCATTGTTCTCCTGTAGTAGTTGTTCTGTAGACTCACTTAAACTTTGGAATTTATCTATGGTGTTTGTGTTGCAGGCTGCTTATTTCCTTTGAGTGTCGGATAAATCAATAGTTGCGTGTTTTATTATACTACATGCTGTGTTCAAAAACAACGTGTTATGTTTATTTGTAATAAAGTGTGGTACACTGTACTTCAGTGGAACTTGAGGCCTTAATATCTAACATGCACACACATAAGGTTGCTTTAGTGATAATTCCCAAACTGCTAACACACTCGTAGAAATTTTCTTTCCAAAATTAAAATGGTCTGAAAAGATGACGTAATTTTTCATGCATTAAACTTTAAACGAGCGTAAGCACACACACACACACTCATACTAGAATAGGCACCTAGGCATGCTGAAGAAACTGCAATGCGGCTGTTTATGGCCGCGCACATGGGCATGGCAGGAATTCACTGAGGAGTGCACAAAACTTTGTGGTATTGAATGGCGGATACAAGTTCACGCTTATATAACTGTTTACTACAGTCATCTCTAGGTTCAACTGAGAAGTCTAGGGAGAAGATGAGAGTGTGCTAGAACTAAGGGAATTATTGAGTGAGTGTTTGTTTTTCTCTAGAGTTTTATAGTTAAAATCAAATAAAAATTATAAATAACTCTCTCTTTAAGATAATAAAATGAATAGTCAGTAAATATTGAAGTTTTGCAGAACAACAGTGGGAAAGAAAAATTGGAAAGCTCGAAACACAAAACAGTTATAAAGAACACAACATCTCAAATGAATGCAAGAACAATAGTAGAAAATATGGAGAAAAATAGAAGAACAAGAAGGAGGAAGAGAAGAAAAATAAGAGAAAAAGAAGAGAGAAAATGGGGAGGGGAACAGAGAAGTGAACTAGAAGAACAGAAGAGTGGAAAAGAGGAGTAGAAGCAGCAGGAAAGAGAAGAAGAAAGAAGACAATATATGAAACAGATTAAAGAAGAATTGAAGGAACTGTGGAGAAGGAAATCTAAATTAGGTAAAGATGTGATTTGTGATAATATATTGGTTGATGTCTGGGTATGTTTATATGTAAAAAAGGGACACCTGTAGGAGCAGAGCTCCATTCCCTCGTCTGCTGGGAAACGAAGGCCTGGGTGTCCAGAAGGGGTACTTCGATGTCTTGGAGGTTGGAGTGGAATGGTGGGCATTGGAAAAAAATAAAATGAACAAAATAGATTAGTACTGATAGGGATGGGGCTGGGGGCCTTTGGGTTCGTGGTTGGGGCCATTCGACTTTTGGGTGCCATGGCGAACAGGCCGAAAGGCTAGTTAGCTGTGTGCGGGCCCGACGGCATCTGGTCACTCGGGCCGATTCGTGGGAATCCCGGTACCTAGTCTGTTCCTGTGGGGGCTGCGAAACAGGGGGGGCGGCAGAAAGGATACTCGTCGGAGAGCTATTTTGGTAGGGGCAGAATAGCCCATCACCTTCCTAGGAAGTGCGAATGATGATTTAGAATTTAAATATAATTTGTATCTTAAATTATGGGCGCCCAGACAACAGTCGCCCTCCCACAAAAAAAAAGTGTATCTATATAACTAATATACTGTTTGTTAAATTGTAGTAGTTATTATAGAACTGAACACCCTGGATGGGTGTACCGCTAAGTAAAGTCAATGAAATGAATGAAAAAAAGTCATCTCTAGGTTACTGAAGGACTTTGGCTATAGTGCTTTCTGACAGGGGGTAAAACCCTGGGTGACGGGGATTATGAGGCATTTTGTCATCTGATTGAAATTGGAATAAACAATGCGGTGACTTGAAATGAACTTAAGAACAACTTAGCCTCCACTATTGATATATTTAGAATTTATTTTTTATAACCTGTGCCAGGGAATGTAACCCCGTGAGATGGTGGAAAGTGGTGGTCCGCATTTCTAATCTGCAGCTAGACTTTGAATGCTATCTTGCACCAATTGTGATTGTATTTTACTCCACTTTATCCTGTGATTATGCTAAAGGAAAGGTTGGAAGCTACTGCTGCCTCCACCATTTGCTATGAACTATCCTGAGGATGAATCAGGCCACGCAAGGAAGAGGTATATTCGTAACTAGAGAATAGAGCACTCAAGATATGAAACACTGTATTTATTTTACTCACAGCTTGTACATAAAATCACAAGTTACTCGCTCTTGGCTTCACGTTACAATTATTCAGATTATATATTAATGCTCCGCTAATATCAGGTACAATCAGTAGAGTCCACTATATTTAAGGTGCTCAGGACTCTGAGCGAGCCTTATGGTTTAATACGAGGATCCTAACGCTGCGCGACCTTGGGCGCCCTACTGAGAGTATATTTACCCTGGAGCTGTCTTGTCGTCGTCGTCGTCATGCAAGACCACCTCAACAGTGGCAGCATCTGGCATTGAAGTGGGGACCATGGGCCTGGTAGTCCACCCTGCAGTCGTCACGTCGTCCCTCGGAATCAAGTTGGCCGAGAGCCGCCATCGCTCCAGTCATATATAGTACCCCGCCTAGTCACCCAACCTTCCTCGGTGGGGGGATGTTTTAATAACAGCTGGGTTGGCCTGTCAGGGTCGCGCCTTCCTGGACTCTCGATTGTAGCCTGCCAGGCCTGGCTACTGATGACCACACCACCACTGATTCGAATTTACAGAGTGCATTTCCTCTGACGAATAGTAACCCAAACCTCAACTCTAAAATCCCCGACACATGCTGGTGGGTGGGCACGAACCATGGTCCTCTATCATGATAGGCCGATGCACTATACATTACATCACAACGAAGTCGTTACAGAATCAGTGAATATTAGCATGTTAAAGGATGGTTTATTCAACCCATCTGCCTACTTAACTTTAGACAATGCCGAAGAGATGCACGTATCTTAAGGTAATTTTCCCATTCATTTACAGGATTTCCCACCGCTAGGTATGAGAATTTTACTCTAGAGTGAGGTAATTATACCTTCATATAATGAGCCATGATTAACAGCTTGTATAACAAAAACAAAAAGAATTAATTTTAAGGTAAAAAATATATGAAATGCATTTATCAAATAGTTACAAATGGGCGTCGAGAACCACATGTAAGGTAATTTTCCCATCCATGTATGGGATTTTCAAATTCCATGTGCCTGAATTTTACTCCAGAGTGCAGTAATTTTATCATACCTGTAAGGAAAACTATGTTTCCCACACAAGTCTGCGAATCTTACCTTACACTTTCAGGCATTTTTCCCATTATTTTTTGTAGTTTAGCTTAAATAATTCTGATTTAATTTTTCCCAGCAATTTCTGCAGTACAGATAT
Organism: Dryococelus australis; assembly: GCA_029891345.1. Classification (NCBI taxonomy): domain Eukaryota; kingdom Metazoa; phylum Arthropoda; class Insecta; order Phasmatodea; family Phasmatidae; genus Dryococelus; species Dryococelus australis. The sequence continues at coordinate 160,752,252 of CM056994.1, read as the reverse complement.
GATCAGTACTATGTAGCATGTTATCGCTGTGGTGTAATGGATAGTGCACCGGCCTCTCGTAATACAAGGCTATAGTTTGTACCCACCCTAAAAAGTTTGATGGGTTTTAAATAAAAAGTCTAGGATTCTATTCGTCAGATAATGTAGGAAATAATAAAATAAATGTCCCATTTTCTTCCCATTATTTTATATGATTTTTTAAATATAGTTAACTCTCATTACTTGTATGGGATTTTCACACTTTTGTCGGTTACTTTACCTTACAATTTAAGAGTAATACTTGTCATATAAATGTACTCTACATTAATTAATTAAATTTTACTTTATGTGTAATGGTAATTTTCTTCCCTTATGTAGTATGTATGGGAATTTTATCTCAAACTTTTTTACAATGAAGGTAAACCATTTTAATAACTGTTCTATAATAACGTGTAAAAAAACTGGCACCTTTTATCACTAGTGTAGCAAACAAAAGGGAACAACGGTGTTACGATCAGCCAGTTTTTTACATATTGTTTAAATAATTTTATAAAGTAGTCATCAGATTTTTAAAATTCAATTCCAGGTCCGCGACACTGCGAAAATTCCTTCTTTCGGCATGTGACGTCACAGTCGGAATCCAATTTCATCTAGTCAGCTTGTAGTCTGCCTCAATATTTCAGCAACTTTCGTATTGTTCTCTCCAGTTTCACTACAACATTTGAAACACTTTCATTTTTGTTAAGAAATGTAAAATCGATGTGAAATAGCATGTAATAACTTTTCTTCCTATATTTTTTAAATTTTATGTCTACGTTCTTAAGAATATAAATTATTGGAGAGAGCTTGTTTAATGTGGCTTGCCTGATTCCCCAAGGTAAGAAGCAGTATATTTCTCTTTCTTATAAGACTTACTCATTAATGTCCACTGCGATCGAAAACGTGGGCTGCAACCACCAGCCGATCACAAAAAAATAATAACAGGATGTATTACGCACGGGTCTGTTGCAATGTAGTGCAACGAAGTGTCGACGTGGCGAGTGGAAGCCACGCACATCCGATGTGTGACGTGATGGAGCGCATCGAATCGGAGTTTCTGATCACCGAAGTTGAGGAAAGACCAACTATATGGGACCTAGAATGTGCGGAGTATTCTGATAAAATTGCAAATACATGGGCTTGGGAAGAGAAAGTTCAAACATTTGGAAATGAGGATACTTCAGTGTACCGTGTTGCAGGCATGGAATCGCTCACACACACTTGATGATGTAGCGATGTCCTGGCACACTTTTGGTGGGGTGAGCTAGGGAGTATCGAGAGTGGTGGTAGGCGTTCCTGTATGTCGCCCAGTCGCAACATATATAAGGCTGTTGGGGGCTGATGATGCCCCAGAGTTACTTGAGGGCAACACTGCAGGGCGAGCCGAGAAACTGACATCTTGGAGAGACGTGACCCGATCGGCCAATCACACTACGACAACATGACACCACGGGGCGGAGGAGCTCCGGTCGAGTGTCGTTGATTACCAGTGGTAAGGAGATATTAAGTTCTGGGTGCAGGATATATCCGAAACCGATATTACGTGCAGCAAATCCTAGAGATCCCCTACTAAGGGCCTTAAGGTTTTTTTTATGTCATTGTAGCTTGAAAGAGTCGAGTTTTATTCAATATTATTTTTGAGATATTTAAATCTAGTATTCATTCAGTATTTGTTGTTAATGTATTTGAGATAATTTACGGTATGAGGATTAATAAAATAACTAGTAGTTTTCGTAATTGTCTTGCGTCATTGAACCATCTTAAATTATTCCCCCGGAGTATAGTAACATTAAGATGAATAGCCTTAGATAGTTGCCTAGAGAATAAACTTGTGTTTACCAGTAATAACATTACAGTAGGCACCCAAAGTAAGAATGTTACAGTGGTGGAGGCACATGTTGAATCCTTCCTGTTGTATGCGGCAGTTAGTATTTAAGCAGAAATTAGACAATTTTATTGTTGTGTTTCTTGTAATGTTAGAGCCATAGGCAGTTATAAAGTTTTAATATCAGTCACAGGTGACAAGGCAGGTCAAGGTAAATTTAAATCCCCACAGTTGCGATCACCAGTCAGCACTTACAATTGCGACAGCCTTGTGTAGTATACAATTCCCTGTGCACCCGGTGTCGCTTATAGAGCCATGCCTGCACCCAGTTAGTAGTAATGTGTAATGTGCTTGCTTGTTGAATACTTAATGCATGTATGTTAATGGAGCTGCTCTTCAGCCCAGCAGTTCACTAAAAGTCTCATATTGCATAGAGCTTTAGTGTGTGCCTTTGAGGAGCAAATCCGTAGACTGCTTGTAGTTTTAGAAATCAATGATGAGAACTCAGTGCACGACACACAGAACACCAATTACATATAAACACACATAGTAAGACATCTTCATCACCACTTAGAAAACTTGTGAAAGCACTTACATTAGATACGTTCGAGGAAGAAAAGAATTTGAAAGAACATGAACTAGCCTCTCAAGAGTATACATGATCCAACACAAACTAGTTCGCAAACTACTCAAAACACTAATTTAGACTGTTCCTTCAACACCAGCCTGGATACACACAACAACACAACTTCATGACATACCAAATTACACACATTTCCACCTCAAAACAATGCATATTTAACATGTAGACCTATATCACAATCAGTCACATGCACACACAAACTCATACACACTCACATAGGCCACTTAAATTACTACAACATGAACGACCCACAACCCAAGTGTATTGTAGTCAGCCAGTCAGAGAAGATTCCTACATTTAGTGGACAGAAGCATGAGAACATAGATGAATTTTTAGACCAGTTTCAGGCAGCAAGCAAAATAAATGGCTGGGCAAAACCAGACTAATGTAAACTAATTAAATTTTACCTCCAGGACACAGCCAATCGCATTATTGAAAATCTTACACTCCAGAGACCAACTCGCATGGCCACAAATCGAGGCGCAGTTGAAGTGTATTTTCAGATACACAACTCAAGGTGAGAATAACAAGCAACCTTTATACAAGAAACGACAAGCATTAAACAAAGGGCAACATGTAGAGACCATGCTATACTACCATAGAAAATACAACCTCAATGTCAGTGACGCAGATTTCCTTACAATCTTGTGGAAGTCGCTACTACCATGTGTGATGGACAAAATAATTGGTTTAGATAATGACAGCATTCAGCAGATGTCAGAGAATTTTAAAAGGGTATGATTCAGCCCTTACAGATACCACCAAGCCATAGCACAAACCCCACACAACCCCGCATTCGAGATACTAAATAATGAGATTGTAAAATTGAAACAGGGGATAGCTAGTTTAACTCTCTCCCAGCGAGAGTCAGATTGAGACACCATAGACGCCAGGCCCATACCAGAATGTGCAAAGGGATAGGCCATTTGTCAGATACATTCAACCACACACCAGAGAGTTCCACAAATGGCAGTACGACCATAGGGGCAAGTACAAACACAATTTCACGCCACAAGGAATGCGACAACCAGTCATTGTCATAAAGGAATGTTCATCTGTCAATAACCCTCCACAGTTCAGTCAACCTAGGCGATTTCACAGCAGATATTGCAGCCAAGAACAAAGAGAAAATAGGCGGCAGGACAAGGAAACTAAGTTATACCAGCCACCGTCAAATCGTGATCATACGACAAAGAAATATAGAGGTAGGCCAAACAGTCATACTTCCCATCATGGTGACATCTGACAGTTTAAAAAAAGACTAGGTAACAAGGGGACATTTTCCATTTCCCTGTTGACGACAGAGAACTGACCAAGCTAGCTTGTAGGGCAATACTTAGTAAAAATACATCGTATGTGGAAATTGTGCGGTATAATGCAAAAAGCGACAGCATTGTAACTGCCACAGTGAGTAAATCTGAAACCGGACCACAGCTAATAAACATGTCCGACCAGATATGTCACACATCGGAAATTCATTTCAGCATGCCAAGTGACAAACGTTCTGAAACTACATGCTCAGAAACCCCTACTCTGCAGAAATGTGACATCGCACCACAACTTGAAGGGAATCATGCCTTGCTAAGCGCTTTCGTCGCACAGGCAGCAGACACAGTTAAAGTGAAGAATAGCGTATTGCCGGAACCAATGTTATTAATAGGGTCACACAGTTTAGGTCAGATGACATGTTAATGTGTTTTTACCCTTCCATAAAGCACGACATTGCAAATTGTTTCCCAACGACAAATTCGAGTTTCAGACGAATATTGGGGACAGGTTTCGTAGTTTTAAAAACACATTTGTTATTGGGCACACCAATTTACGAATCAGCAAACACGACACTGTGATCTGCACTGCTCATAGGACAGATACACAAGTGGAATGCGAGGTCAGCGATGATGATATGTTTACTGCTGATGCTCTTAGCCAAACCTCATTCTGCACATATTGGGGTGCACAAAATTGCAGCAAGGCAGGAATCGAATTGCGGCCAGTGTACATTCACACGTCGACACCGCGCATTCAGGTTAAGATAGGATGCAAGTTTTATCATGTGTTAATCAATACTGCATGTTCTTTCAGATGTATCGCATACACTCTTTTATCAAAACAGAAGCTCGAACCTATTACCCGACCATTCACTTTTTTTGGAATGATGGAATAGATATATGCACTTATGTATAAGACACAAATTAAAATAAACATTTCGGGACACACTTACTCCCTGGAATTTTAGCAATCGAAAGTCTCAGAATGGATTTTATATCGGGTGTCGACTTCATGAAAAAATAATACATTGTTCCGTTTCTAAACAACAATATTTCCTTCATTCATGGAAACAACACTGACAAGATAGTTCAAGTGACTATTTGTTTGTCAGTAGTAGAGAAGGACAATACAGAACGTATTCAATTCTGTATCAATAAAATTGAGTCAAAAATATAGTGAAGAACCGTGCTAACCTGGAATAAATACTAAATTAGACAACCAGCAAACTCAGGTGATTAAGGATGTCTTTCCCGATTTCAAAGATAGATTCACCAATTATATTTTGGAGATTACAAAGACAAAAGAAATACCACATTAAACTATACTTGGATTCTCCTAAAGTGATCACAACTAGGCCATATTGAATCAATCTTAGGGTTAGGGAAGATATTTTTAAGCAGGTTAATTAGATGCAACAAGCAGATTTCATTCAGTGATCCCATTCGCCATTTTTGGTGCCAAGTCTAGTTATTCTCAAGAAAAATAGTGAAATTAGATTCCTAACTGATTTTCGTAAACTTAACCTGCATATGACACTTATTCAGTAGCCACTCCCATGCAGCAAAGATATTTAGACCACATTACAGAATTCCAAATTTATAATCAGTCTTGATCATTTCTGAGGGTTCTATTCTATATTGGTACATAAGGAAAAATAGATAATAATTGGCTTTTTTTATAGATGAAGTTCGTATATTTTGTTATTGTAGAATACCAATGGGGTTAAGTTCCCCCCTCAACACTTTCAACAGTTCATTGATATTCTCTTAGGGCCCTTGGGCTGGAATACAGCCATATCGTATATTGACAATTTATTCATATTAGGGAATACATTTAATGAATATCTCAATAATATTAGAGAATTTTCCCAATGATTACATCAATTTCAAGTCAATGTTAATGTTAAGAAACACATATTTGGAGAGCAAGGTATAAAAATTTTAGGGCACACATAACCCCTCATGGCATTGTTGTAGTCCCAGAAAAGGTGCGATCCATTAAATACATGTCACCACCATGTAACATCAAACAGTTAGGAACATTATTGGGGATGACCTTGTGTATGCGTAGCAACATCCAGGATTATGCCAGTACGGCAGCCCCCTTAATAGTATTAACAAAACAAACTAATACTTATAAATAGGAGAAGAGCAGCAGAAAGCGTTTATAAAACTCAAAAACGCTATACAACAGGTGCCCATTTTAAGAAAGTTAGATGATAATCATGACACCATTCTAGCATGCGATGCTTCGCAAAATGCGAAAGGTGTGGTGCTCATGCAAGAAGACCCAACACCAAGAACCGAGACATAATAGCTTTCGCATCCATGAAATTGTCCGTGACTGAAAAAAATATCGAGCACGACCGAACGAGAGCTAGGTGCCATTAGGTATTTTTGTACATATTTTAGGGAGTATTTGTATGGGCACTGCTTTGTAATTCAAACAGACCACGCCAGCTTAAGGTATTTGAAAACCATGGCAGAGCATAATCTGTGGATACAGAAAATAGTAATAGTCCTATCTGAGTATGACTTTGAACCCCACAAAGTAAAAGCTAAACTTAATGTTTTGCCTGATGTGTTGATTTGTATTCCCACGAAAGGTCCAGTGCCCATATAGGTAGTTCAAATTAACCAGACCAAGTACCCAGTCAAGGTAGACATGTTACAATGTACTAATTTATATCAGGCCTTAGCAGAGAGCATATATCAGGATCAAACAAGGACACCAAAGTAAATAAATCATTTCTAAATGTGTTAATATTAATTGGACAGTGACAAAGCCCTACATAAAATACAAGCTCCACGTAAACGACAAATCAGATGTTACTAAGCATATTTTAATGGTGAATATCTTCCTGCCTATGCCATTGCAAAAAATTATTTCGCACACATTTCTGTTCAATGTGGAAATTATTATGCAAGGCAATGCCAATAAAATTAACATTACAAGTATCGATCCTTTGCTACTGTGCATGATTTTAATTTTTCCTGATAAGGGTAAAATATTTCACTTACAAGTTTACAATCACGACAAGAGTACATCCAAATTGACACAGAACCAATATTTCAGCTATTTTAGTAAGATTACAGTACAACACCATTTTCAGAAGAGAGCCAGAATGGCCCGCATATTAAACAGTTTAAAATTGCATAAACTGATCCAGATAATGCTGACCCAAAATATAGAAAATTAGCTAGGATATATATGGTATTTCTGGGAACGAGGAGATATTTTTAAATATCAACACACCAGTAAGAGAAAAAAAGCTTACTCTCTTCCTCTGTTACTATGTTAAGGAAATATTTGCCGCCCACTACGTCACCATATGGAGCAGGGGCCATTTTGGAGCATTTAAAATGTTGCAGAAAATAAGGAATGCATAATACTGGGACACCATGCAGTCCAATGTGAAAGAATATGTGTAAAATTGTAAAATTTTTCAAAAAGTGAAAGCATCTAATGTTAAACCTATGGGTCAGCTTCAGCTTATCAGGCAGCCTTATCCTTTCAAATCTTGGTCATAGGATGCTAAAGGGCTTCTCCCTCAAACTCAAAATGGTAATAAGTATATACTAGTCATGACAGAATTCCTTAGTAGGTAGGTAGTAGCAAAACTAGTCAGAAGTATTGATGCACAAACTTGTGTGGATTTTATTAAAGAAATTACCCAGAGGTACGTCTTCATGTCACAAACATTGACAGATCGTGGAACTTTGTTTAACAATGAATTAGTCTCGCACCTGTTATGTATGGAGTTTAAAGATTACTAAACTACAAACAATGTCATACAACCTAGCATGCAACAGCCTTTGTGAGGCAGCCAATTAATTAATCGGGACGCACTTGCCCAGGAAGACCCACGGAATTGGGATCAATATCTCCATTTTATTGCTTTACACTGCAACTCATCTGTCAACACTAGTATGAAGTTTACACCGTTTTTCTTATGTCAAGACATGGAAGCAACCTATCCCTCCAATTCATACTCAGAGTGCGGTGACAATTGGTGCAAATATCTCTTTAAAGATAGAGAGCAGGCTACACTTAATCTTATTGCCACACAGCAGCAACAGAAATTCCAATCTGATAGGAAGCACAGAGAGAATAATGTTAAGAGAGGTAAGTGTGTCTGGCTCAAGAATCATGCTCGCACGAAAGCTCTCTCTTTTAAGTAGAAGGGGCCTTTTTGTTGTACAGATATTCTGGGGCCCTCCACCCTGAATATTAAATGCAATAAAACCAGCGAACCACAGTATGACTCAGTCACAACTAGAAATGTAATGTTATCGCATGTTAATTAAATACTTGTTAATTTAAGGTAATTGTATAATATTTTTGTTACAGTGTGTCTAAATGAATGCTTGTTCTATTGAGAATGTGCAGTCTACATGACGAGACCAGGACTACAATGCCTAGCCGAGCGATGCCCGAGTATGGCAGACCCTCAGCACGGAAACATCACTGTCTTTGACGGGGCCAGGACACGCCCACTGTTCACATAGTAGTCTTGTAGGCGGGGCCATGGCAGACGAAGGGCTGCCACAACGTCGACACGCTACAACTGGGCGGAAACAGCATGCTAACTTCCCGCCTACTGCCAGAGCCATTCTTCCCATTGCAGTAGGCATATTGTTACAGATGAAACTCAAGCTGCGTTCCAGGCACACATTCGAGTCCACTGGCGGGCTCTTGCAGTGCATCTTGTGCACGGCGAAAGTTTCCCACTGTATTTAAAAAATTCCTCACGCACAAACCCTCAATCCCTTTCTCCTTTGAATATGTTACTTCAAATATATACACAGTTGTTATTCACAAAGTCATGATACAGGCATGACAGCTGTCAGCAGATCTTGTCACTTAGAAAAAATTAAAACATGTTAAGTTACAACTTCGCATTCCAGCAGTCAGTCTTTTACAATACTATCGAGTGACATAATAGAAAGTTCTTTTGATACTCAGGTGTTCATTAAAGTACAGTACCCACTAAAAAGGAAGGTAGCAAAAGACAATTTTTTTTAACTTTTGGCATTATAATTTTATTTAACAATGATGCATCCAGTATTTAAACACCTATGTGATTACTTGCTATTGGTTACAGCTCATCTCGCACTAAGGGAACTTCAGGTTCCACAAAGAAGACAAATAGCAACTATTTTCTCCCTAAATAGTCAGTCAGTAGTCAAGATCATTAATTTTTCACATCTGATATACAATTAAATAATTTTTCTGCCTTGCTTAAGTAATTGTCAATGTGTGTGTTTACATCAGCGAAGAGGTGGTTAGTACAATATTATTACTACACCCCCACAATATTATTACTACACCCCCACAATATTAACAAATTCCATGTAGTTGCAAGTGTATAACAATCAGACTGGCAATTTAACAATGACATGCTTCCTGTTTTTGCCAAGTTCAGTTAAGATATTATGGCCAGTCTCTTCCTGCACGTGAAGTTTTTCAACTTTTTCTATCAAGGATCATTTTTAACATGACACAGGTACCCCAATTATGGCCTTATTAATTGTTTGATAGGCTTGCATATTAACATTATTCGCCTATCGGTCCAGAATAATTAGGAGATTAATAAACGCTACGGACGTCTAGTGATCATTATGACACATTTATGTAAATCAGAAACATTGATACATGCCTTATGTTATTTTAATATAGCCACTCAGGGAAATCGGCGAGCCCAGTTACATGCAGAATGTTTCTACCCAGGGAAAAGAAAAATGTTAGAGGCTCACTTATCCGAAGCATATGACAAGTCTCGACACCTGACACCTCCTATATACGATGAGGATTACATTGCTATGGTGCTGCAACGGCTACCATACAGGTTCCAGATACACTGGTCCGGAAGGATGAACGACGACTTAACAACATTCAGAGAGGGTAAACTGGGATCTGACCATATCGAAAAACTGCAGAAGGCGCAGTTTGACCGAGACAGTGACAGAAACAATCAGGCCGATAAACCACTGTCTTTGTATTCCGAACAATCACATCCTGCATACCAGCCACCATATTCCAGGTCTAATCAGGGGTCTAGAGTAAACCACTATGGATGAATGTACGCCCAACCCTACTCAGATCCAGGGCAGTATCACCAACCTATGGGACAGCGATCGTACAGGGGCAGGAAATATTATTCCAGTAACCGGAATGGCAGAGTACAAAATTATAGGAGCGGTCGGGATTTGCCTGTTGAATTAGAAGGCTACCACTCCGATGGAGAAAGAGGCAGGAAACCACACCACCATACCAATCACCCGCACAGGAGATATAAACGCCCAGAAACACCCTTGATGAGGGATGTGAGTCGTCGAAGCAGCACGTTCGCCACTACAGTATGAGAGAGCATTTATTGCACCTGCTAATGAGAACAGTCAAGAACCCACAGAACGCATTCAAGGAAACGTAAACCACAATTACTCTGCAGGACATAGAGTTATTTGGCAAATCAACAGCTGTTAAACCCGCGTGTATTAGCCCATCACCGCATGGTACGAACTGGTGGAGGGATACAAGAAATAATAATGCAAGTTCCTATAATACGAGGTTAAACCACTAAGTGTTGGTGAAGAAAGGAGAGAAGAAGCTGCCCTTACCGCCGAGGAAGATACCATGTCAGCTGAAGAAAGGAGAGAAGAACTAGTTTACTTTGTAAAACGATGTTTGATTTTATCTGCAGAAAGAGGAAGTCGGAATAAAAAATGGTTAAAAGTAAGAAGTTTCATGCCAGAACAGCTGGTATTGACCAGAATGCTGAATGTAAGTAAACAATTTGAACACATTACCAAGAAACTGCTTCCATTGTTTCAAGGACCCTACGTTGTGTCAAATGCCACGAATAAAAATTGTTACGAACTGACGGATCCAATTTCCGGAGAGATTGTAGGTACTTTAATTTTTCAGCTTTGAGAGCTTATGAGACACCGCAAAACTTTGTGCAAGGTGATATGTAATACGAGACAATGGCCTGACAACGTATTGTAATAGCAATAAGCTTCCAATTCGCTGAGATCACAGTGTATAATAAGTTTATTTGGGAGCTACGATTTATTAAGATGTGATGTATAAGCCGACGTGATGTAGTACATGCGAAAGAAATGCCGCAACCCAGTGACGTGATGCAAGAAGTATAGTTATAAATATGTAAAGCCCCATGTTACAAAGATACGCGCAGTGTTAACATAGAATAATTTTGCTGTCAGCTATGCCAAAATAAGAGATTCTTGTATGAAGTTAACCACGCATGGATAATGAGGTTTTTTGTACGCACAGAGAATTTTTAAAATAAATGCCTGCAGCCTAACATTATAAGAGATGCACACGACAGTATATACATTGTTCACATTACACACACAATGGAAGCTTACAGTTCTATTGAGTAATTACAATAATGCTGGTCCCATTGTACTAAAGACGGAGATAAATTAATCCTTTAATAATAAGCTATGTTCTTGGCTGATTTGTATTTTTCAATTGACGGAATAGTTTTTCGTAGAAATGGTTGGTTGGGCTTCTCATTTAATTCATGTTTTGGTGGCGCTATTCATATGTGTGATTTTTTTTTTAAATATTACCTGTGGCAAGACGTGACTGTTTATAATTCCTCTGTGTCACTTGGTTGGTGTATGGTTGTAAATATTTTTATATATTTCCTGCTATGTTTATGTTGAGATGAAAGCTACGTGTTGTATATAGTTATTTTGTTGTGTATGTATGGATTTCATCTGATCTTCATGAATTTATTATGTTGCTTCATCGTTGAGCTGAAATTCAATTCCTCTTGCATTGTCTTGTGTCCACCTGAGACAGGTGGAAAAGTTCGGTGTTTGGTTACACCCAGAGGAAGCGGAGATGGTTTTCTGTAATCGCTATTGTTGACATTATGTACACAGGTTATAGTACCGTCAAATATAAAGTGAGCCGTAACTAAGTAATGTTATTATGCCAGTATAAAGTGTACCTGCAGTGAACGAACATTTTTTAAATTTTGAATGATCATCTGATTTTTAAATGTACATGTGATTATATGGACATCATCATAAGTTATTGATGCGAGACCCGTGCAGACTAGAAATGGGGAACGTCAAGATCAGTGCACATTAACACGCACACATAATGAAAACATTGTTAAAACACACAGAAATAAGTGCCATTACAAACATTTTCATTTCAGTTGCAAACATTGAACAGTAGTGCACACGCTGGCTGGCGGTTATGTAAGCACAGCGCTTCAACATACACATGCCATAGTTTCAACTAAATAGACACACATTACAGGCGATGCTATGTTCACATTCTATTGTTGAATAGCATGTTATCCACTGATTCTGACGATAATCCAATGTTAGTCATCACTTGAGAAATAACTTTGTTTTTAAAACTAGCTGCCTGCCATAATTATCTATGCACTACGCGAGTAGAAGGACACCTGTATACAACAGACTTTTCATGGGTAAGGTAACAACTGCGTCCACCAGCTTTGCTTCAAACTTCGTGGGACCCGAGAAGAACCGAAGAGACGAAGACGACAGCCGAAGTTCAAGTGCAAGGATAGTCCACAAAACATGAACTGACTACAACTAAACAAAAGGGAGTAAAATGCTGATTTTTAGTGTTATTAATGAAATTATATTATTTGTTAAAATAAAGTAAACATCTAAAAATAGGTTGATACTAAAATTAAGGCAGAGATAATAGTATTACTGTATTTATAAGTATGGTTCATTATTCTTGTATTGTTGAGTACAGATGTAATTATTGATGGTAGGTGAGTTCCATTATGTGTATTTGATGAAAGTTGAAAGAAATTTAAGATAATTTTAAACACTAAGAGAGTAATAACTGATTAAACAGTTGTTGAGTAACGTGTATTTTACAGACATCACTGATATAAACATTTTAACAACAAATGACTTTTTGTTCAAATGTGGTTGTGCTCTATAATGCCTAGTGAAATACCTCACTAATAATGCATTTTACAGACTGCCTAATTGAAATGACAAATTAATTTGTTGGATATAGGGAAATTTAATATATTATGTTGTATAGTTGTTTGATGTGATGACATATTTTTATGGTCGAAATTACTTTTCTTTACTATCAAATTTAATTAGTATACTTATTTATAGTAACTGTTTCTTATTTCAATCGTATTTATTTTTTATGTGGCCAAGTATTTGGAAGGCCGTGGACCACTGTCAGAGGCAACATGAGTTTGTTGATTTGAGACGAATTAGACGCTTTGTGATTGGTCAGTTCTTGGCATCACTTTCAAAGCCTGTTTCTTGTATTATAGCTACGTGTTGTCTTATGTGTGGCGCTGGGTGAGGCGTAAGCCATGTTACGTCCTCATAGGGTTTCACTTTAATATTTCTAGGGGAAGTCCATGAGGGCTGCCATTATTATTACCAGACAATGTTGAAAAAATATTCGGGACTGTCGCATCAAGAATAGAAGTGGGTCTGCATAAGATAATTCTCTCGTTAATTGTAAATTCAAGCCAGTCTACCACGTATCCAGCGTTTGTTACCAAAAAACTTCGACATATGATTGTACCATGACCCGTGTACAGAGACTTCGATGTATGTATGTAATGAGATGACACTCACATTGTATACGCAGTCATCGTTAGACAGCCTAGTCCCGCACATACACATTATCCCCTACCTAAGCTGGTGTAGCAGTGAATACCCGTAGGTCACGAGCACATCTCGCTGGTTTCGACATGACCTCGCTAGAAGTGGAGAACGCAATGACCGGTCCCACCTTTTTGTGCACGATAGATACCGACCAAGTACTACTTCCCCACCATCTCCACCGGTATTGAAAGGAATTAATGCAGGTACCTGAACCATCATTCAGGTATCGCAGGTTCGATTCCCATTGAGAGCGAAAATACCAGTCGTATAAAAGCTGCCATTTGGTCTACAACAGTGTTCGTAATAACAGACAGTCCCCGAGCTGCACTCGCTTACCAAGCCCATCACACACACACACACACACACACACCTTTTTTATCTCCGAACTGCACTCGTGTACCAAAGCAGGGGTCAAACGACCCCCTTACGAACAGACTAAAACAAAACCATCACTCACGACCAGACCGCGACCTACACACACCTGTGTACCAAAACTTGTAATTTCTGTCAGTCATACACCGTGTCGAACTTTCATTTTACAACAGTCATACTCCAACCCGCACTAGCATACTGAACTTTCAATGCACGCAGCTAGTCTTTACCCCCACAACAACTGAAGACCGACCTGCATAAATTGGCGTATACCGAGACTTCAATATACATCACATACTCATCCATCGATGATGATAGACAACTGAGTGCAATCGAATTATACATGGTGAATAAGGAGATGTCACAGACATTTCAACTACGTACTTACTCTGTTTGTAGAGCAGAAGACCTGTAGGTCACGACGTGAATTCACTTGAAGCACACAGTACAATGATCGGTCTGTCTTTCTGTGTACACTATACATTGCCGACCAAGAAAGTGCATCATAACCCATATGTGTCAAAATGCACGAACTTGAAAGTAACTATTGCATTTAGCCTGAAAACTATGGTGTATCATACTTAAAAAAAAAAACCGCAAAGCAGGTTCGATTCCTTTTGAGAGTGCATACTGACACGCCTGTAGAAAATCGTTCGTCGCTGTTCTCACTACACATTAAGATTACCATTTAGCAGTCATGAAAGTCATATTCCGTCTCCGACCTACACTCGTGTACCAAGCCTTCTGGGCAGCCAGATGCATACTTACAAGTAATCATACCTACGAGTGGCATGTACTTACAGTCATACTCCGACCTACACTCCTGTGCCCAAGCTTCAATGCCAGTAAATATAGAAAATCACACCCCGGTACTGGGCCTTCAATGTGCATACTTACAGTAAATCATACACTGCACACGCTGTCATATTCTCTCTCCAACCTGCACTCGCACCTTCAAGGCTTGCAGCTAGTTTGTAACTCCTTACCATCACTGGGGACCGGCCCGCACCTGTAGCACCCATGTACCAAGACTTTGGTGTGTGTCATGAAGGACAGTAATACTCTATCTCACATACGTTCGCACCGTCATCGCTAAAGCCAGACCATCCGGGGCACAACATATTCTATACGAACCAAGTAAAACGAAACCGGCCAACACTAACAGCATTATGTGCTTGCTATAGCACGAACAGTGTAAGAATCTGCAAAGCCACGTCCGACCAACAGTGCAGGCAAGTCGAAGAATGGTACTAGCCGAGAGAATGAGAGGTGGGGAGAGAGACACAAGTCGAGTGAATGTATTTTTATGATACCAATTCAGTACCTAGTATTAGACACATAAGCACATACAAAAACAACATGCACCAGTATAAGTGCAAGAGAGTCAACACCACAGGGGCAAATAGTATGTGTACTTGTTACGAAACAAATTAGCCATGAAAAGTAAGGGGGAGTTTATATCACAATACACACACACATATGTCAACTATGTATGTACTTTGCTCTTAGAAGGTACATGGCAGAGGTTTTACCTCAATGAGTGTAGCTGTTTCAGAATGAGATGTGCTCGCGATCTGCAGGTCACGAGCACATATCATTGTCGTGAACCCACTGGAAGCAATGACCATCCTGCCTTTCCATACGAGCTACACATTACCGATTACATGTTCGCCAGCAGACAATCGTTCGTCGCAAGGAAGCAAAGCACCACCGCCAAAACTTTACAGACACATCATCTACAAGACCTAACCATATGGTGCAGGCGAAGTGTGTACCTTGTATTCACACAGCAGGAAGTGCTCGAATGAAGACTAAGTTGATCGTGTACGAGTGTAAAGAGCCGAACTTCACATCAGCAATCGAGACATCGCAAACTAGCATGCCGTGTTAGTAATTATGTTCATATGCTGTCTCTGACCTACATTCATGTACTGAGGCTTTACAATTACAGACAGTCATGACCCTATCAGCACTTGTGTATAGACCAAGACTTTCTAAAAACAGACAGTCATACTCTGTCGAACCTGTCTATGCTCGATCCTTCGATGGATGTACCAAGTCTTTGCAAGTACAAGCAGTCATACTCTGTGGACCCTCCCTGCGCTCGAACTTTCAATGAGGGTACGTACAGGCAGTTTTCGACCAGCAGCTCAATAGTGTCTCTTTGATGACTGCGAAGCTGCATGTTTACCCTTAGAAATAAGCAATGACAAGTCGTGAATTCATGTCCCTACAGACAGCTGCTTGCACACTCACTCTCTATTCTACACTTCCTTATTGGTCTGTTATCCATGTTAGATGAAGATTTTGTTTGTGCATAAAACGAGGATAAATACGAAGTCATGGGAGCTCTCTGGCTTATTCACAGTTAGTTTGTCGTTCGAGCTCGGAAAGACCTAAAAGTGTATCATTTTAGGTCAGCAGTTTGTACCATAGCTATGCCAAAATATTGTCGTGGCACACAGTGAAAATGATGGCATGCTATGCTAGTGGTCAGATGATTCTATCAGCTACTGTGGCCTATGGAAAGAATACCTAACTTGTAGAACTCTACAAAGAAACTGAGCTCACGTACTTGCCCAGAGAATTCTGTCTGGCATATGCTCGACACGAAATACGGTATTTTCACTAATATCTTCGGGCATATCTACAACAGGATGAAGACTTACACAACTGTCTCCCCTGTTCAGAGTGTTTGCAAGGATGTACTACTGTTATGGAAACACCAAATTCTAGGGTTTGGTGTGATTAATGTTGGAAGAGTGTTGAAGGAGCATCCAACACTGATTCCTTCCCTTAGGAACTCACGAAGGACAGATAGAGATGTGTACCTGGGGCAGCTGAGAGGTCGTCGTTCCGACACATGTTCCTCTGACAGTCACCATCAAGCTTGTAGTACTGTCCCTGGAAGCCCTTAGTGCAGTGGTAGAGACATTCTGGCAGGGTGCGCTCTCTCATTTCCTCCTGGCTGTGGTTGTCAATATACATTAATCTCATAGTAGTAGTTAAAAAAGCAATGCGATAGTTTTATAGTATAGGGTTGGCTAAGTCAGTTGTCATCCAGACTTCGAAGAGCAAACGTCGGCTGTGGATAACGTACTGTTATTCATCGATGGAACATAAAAGTTATTTGTGTTGCTTCTGTAAATATTTATTTCGTAACAAAAACATCTACATGCAGCATGAGACTGGTTGTTATCAGAATGCAAGTCGTATTATGTTCGCATGTATACAGTATAAATCTCAGATTGGACATCGTAGCAGCTTGAAACAACATCTTGCAACTTGTAAGGGTCGTGCTGCACTACCTGTCAAGTGGTATCTGAAGACATTACAAGCTCAATGTAAGGGTTCATAACAGAGCAGCTTGTTAGTAACGCCATGGCATCCATGTAACTATTGTAACTAGACATTTATATATGCATACAATGCCAGGAGACATGCACCTCAGGTAAACCCAGTGAACTGTCTTGTATGCCGGGCAATAACATGTTATGTTAACTTTCACATCGGCATAATGTAATTTTCACACTGATACCATATTGCTTGCAGCGACTCTTCAAAGACCCTTGACATCGCTGACGATGTTACAGATGGTAAGTCGTTGGTCATGTTTTAGTAGAGTACCTAATCGCAGTACTACCACTGACACCGTAGAGACTCTTCCTACAAATCATCATATATTGCACAAGCGACGAGCACTGTTTATCACATTAGTCATTGCCTAAAATCTGCCAGAGCTCGAATGAGCCAGAGAATTCGTGTGACTGTGTATATGCCCTCGTTTTATTCACACACGAAAAGATTATCTAACATGGGTAAAACACCAACAAGGAAATGGAAAAATAATTTTCAGATGTAGGATTAGAACCTATGATCCCCACACAGAGAACCGGAGCTTAAATTCGGCCCCTTAGACATATCGGACAACCTGACAAAATGTATTAGTACGGAAATTACAAGGCTTATTGAATATCATATTATATGTGTGAGGTGGTTACTTTCTAATTTGAGCGATTGTAAAGTTGGATATGATACAATACATTATTTACTCACCTTTATGTTGGAGAATTCTTACATCGTCGGAACAAAAGTGATGGCTGGGTATTCATTGCAGCACAGATGTACACTATGTACAGAGAGTATATGACTGCCCTTCATTACATATATTAACATCTTGGCACACGACGAACTACAAGTGCATATTATGCATGATCATGTAATTGTGGTCTTGGACCCCGGACGCTCAGTGTTGGTGGTGGTGGTTGGGGACATTGTATATCTACGAAGGCTCGGTGCTTGGGTAAAGTATGATGCTGTTTATAATTACATCTATGGAAGGCTCAGTATACGAGTGCGCAGAGATTGCCTCTAATGACATGCAATTAAGGTTCGGTGTGAAGGCTCGGTACACAAGTGTGGGTAGGTCATGAAAACAGAGTATGACTGTCTGTAAATTAGTGTAGGTCGGTGTATGACTACTGTTAATTGAAGAATCAGTACACACAAGTGCATCAACTCGTGAATCCGAAAGGTAGCCAGTTGATCGACCTATGGTGTACACAGCTGAAATAGGCCACATCCGCCATCTTGGACCAGAAATGCCTGCTCTGTCAATTCGATTTACCATCTTGGATGTCGCACTGTCTAGCAAAATGGTGGCTGGTGGTGGACAGCCATGTTGGTGGCCAGAGTGCCGACATTGTTCAAATGGCTGTCGTTTACTGGCCACCAACTACAGCAGCCATCATTTTGCAAATGGTTGCTGGATGCCAATATGGCCACCCACATTCTGACATCTGGCTGCCACCACTGGCTGCCTTTATTTTTCGCAAATTGCTATCGTTATTGTACTGGTCGCCAACAAGGCCACTGACCACCAGCCACCATTTAGCTAGACAGTGGAACTTCTAAGATGGCGGACCGGTTGGCAGAGCCGGAAGTTCTGGTCCAATATGGTTCCAAACATTTCCAAAAAAAATTTACTCATCGGTATACTGGACACCGACATGGCCGCCCATCACCAGCTGCCATTTTGCTTGAGAGTACAACTTCCAAGATAGTAGACCGAATTGACAGAGTACGAAGTTCTGGTCCAAGATGTCGGCTGTGGCCTTCAGCTGCCTACACCATCGGTTGACCATCTGACTACCTTTCAGATTCACGAGTTGATCACTTGTGCTTACCTAGCGTTCAATTAACAGTGGTCATACACCGACCTACATTTACTTACAGGCAGTAATACTCTGCCTTCATGACCTACCCATACTTGTGTACCGAGCCGCCCCACCGAACCTTCATTGCGTGTAATTAGATAAAGTCTCTGCTCATTCGTGTACTGATCCTACGGCCTTCTATGTCTATAATTAAACACAGCATCATACTTTACCCAAGCACCGAGCATTCGTAGCCATATTCTTCCCCCACCACCACCAATACTACCACCACTGAGAGTCCAGGGATTCAAGACCACAGTATCGTAGCATGTTCAGGCATGATAGCCAGAGGCCGAAAAAGAGGAATTTAGGTGATAATGGGGGGAATTGGTGAAACTTCTAGGACATGGTTATTGGGCCATGTGAAACATAAAAATAGGTGATGGGCATATGGGGGACGTAGTTATCCATTTGGCGGCTATTCAAAATGGCGACTACAGTGCAATTTTGAAAGCTTTTTATCTCGACAACCGTTTGCTCTGTTTCAATAATTAGTTATCAGATGACAGATATTTTATATATCTAACTTGTTAGTTACTACCAACTGTTTGCTCGATTTCAATAATTTTTTTTTCAGATGACATATATTTTATATATCTAACTTTTTAGTTACTATCATATTTTCCGTATCTCTTATGGTTTTATCAGAAAAAAACGATGTTTTGGTTTTCTTCTCGAAATTGGCTTGAAATATATTTGTTATATAATGAAATATTCCTTACTTTGTGGGCTTTCCAGCAATATTACATGAAGGCCATTTACTATAAAGAATAATTGTATAGGCACCTTAAAACCTCTCATAGTGTGGGTGCACCAGTAATATAATAGCCTAGTCCCTGTCACAGAAACTTAAAATGTTTCACTTAATAAATATGGGACAGAGATAATGTGATATTGATGTTAAGAAAACATGTTCTATACATCTAAAATGTTCACTCGTGACGACCATTGAAGATAGCAGGCTCAGTATGAAAGTTCAAGGCGGGATCAAATTGCTATGCTTTGTTTTACGTTATACACATCTCTGCGTGAAACTGAAGAAGCTGGTGAAAGTACTAAATATAGAAATCCCCTATACGTACATTTGCTACATTGGTTGATTCTTGACAACCTTTACATTAAAATTTATAGAGCATCTAAGTTTGTTCCCTACACAAGTGGAAGTAGTGAGTTAACATTTCCTTTTTGAAAAATTACAGCTTAATAGCTGTAGTGCAATATCAGGTGCAGCAGTTCTTTTCATCCATTGGATGCATGTATTTCCTTCGTCGTTTTTAATCCAGCCATGTCCAACAGGATCTAGTATATCTGGAAAATTGTCATGGCTACGTCTCCAAATTCCAGCTTGATAGTTGGCACGGGCTGTGTGTTCATACAAAGTGTCCTTGCATGGTGGTAAATTACAACTATCAACTTGGACTTTCTTCATACAAAATAGCTCGAACTGCATCTCATTCATCTTTTCAATCTTTGTACATTTAGAGTACATGTCACAAGTAAAATGTTCAATGTGCTCACATACTTCATCTGAGAGAACCCAGTTATGTCCTATTTTCTTGAATGCAGCCACATACACGTTATTTTGTAACAGTCTCTTAAAACCTTTTATCTTAACTTGTCCAGAATTTGCAGATACAGTGTTACAACCCAACCAACTGTGAAAACCAATAATAGCTGAGGAAACGTCTGGACCCAAGTTATTAGCAATCTTAGCCACATCAACAATCCTAATATTGTTCTTAAATCGCCTGACAATGTACACTTTCGCTTTGATAAAGTTTATGAGACCAATAACCAAAATTAATACATCTGTATCATTTCACATGCAATAAACTGCTGAATAGAAAGATCTTGCATGCTTTGCATGTCTGCTTCTTCATGTAATTAAGCTAGGTATTCTGTAGGTTGCAAGCCTTCAGCTGTGATCTTGACATATTTGTCTTCAAATGTAATAAACATTTCCTTTTTACTGATAAGTTTTCTTCGATTTTCTTCCTGCCCACTTTCAACCAAAAATTTTGCTGGTTACTGTTCCTCAGGAGCCTCCTTCAGTTAATGATATTGTGACCACCTTTAATATTATTGAAATGTATGCCTTCTTCTGATCCTCTGTGGAAGTACTCAGCTGTTTTAATAGAGTTTTTTTGATACACATCAAATACTAAGTCTGCCATTTCACTGTTTCTACAATAGTTTAAAGTGAGAAGGAGAACAGATTTGAACAATTCATCAAATGTCTTGTATTATCCATGTAATTTTTGAAGTAGCTCCATCGCATCTATAATAGAAGCAGATTTATCTTCAAGCGGATCTACCAAAGTGGTGAAGTTTTCTAAATTATGAGCTTGTGATGCCTTAATTGTCTTTTTCACTAACCCATCTGGATTTTCCAAATTCCAAGGCAGTGGGCCGAGTGGATGCCAAAATGTCTCGCATATATAATGCTATTTGCTTTCTGCTATAAATATTATTGTGCCAAATAGTTTTCTGTCACATTCAAGTACCACCTCCTTATTACAAGTTTTATTTTTGATTTTTTTTTTCGCAGAAGTAATTTCAAGTTGGTTTTCTTTATAGGGTCATAAAAATCTTTCCCGTTTTCCAAACTATTTTTCTGGAAATTTGTGTATGCTTCCTGACCATTATCTCCGCAATTTAAAAGGCCATTATCCACATCATCATGTACTGCAATTCCTGATGACAAATTTACTATATCTGATGGATCGTTGTCAAAAGGGTTTGTCCAATATGTATTGAGCAATTCAACCAATGAGGATACATCTGTTTCGTCTTTTGAAATGCGCGAAGCCTGAAGATAAGGATGATAATACTTCTGTTTGGCAAATGACAAAATACTGCGAAGATTTCGCAGAGCTGATGCTCTATATTCTGAATTTACATAGTATCATGTTACTGCAGCTCTGTTGAGACTAAATCCATGAGTCCCTCCTGCCGCCTGAGTGTCCTTATTAAGTGTAACTTCTAGGGCTTGGTCAACAGGTCGTTTTCCAAATGTATTTATGTCAAGTAGCTGTATGGGGAATCCACCATTCAAGAAGTGTTCAGAAATATGAGGAATTCTTTCGTGCAACGTCGTCATTTCTGCGAAGTGAAATGACAGATAACGAGAATAATTCACCTTATCCAGAGAAAAACACAAAGGGATCATCGTTTCCATACACTGTAGATATAACAATCGGTGTCCTTCTCTTTTGGCCCTGACAAATCGTAGAATGTTTTCAATAAGATGAATATACATAATCCAGAACGATGACTGAGGTCCATTTTCTGTCTGTAGGTATGACAAATAGTTTTCAAAGTTTTCTAAAGCATTTATTGTCACAGGATTTTCAACCACATTCTTTAAACTTTCATGGCATGGATTGACTTGAAACGATTTCATTACATCACTCAAATCAGCTATACCTAGGTCTGTGTTATTCGCTGTTGCCCATTCTTGGAAACCATTCTATATAACACACATGAATGCTTCATACATTATTTTGTGGAGACGAATAGCTCGATTGTAATGTTTACACTCTATTAATTTATAAATGGAAACTTCAGCAATAACTCCTGACTAAGCTGCTGGATCTCTCAAACCAAAACCTCCAAATAATTTAGCAACAATTGACAACAGGGCACAAATTATATGGAAATACCTATCACTGGGATTATACCATGGTAGTCTAGAGGATGATTCCAAATCATCTTTGTCAATTTTGAATATATATCTTGGTCAGCCACAACAGGTACATGGTCAAGGGAAAGGTATGACATAATACCTGAACTGGTTCTTAGTATCTCTTTGATTGTGGACAATTCTGTGACTGGTGAGTTTATAGTGGGAAGGTAACACAAATTGTTGCTTTTAACTGACATGTTGTCCCTGATTAAAATGTTAAATCCATTCCAAGAACTTGTTTTTTGCACTTTGGTATCACACACAGCCGTGTCAATGTCCATAGATAGTTCTTTTTCTTAGCTTCAAGAAAGGACTGAGGACATTCTTCAGGTAGAATAATGGTTCTTATGGCGGGAGGTCCAACTCTTTTAGTTATAGTGTATGTTCAAAGAGGCTGTTCAGTGGCATCACCTTTTCTAGTTTGTTCCTTCTTTCCTGATGCATTCCCATGTTTCAATGCTGGTCCAAATGTGCAAGTATGTGTATGTAGCTAAACTATTATTGCATTGACACGATGAGATGTTCCTCCTCCACTGAGTGTTTATTCTCGTATGTCAATGTTATCAAATGCGAGCAATATATGTACCAAAGTTTGCACTTAGTGGCAGTGGCAGCCTACATTCTGTAACTTACTGTTGCTTCTCAAGGCAGAGTGCAACGTCAATTTCTTGTAATTTTGTGTAACTGCAACCATGACCTAATTGATTTGCCACTTTGATTAATTCTGTGTTTCCTGTAAGAGATTTTATAGCCCAAGGCAATAGAACATGCTTTGAGGTGACTAATTTCCCATGGCAGACCCCATACATAACATCCTAGCCAGTTGACCATGTCAATAATTCTCGACGAGCTGTAGATGCACCAAATATTTATGTCAAGAAAGTCGTCAAACGTCCAGGACACTTAAAACTATTGGATGCTAATATACTAGGATCTGGTGGCCATTCCTGGTACTCAAGGGTTGTAGTTTGTATTTCATTCCTCAGCATGACAGCTGCACGCGAAATTTCTTCCTTTGTATTCAACCCCTTCTGGTACATTGATTATTTGTTCTGAACCTTAATGAAATCTGTTGCTAGAGCCTCGAACATGTAGTTAGTTTTGTGGAGCTACATATATTCTGTTATCAACTGAAAGAAAATGGATGGTGCTGGAAAATCTAGTTTCAATTTGGCAGCGCAGCTTCTTTTTGGAAGACTATCATATAGTTTCATTTTGAATGCCACTCAAGACTCATGGATTCCTTTAGTTTAGTCAAAAGAAATTGTAGTGACACAATGCGAGGATTACTGAATACATCTGATCTAATAAAACTGAAGAGCTTTTCATGAGATGTTTTTTCTACCTGCATGTAAAAATAAGTTGTTTTAAGAGAAGGTTTAGCTGGCCTAACCCTCATATAGGCTTTATAACAGGAAGCATAGTAGTGGGCCTCTGCAGCAACAATGTATCTTGAGGTGAATGACAATATTTCCTGATCCACTGATTCAGTAGCAATATTCTTCTTAACGTACTGTCAGCCCAGAGGTCGATTACTTGTGTTAATGGCTCCCTGGTTTGTGTTCGTTTAATATATTTCGATTCTTTCCCACAAAATATGCATTCAGGTTCGTAAGTACTTTGTGCAGAACCTCGACTTCGACATGGCATCACTCTTCTGGTGTCCTCATTTGTAGGTTGTTTTGAAGATGTATCCTCATTCTTTGTAGATTCTTTCTTAATTTTTTCCAATAATTTCTTCATGTAAAATATGATCCACAGTTTTTGTGGTAGTAAACTGTTGGCGTTACATCTTTGGGTGTGGCTTCTGTGATCGTCAGTATAGGCTGGAATTGCCTAATCATTGCAGCTTTATGTAATGTTTGTCACAAACTGTAGTCTTAAATTATTAGGTAAAGATTCAACATCACATATAACACACCTTACACTGTCTAATCTAGGTTTCTTGGTACCGTCACTGGCAGTAGACATTTTGTCAGCAGATGGTTCTCATTTATTCAAGTTGTAATACCTGGGACAGCAGCTCATAATGACGAATATATCTGTAAACATAAGGAAAAGATAACCAGTTATCTAGAATAGTATATAAACATAACAGAGAATCACATAAAAAAACAAACTAGAGTCATGTAATCTGTCTTACATAGCAAAAGTCAGTCGGTTTCTACACAATATTTAAGAAGCCCCTGCATTGTACTTTTAACTGTACGGTATTTGCAGAAATGAATGACATGGAAATATTCCAGTTTACTTAATTTACTAATATATGTCACATGATTTCTCTCCATTAGTTGTTATTTACTCCCTTGCATATTTACTCCCAAAATGTTACTGAATGTTACGTCAGACTAGGCATTATATTACTGGTGCACCCACACTAAGAGAGGGTTTAGGGTGCCTACACAATTATTATTCATAGTAAATTACATTCATGTAGTTTCGTTGGAAAGCCCACAAAGTATGGCATATTTCATTGTATAACAAATAATATCATATTTCAAGCCAATTTTAAGAAAAAAAAAAACATATCATAGAGGAGAAAAGTGTAAAAATGTGTTTTTTTAACTTTCTAATAAAGCCGTAAGAGACACATAAAATATGGCAGTAACTAAAACGTTAGATATATAAAATATGACATTTGAAAAAAAATTAAAATAGAGCAAACGGTTGTCGAGATATTAAGCTCTCAAAACTGCACTGTAGCCACCATTTTGAATGGCCGCCATATTGGATAGCTACATCTCCCAGATGGCTATCATCTATTTTTATGTTCAACGTGACCCAATAATCATGTTCTAGAAGTTTCACCAATTCACCCATTTTTACCTTAAATAGTAGCTGGCACACAGACTATGACATGCACTCGTGGTTCGTCGTGTACGTGTATGTAATGAAGGGCAGTCATATGCTCTCTGTACATAGCGTACATCTGTGCTGCAATGAATACTCAGACATTGCTTCTGTTCCGACAATGCCAGTCTCATCCAACATAAAGGTGAGTACATCATGTATTGTATCATATTCAACATTACCATCGCTCAAATGAGAAAGTAACCACATCACACATTTAGTATAATATTCAATAAGCCTTCTAATTTACATACTAATACAGATTGTGAGTTTGGGCGAGAGGTCTAAGGCACTGGATTTAAGCTCCCGTTCCCTGTGTGGGTAGCGAGGTTTCTAAACCTACATGTGACAAATATTTTTCCACTTCCATGTTAGTGTGTTACCCATATTAGATAAGGATTTCGTGTGCTCATAAAACGAGGGTATATACGCTGTCACACGAGCTCTCTGGCTCATTTGAGATCTGACATACTTGAGGCAATGGCTGATGTGATATAGTGTTTGTTACTTGTGCAATACGTGATGATTAGTAGAAAGAGTCGCTATGGTATCAGTGGTACTACTGCGATTGGGTACTCTACTACAACATTACCAACAAATTACAATCTGTAACATCGTCAGAGATGTCAATGGTCTCTAAAGAGTCGCTCAAGCAATATTGCATCATTGTGTGGAAATGACATTATACCGACATGAATGTTGACATTACATGTTTAGCTTGGCATACAAGACAGTCCACTGGGTTTGCCTGAGGTGATAAACTGTATACTCACACAACCAGGGTTGTTCATCAGGAAGCGCGTGCAGCAAGACACTGGCTAACACATAGTGGTAGGTATTATAGCAGGGAGACATCCTGGCATGTCTGAGTGCCTGGAAGCGAGGTTAACCAAGCAAGGGGCAATGACATGCCCGCGCAGATCTGGCCGTATTATCGGCTATTCCACAAACATCAGTTACGGTGCACTCTGTTGTAAGGCAATGGAGGATGTAGGACGTTTGCAGAGTTCCGGAAAATGTATCCCCAGTGTTAAAATATTGCACTTGCCCACAGTATTCATGAACTGACACATATCTTTAAAATGATACAACTAAAATACTACGTAGTTTGTAACACTCAGAGCAATATCGCGTACATTTATTTATGAGTACATTTTAATAAATTAAAACTAACCAGTAACTTTAGGGCAATGAATTTCATCGAAAATTATAGAAACGTTTTGTAGTTTTATGTGCTGAAAATCGCGATAATGGGTGTTTTTACATCTTAGTGGACTGTGCCGCGGTATAAATAAAGCCTACACACAGATTTCATAAAATAAGAAATATAATAACAAAAATTAAACGCACCTGCTGCTATGACATATTAAACTAAACACCTACTTTACAAATCAAACCCAATTTATATGTGTGTAAGCATTCTTGCCATGTTTAACGGTAGTTTAGGTGAAATTGTGGTCTGAATACGCCTAGGTATTAAAATTATAAAGCTCATGCAAATCATAGTAAATCAATGAGAGTTTATATAGAAAGGTTTTAATTACTATGTCGGTTTATAAATTATGTCTAGAATTCTGAATCATGTGCCAAAATAATGCCACCTGAAAAGATGGTTTTCCAAATAATGATGGCTTCGGCAGCAAGGTGTAATCAATGCAAAAATATTTCTGTAGCCTTTATGTTAAAATTATTGATATGTACCAATTTAACAGTCCGTAATAAACATTCTTATATGATTTATACCAGTAAATATTATTCCCAACGCAAGGTTCATTAAGAGACAGTAAGTTATCGATTATGAAACAATAAATGTGGAAATATGTAGTCCTATTTGAATAGCATTAAAAAAATTCAAAATTAACAGGTTAAAATTATTTGCCTGCCAAATTACTAGACGAACAGATTCGAATCTAACGCCATTGTTAAGAAAACTTGTTTGGTGGAGTTGCAGTAAGTTCACAAGTATTTGCTCAATATGGCGCAGGTTCAATTTCAAGTAGTAGCTTATTAGTTTTAGATATATTATAAACGATAATCTTTGTATTACAGTTGTTGTACAAATAAATATATTATCGATAGCATATTATATTTTTACATTCGCTATTTTCCAATGTAATAAAAATAGAAGCAGAACTTTAATATTAAAAATCTGTATGTTGCTAATCCACTTGTTAGGTTAATGTACTTATTACAAGAAAAAGGAAGTATTCAGTTTAATACTAGTTTCCATGGTTTTACTTGTAAAATACAAGACGAAATGCAAATATATTTACATATATAAAGCACACAATTTCTTAATTTAGTAGATTTCATATTGGAAATTATGTTTCCCATGAAAGGATAACTCATACGGACGAGTATACATCACATCACTGCCCTACCCACAGACTGTGCCACAGAGGGCACCCAATAGGTCAATCAGAACACATCAGTGGTAATACAAACTTATTTAAAGTGAACAAAAATCTGCTTATTCCATTGAGATACTTTTGATGTGGTAGCATGAAGAGGGCCTTAATAATTGTCATTTACATCGCAGTATGAAACCAACCTTAGACTTCAAACAATCCAGGATACCAGGGATTACATCTAAAGACTGCAATACAACACCCCCTCCCCCCCGGTGAAGCTATAAGGAGGCCAGTTGGCTAATATAAAACAAGTGATTTATATAGGCCGGCGCGAACCGAGGGTCGGGGCCTTTTCCACGACAGCGGCTGAAGATGTCGGAAGGAGCTTCCACGTCGGGACGTCGGACAGCGAAGAGCTTGCTGCCTTGGTTGTGTAGCACGTTGTGATCCGAACGAGCAAGATACAGCCTCCGGTCTCAAGGTCCAGGTGGGTACTGCCGGGTCGCTGTCTGGCCGCTACGCTACCGACCAGCCCGCGCAGAGCCACATAGACTGTGAGTAGGAGGGGACTCGAGTGCCCAGACGTCTCCTGGCAATAGTAACTTAGACGGTAGGAATTAAAGTAACAAAAAAATTGTTAATATTTATATTTATTATATACAAAACCAAATCACACACACACACACACACACACACACACACACACACACACACACATATATATATATATATATATATATATATATATATATATATATTTCAATAAAGTATCCTGCTCTGAGTTAATTAATAATCGAATTTATCTCTCATATGACAGACAGATATCCACCTCTCTGCAATGAAACCAATCATCGTAGTCTATCAACTATGTCGTTGGGGTACTCTCCGAGTAGCCAGACTTCATGTCACTCTTCGCAGAAGGTTTACGATACATGGCTGCATCTATGTTATTCTTCCAAGTTAAGTAGGTCTCAGCAACACGCTTTTGTTTCACAGATGTCGGCACGTCATCACCAGCAGACTTGGAGTTCGCATTGTCGTTCTCAACAGACTTGGAATTCACATTATCGTTCTCAGCAGAATTGAAAATCATATCGTTCTGAGTATACTTGGAGGTCACATTGTCATTCTCAACATCCTGGGTAGCATCTTCGCTTTTCAATTTACATGTTAAACGTGTAGGAATGTTGTTTACAACTTCTGACGATCTGTTTGTTTCATGCTCTGAAACATTCGTGGTTCCTTTTTCACAAATTGGTTTGGGGCACCATGCAGGTCCATGTAATGATATGGGTGCTCGAAGTAACGTTAGAGTACATGGCGAATCAGCAGGAAGACTGGACTTGTCGTGCCTTCCCGTGTCAAGCAAAAGTACGGTTCCTTTACACGCACCAGTTTGTCTCTTTAGATTATCACCTCTACCAAATGTCACACCATATATATCATGTGTTTGTATTCTAGAGGTCGGAGCCTTTGTACAATCGCTCTGTTCATGACGACGAGCATTGCAACTTTTACTGAAGAACTTGTCGCATTAATAACATTGTTTACAACGTAATTGTTTATTGATCTTGGAGGTTTCCCATATAAATGTACTCGATTGCATCCTCTTCAAGCATATGTGTGAACACAAACACACATGTACTACTGCATAGTGCTGACTCCTCATGGATGACTCCTTGCAGTACCGATGTCGTAGAAGTCAGTTTAGCAACTGTGTGTGAATGTCTGTTGTTGGCTGAAGGCGAAGCTATGTTGACATTATCTCCGTAGTAAGGGGAAATCGGCATTTTTCTATTTGCGAAGTAGACTGTATCCACTAGTTCTCCACATCTAGAGCATTTACCAAAGCCAGGGTCCAACCCGAACCCTTGGCCACCATTTCTTCTTCCTTTCGACATATCTGTCGTATACTGTCGACAATCGCATCTTCTGCTGCAGATGAATGTAACACAGCCACAGTCAAAGTCTTGAAGGTTCTCGTACAATATTCATCTTTGTGAGGTAATGGTTTTGCATAGCTACAATCCAGGCACATATAATATTTGACAGGACCAATTTGATCTACCTCATCGATAAGTTTCTTTATTATATTAGGACTCATATTTGTCAAGAAAGAGCAAACATTGTGCTGTGTAGTTGACATATTTGGTGCAACCAAATCTTTAAAAT
Source organism: Dryococelus australis (assembly GCA_029891345.1). Taxonomy (NCBI): domain Eukaryota; kingdom Metazoa; phylum Arthropoda; class Insecta; order Phasmatodea; family Phasmatidae; genus Dryococelus; species Dryococelus australis. The sequence continues at coordinate 160,722,189 of CM056994.1, read as the reverse complement.
GTCCCCTGAATCAAGATCACTTCAGGAAAAATCGATTATCATTAAGCTTCGGAGATGGTGAATGATTTTGTGGTTGTTTATCAGCTGTTTTTCTTAACATAGTTTAAAATTACTATGTAAATCGTCATCATTTACACACGTTCTTCGACACTCACCACATTGATACGCCCTACGAATGGTGTTCCTCACACAAGTACTGTTTTTGTGTATACTGGCATCGTATGTACTTATAAATGCCATGTCACAATAGTTGCATGGATGTCTTGGCGGAAGAAAATAACTAGCCTCAATATTTTTAGATGACCCCACATGTTCACTTGGTAATCTGCACCTGGCAGGCAGTGCAGGGCGACACTTACAGGTTGCAAGATGTCGTCTCAAGTTGCCATATCGAGCAAACTGTGATTTACAGTGTTCACATGTGAACGTAGTACACTCTGGATTCTGATGACTACTGGTTTCATGTTGTCTGCAGCTGGTTATTGTAGAAAACATCTTCTTACAATTGTGGCACATTTAACTTTCCTGTTCCATCATCGAACAAGAACATGTTATCACAGCCGGTGTTCTCTCTTCGAGGTCTGAACAGCGACTGAGCTGACCAACCCATTTAGGCCTATTTTAAACAACATTGCCATTACAACTTGACGAGGGTACTATTAGTATCAACTTGAGAGTAAGATTTTTTTTGTTTGTGATTTACAAATTTTCCAATACAGTGCTGTTGCAGTACTTTATACTTACATTCTACTGGTCAGAGATGGAAATATGGTATAGTGGGGTGACCGAAATCGGTTTGAGCCTATTCGTTAAGCTGATAGTAACCACTTGTTCTCAACTTTAGATGAATTACTAATGTTAGATTCGAGCAGAAAAAGGCCTTTACATGAAGTTTCGGACCTGCAGAATAACTTTGAGGTTGTTCATCATTAGCTTTCCCCGTATTATTTCTGTTATATAGTTCTAAATATCTATTAAAAATGTTGACTGAAACTTGCACAGTTTCAAATGTCTTTTTTAAGTGACAACACGCACATGCATTCTTAGACACTAATCACATCGATATTACATGCAAATTATACTCTTCTTACATGAATTTTATGCATGTCTCCTTGCATTGTATGCATAGTAAATTTCAAGTTACAATAGTTGCATGGATGTGGTGGTGGTACCAAATAACTACTCTCCGGTGAAACCTTACATTGAGTTGGTATTATCTTCAGATACCACTTGACAGGTAGTGCAGCGCGACCCTTACATGTTGGAAGATGTCATTTCAAGCTGCTGCCGCGACCAAATTGAGATTTACACTGCTTACATGCCAACATAATACGACCTGCATTCTGAGAACAAACAGTTTCATTCTGTCAGTAGATGTTTTTGTTAGAAAATAAATATTTACAGTAGCAACACGAATAACTTTCATGTTCCATCGATGAATAAAAGCATGTTATTCACAGCCGATGTTCGCTCTTCGACGTCTGTATGACAACTGAGCTAACCAACCATATACAAAAACAAAACATCAAATTTCTAGTATAAATACTACTGTGATATTCGTGCCTATTGTTGCCCACAACCAGGAGGAACTGCTAGGGTGCACCCTGCCAGAACTTCTCTACCACTGCACCAAGGGCTCCCAGGAACAGAACTACAAGCTTGATGGTGACTGTCAGCAGAACCTGTGTCGGAACGATGACCTCGTCAGCTGCTCTAGGTACATATCTCACTCTGTCCTTCGTGAGTTCATAAAGGAAGGAATCAGTATTGGATGCTCTTTCAGCATACTTCCATAGTTAATTACACCGAACCACTAGAATGTGGTGTGTCCATAACATTAGTACATCCTTGCAAACACTCTGTATATGGGAGACAGGTGCGTATGTCTTTGTCCTGTAGTAGATATGCACGTAGATGTTTGTAAACATACCATATTTCATGTCAAGCATATGTGAGATGGCATTCTTAACGCAACTATGTGAGCTCATTTTCTTTGTCGAGTGTTGCAAGTAAGTTCTGCTTTTCATATGCCACAATAACTGATAGAATCTTCTAACCACTAGCACAGCATGCCATTATTTTCACTGTTCCACGACAAGCTTTTGGCATAACTATGGTACAAACTGCTGACCTAATAAGATACAGTCTCAGGTCTGTCTGAGCTCGAACGTCAGACTAACTGCGAATGAGCCAGAGAGATTGTGTAACTGTGTATATACCTTCGTGTTATGCACACACGAAATCTTTATCTAACATGGGTAACACACCAATAAGTAACAGGAGAATGGAGAGTGTGTGTGCAAGCAGCTGTCTATAGGGACCTAAGTTCGCGACCTGCCACAGCTTATTACTATGGGTACACACACAGCATTGCAGCTATCACATTGGAATTGTTCTGCTGCTGGTCGGAAACTGCCTGTACATACCCTCATTGAAAGTTCGAGGGCAGGCAGGGTCGACAGAGGATGACTGCTTGTACATGCATAGGCATGGTACCTGCATCGAAGGTTCAAGCATAGGCAGGGTCGACAAAGTATGACTATCTGTCATTGGAAAGGCTCGGTCGGTACACGAGTGCTTGTAGGGTCATGACTGTCTGAAGTTGTAAAGCCTCGGTACATGAATGTAGGTCAGGGACAACATTTGAAAATAATTACTAACACGACATGCTAGTTTGTGATGTCTCAACTGCTAGCTGTGAAGATGGCCTCTTTACAATAGAACATGATCAACTTTGTCTTCATTCGAACACTTCCTGGTGTTTGCATATAAGATACATACATCGCCTGCAACATATGGTTAGGGCTTGCTTAACTCCGATGTACGATTGTCTGCTGACAAACACGTAATCCATAATGAATACCATGTACGGAAAGGTAGGGTGGTTATTGCTTCCAGTGGGTTCACGACGGTGAGATGTGCTCGCAACCAGCAAGTCTTCTGAAACAGCTATACTCGTTCAGGTAAAATCTTTGTTTTGCACATCTAAGTGCAGGGCATTTACAAAGTTGAATATGTGTGTTTGTGTTGTGATATCTCCTCCCCCTTACTTGTCATGGCTAATTTGTTTCGTAATAAGTACACATACTATTTGCTACTGTGGTGTTGTCTCTCATGCACGTTTAGTGGTGGATGTTGTTTCCGTATGTACTTATGGTTCTGGTACGATGTGCTGAATGGCTATCATAAAGGGACATTTACTCGACTGGCTTCTCTCTCCCTCTCTGTCTCGGCTAGTACCATCCTTCGAATTGCCTGCGCTGTCGGTCGAATGTGGCATTGCAGATTCTCACATTGCTCGTGTGACAGCAGTATACATTCTGCTGGTAGTGTTAGCTGGTTTCGTTTCACTATGTTCGTTCAGAATGTGTTTTGCCCAGGATGTTTTGGCATCAGCGATGACAGTGCGAACATATGTGAGATAGAGTATTACTGTCCATCATTACATGCACCAAAGTCTCGGTACACAGGTGCTGCGAGTGCAAGCCGGTTCCCAGTGCTGGTGGGGGGGGGGGGGTTATAAAGTAGCTGCGAGCCTTGAAGGTGCGAATGTAGATCTGAGAGTGCAGTCTATGATTGTCTGTAAGGATGCACATTGGAGGTCCGGCACAGTTGTGTGATTTTCTGTATTTACCAGCATTGAAACTTCGGTACACGAGTGTAGGTCGGAGTATGACTATAAGTACATGCCACTCTTAGTTATGATCGTTTGTAAGTACGTGTCGGGCTGCCCAGAAGACTCGGTACACGAATGTATGTCGGAGACGGAGTATGATTACCTGTCCAATGGAAGAGATGGTTGATGATTTCGGTTCATAAGAAGTTCATTTTGACCAGGCCAGTCTAGCACCCTGCCCTTGGCCTGGTTGGTAGGTATTTATAACTACTGTTTTTTATTTTATGACGGTGTCTTGGCCTTCCCATTGCCACACTTCACAAATGGTTCTTTTTTCACCTCTGTGCTCGCACATTGGGTGGTAAATGTTGTTTTCATCTGTATGTGACAGCGTCGTTTTTCTTTTGGTTTTGTTACATTCGGTTCGGCCAGGTCGTGTCATAGCACCCGATGCTTGATGGTATGTTTGCATTCGACTCGGCTGGTCTTGGGCCCTGGCACGCACATCTCTCTCTTCCTGAGCTCATACCTTCCCTTCGACTTGACAGTCGACCACTTGGGCTGGATAATACAATAACGACGGTTGACCACTGCTAGTGTCATGTGCCTAAGTAATGGTCCCTAAACAGGATCCTATTATATGACTGAACATATAAAAAAATACACAATCATTACTGTCTGAAATTGCAACAGGTTGGTACATGAGTGCAGTTCGGAGCCAGAGTATGACTGTCATGACTGCTACATAGTCGTCTTCATGGGTAGTGGTACCGACGATGAACGACTGTCTGCAGGCATGTCAACATGCACTCTCAACAAGAATCTAACCTGCTATGTCATTTTTTTTCAAGGATCATACACCATCGTCGTCAGGCTACATGCAGTAGCTACTTTCAAGTACGTGCGTTTTGACACATAGTGGTATGATGCACTTTCTTAGTCGGTAATGTGTACCGCAAATGGAAAGACAGCTATCATTGTACTCTGAGCCTCCAGTGAGTTCACGTCGTGCCCTACTGGTCTTCTGCTCTACAAACAGAGTACGTACGAAGTTGAAATAAGTGTGATATCTCCTTACTCACCATGTCTAATTCGATTGCACTCAGTTGTCTAGCATCATCGATGGATAAGTATGTGATGTACATTTAAGTCTCGGTACACAAACGACGTGTGTAGGTCGGTCCTCAGTTTCTGTGGGGGTACAGATAGCTGTGTGCATTGAAGGTACAGTATGAGAATGTGGGTGGAGTATGACTGTTGTACATTGAAGGTCCGATACGGAGTATGACTGACTGTAATTACAAGCTTCGGTACAAGAGTGTGTGTAGGTCGTGGTCTGGTAGTGAGTGATGGTTTAGTTTTAGTCGTTTCATAAAGGGGATGTTTGACCTCTGCTTCGGTACATGAGTGCAGGTCGGAGATAAAAATAAGCGTGTGTAGGTGTGTGTGTATGTGTATGTGTGTGTTGGATGGGATTGGTACATGCGTGTACGTTGGGGACTGTCTGTAATTTATAACAGTGTTGTAGACCATATAGCAACTTTTATGTCAACTTGTATTACCACTCTCTATGGGAATCTAACCGGCGATATCTCTAGGATGGTTCAGGGAACATGCATTAAATCCTTTCAGTACGGGTATGTACGTTGAAAAGTGGATGTGGTGGGTATGTAGTACTTGGTCAGTATCTAAAGTGCAAGGAAAGGTGGGACTGGTCATTTGCAGTCTCTGCTTCCAGTGATGTCACTTCGACGACAGCGAGATGTCCTCGTGGCCTACGGGTATTCACTGCTACACCAGTTAAGGTAGGGGATAATCCATTTCGTTTTAATAATAACCAGAAGAAGAAGCTTATCGTTCTATAATGTGTTGATGCATGTGAGGGACTCTACCAACACCCTGTGGACTACAGGCCTGCTTTCAAATGCGTGACGTCATCAGGAGTCGTCCTTTCTCCTGATGCTCTACGTATACAGTACACAATGCTGCAGTCACTTCTTGATGTATTTTATATTTGGATTTCTAATATAAACTTAATAATTAGCTTCTACCGAATTACTAATGCACTTTGTTTTAAATTTAAATAGCTGTAACGATTAGAATTGACAATCAGCAGGCATAAAAATAAATAAATTAGAGCATGATTTTTTGTATTTGGTGATATCTTGTTAATCGGCCTAAAATCATAAAAACGCGATTAGTCTGAAGACTAGATTAAAGCATACAGTCATGTTTAAAACGCCAATTTAATATAAATTAATACCCGAGAAACATTTTCATTGTTTTTGGTATGAAGTTGAATATAATTTTTGCTTAACTTAGTGACTTACAAAATTTCACAGTTGATGGTGTGCAACTATAATATTCACATTGAAATATGCAATAGTTTACTTTTAATTGGGATAGGCACAACTGTTTACAACGAGACCCATGTGACAACTAGGAAGGCCCCTCTACATGGTAATATGCACACGAAAGTAAATGAAATTAAGTTCTCAGATTAACCATAAGTATTTTTTTTTGTTAAATATATTTACGGCATGGTAATTGAATTCTATGGCCCTAACCATTTTACACATTATTTATGTCAGTAATTATGTATATTCTATTGTGTTAATTTTGAGACACCAATCGTTTGCCGTGGATTTGATTTTTCAGTGAGTGAATACTTTGAAAATTTCACATCACACCTTTTTCATAAAGCTTTGCTATTGAAGTGACTCAACCCAGTATGTACTCTTACTCTACAAATATTTTAATACACATATCCTAATAAACTACAATCACAGTAATTAATAAACAATTTATCCAAGGGGCGGAGTCAACCTTTAATTTATCTGAGTGTTACTCTTCAATGCCTTCATTTTATATTGGGAGGCAGAGCCAGGAAGCAGGGTTTACAGAACAAACTACAGCTATTCTTAAACATATAAACGACACACCAATTCATGTCTTCGCCAAGATTCGAATCTGGAATCCCTTGCATCGTAGGTTGGCGCGTATGCTAGTTGAATAATGACGATCTGGAGATCGTCTGTCAATCAAAAAGGCTGTGTAGACCTAACATAGCACTTTAGCGAACAAATGATACTCACCAATTAGCTTACAATTTTTAAGAAATGTCAACACAATCAACTACTGCCATTGTGGCAACTTCTGCATTTAACTTGAACAGATTTGCAGACATCACAGTCAAATGAACATACGGAATGTGTATATATGTATGTACATAAAAATATATACATAAACATATGATTATACGTACAAGTACGTATAGACAATTTACACATACACACATGCATATACATAGGCATATAATAATAAACATATGCATAATGCATACACATTCGCACATTTAAATACATATTCGTACATACATGTACAGCCATATATAGAGACAAAAATTTTCTTTTAAAATAGTATCACGCGAGTAAGTTAAGTTTGCTCCTACTTCAGGAAACAATCAACCGATTCCTTCCAAATTTGTCAATCAAGTAATACTGTGGTAAGCCATGTAAATTTATAGGACATATTTTAAGAAGATCAGGCTCTTATTTTCAGAATAGTACCCTTGTAAATATTTTAACATAACACGCTATATCTACGAAACAATGTAACCAGTGTCAACCTAACTTTGTAGACTGTATATATGCAAGCATAAAGCGAGCGAATAAATAAACTCACTTGTCCGCTATTTTGGAAGATAGCACCATATGAAAAATAAAGTTTTCGTGTCCTATCTCCGAAAACTATTAACTGTTACCTACCAAATTCAGACGACAAGTTATACTTTTATAGTCCATCTAAATTTATATGACTTAAGGAGGTAGTCCTATATATGCAAAATCAAGCAATGTAAATATATTATCAGTATATTACACGTCACAAGCAATTTCAACCGACTTACTATGTTACAGTAAATATGACGAACATATGATATGCCAATGAATCTCCGTTTTGCTCTCCAGTAACGAAGATACCACAACATGAGAAAATGGAGCTTCTTTGTCATATGTCTGGGACTTATCAACAGATTCCCACCGAACTTTTAACGCTAGTAGTGCTACAGTAGGCCATGTATAAAGTGTGTCTGGCTTTATTTATAGTATGGCTGCAAAATAAATAATTTAGATATTACGTTGATAATTTCTATTAAACAATTTCACCAATTACAATCAAATTTTGTATACGCCTACTTATATGCTTATAGAGATATTTTTTTCCGGATTTTTGTAAGAAAGTGCTAGATGAGAAAATGTATAATTCGACATATCTCGAGGAACAATCATTTAATTTCCACAGAATTTTTCACACAAGTAGTATTACAGTGGCCTGTAAACTTACATATTTCAAGTTGGTAAGATTTTTTTCAAATAGTGCAATATAAATTATTTCGATAAGTGAATCACATATCTTAAATAATTTCACGTATTTTTATATCTATCAGAAATATCAGATATGCCTATACAGAGCCTGTTTTCGGATGTTTTTTTTACAATAGCGCAAAATGAGAAACGGGAGGTTTCATGCCATATCTTGAGAACCGGTCAAGCTATTTCCATCAAATTCTGCACACAAGTAGTTCTACGGGAGGCCATGAAAATTTACATGATTTAAGTTACTCACACATTTGTTTTCTAAATTTATGACCGTGCATATATTTGAAGTTGATAATCCTAGCCTACCAAAACTTTATAGACTGATTACTATCGAAGTTGATGTTCCGAATCGTACCTCCTTGATGACGTTGACTGCGCGCCAGCTTACTGTAGAAGGCGTTCTGTGTTCGAGTCCCAAGTAAGGCAAGTGTGTAGGTTATCTGTAATTGTTTCACTAGTATTGCATTTGTTTCTGGTTTCATCTCAAATAATATCGCTAACAACGAGATGTCAAGACCCACCCTACCTACCATGTAACTTTTTAATAGCGTCATCAAAATTATTTGCATTCATATAAAAGTAGGCTCATTAGTTGTAGTGGTAACTTCTTATCTTAATATTGTGTTAACAGTTCTGGTTAGAAGTTGTAAAAAAAAAGTAAAATTAGGCATATAAGTAAAATGTATTATAATATGACATTTTTGAAAACGTTTGTTTATACAACTGGCCATGCTATTGAAAAAAAGATGTATTAAGTCTAAAAATTATAGATTCATCCAATTTATCTATCAGGAATTAACAGTTAAAATCATTTTCGTCTAAAATAAGCAATTATTTCAACCCCCCCCCCCCCCCCAAATACAGACACAGTAAAAAGTCAGAATTCAACCAAAAATAGTTATCCTTCTTTGTACCTGGTTGTAATACTTACAGTATGTTAATTTAATGTAAAATAAAATTATTCTGTCGAGTATCCTGTGGAAGATCCACCATGGAAATAATTATTAATGCAAAAACATAAAATTTAACAGTATCGCAATAACAGTAAAATTGTTGTAATGAACAATAAAATACTATACTATAGCTTATAACCGAGTAGCCTGCAGTATAGAAAATATTATAACAAAATACACTCATAAACGTAAAATTTGTTTACTGTAAACGTTTGCACGTTATATTCAAATTATATTTTTAACGGACCCACTACGGTATCGATTTACAATGTTTGTTAATAGCGGAAGTATCTACGAAGCATATTAAGACAAACTTGAAGAATGTTTCATTTCTTTGAACGCGATTATCTTCCATTTTATATAGTATTGTAACTTTGTCGAAGTTGACTACTGTAAATGCTTTGATTACAAATGAACTGAATAATTAGTTATTATTTCTACCACTATTTTTGTTATAGCAGTCTTAGACGGGTTTAATAATGATTGAACTATCTACCCATTATCAGGCTCCAATAATAATATAGTATATTAAACGCGCTTTTGAAACTATTTTATTAACGTATCCTTAAATGTAAACCTCTTCATTATTCGAAATCTTATCTTACTTAAAATGTAAATTGTTCGACACATAATAATATTCTGATTACGTAAATTATTAGCTCCCGATATCTTCCACGCAGTAGAACGTAAACCTAGCAGGCATCACTTATCTTTACGTGCGTTCGTTTTCTGTCGCTTTTAAAGAGGAAAAAACAAAGCAAACTTAAGAATTCTATTTCAGTCATTCAGTTTTAATGGTTATATTAAGTTCATCGCCATTATGCAGTGCTAAACTTCTAATACAGAAACGTATCTCATCTGAACATGCTTTCGCGTATTTCCACAAATTACTGTTTTGTACACCATCTTTTTTAATGACGAAATATAGAAACAAAGTAGAAAATTACTTGAATAGTCGGCAACGTATCTAGAAAAATTATACAGTAAACATACTTTAGAAGAATCTGATGATTAGAAGTTGGTGTCAGGAATTTCACGCAAACCATAACTGTCGCCTTTTTAAGTTTTTTGGAAAACCAGATACACGAACTCGCGGACCTTTCTCGTAATTCTCATTGCAATCGGTAACACAGCAGTGATGCGGCATGTTGCCAATGGAAATAGGTAATACACCCGCACATAGTGGAACGTTACCGCTTACTCGGAAGTCACCCCAAGAACTGGCAGCTCTTGCGCCAGAGACGAGGGAGGAAACAAGTGTTAGAATCTGGACTCTAGCAGGGAGCGGCTAGGACCATTCTCAATGATTTCGCACGCCACCATCTGTTTTGAGAGCAGGCCTGAAGTCCAGAGGGTCTAATGATGACTGTGTATTCATTGCGAGTGACATCTGATTACATACATACATTGAAGTCTCGGTACACGCATCACAAGTGCAAGGCTGCCCCCCCCCCCAACCCCCTAGTGGTGTGGTACTAATAAACTGTCTGGATGTAAGTGTGTGCATTGAAGGTTCGGGTATGTTTGGCTATCAGTGGGGCTGCATGATGATGGTCGCCTTGGACGACTTGTAGTATCAGCATGGTAGTAAGGAAAAAACTAACCTAGGTGATGTATGTGTTATGAATTTGACAACTATATCTTATGTCGTAAAGAATGTACAGCCAACTATACTTATAAGAAAACATAGTATAAATTTGACAATTTGTGGATGGCAATCCCTAGTGTGAGGGTCGGAAAGGGTGTTTGCTTTAGTTTACATGAGTGTTCGGAGGGCCGGCGCATACGGCGACGTCGCTGAAGCTTGGCCTGGTGGTGGACACGAGCTGAAGTTGGCTAGGAAGTATGAGTGGGGGATTATGGGGGCAGGCAGAGGGGAGTACAAGATATAGAGAGCGCGAGGATGTGTGGAAGGAGGCCAGGGTTCGAGTGCATGAGGAAGTATTAAGGTGTGTTTACACTTGTGCATCTTGTGCATAGTTGCAGTGCGAGTGCGCATGCCTCTACAAATGCAAGGTGCAAGATATGCATGCATCTAGTTACATGCCCCTGATAAATATTGTGCACAAGGCTCCTTCCGTTCACATCTACTGCGGTAGATATATGTATCACTTTCAGTCGAAATGTGGACTGCGAATAATGTAGCTGCTGCAGCCGCTGCTCAGGTTATTTTGCTAGCAAGTATCAGGAAAAATTGCAAGTGACTACATAACTACATAATCAAAATCTTGCAAGCAGAAAGTTAAGTTTGGGTTTAGTGCATGAAGTATGGCTTTACCGTAGAAAAATTGTAGTTTTAACTGAGAAATTCTCTGTAATTTTACAAATCCTTGTAACAGTACAAATATTTCTCTTGTAAAATTACTCGTTTTGAAAAACTACAAGGGACATGTTTGAAATATACGTCAAGAAATATTTTTACTGTACCGACCCATTTCCACGAGCAACAGAAAAACAGCAGACACTCAATAACCTGAAACCATATACACTGGTTTGTACAAAATCTATGGGTGATGTTAAGTGTAACTGTATGCAAAAATAACTGTATTGGTTTGAATAACGTAAAATACTTAAAAACAAATCAAATAATCATAACGACATGTGGCCGTATTATTCATTAACTGCTAATGTTTTCTAGCTGCACATAATTCTTAAATCGGCTCTCAATATCTCGTTGTTTAAGAGCCTGATCAAAAATCTTAACTCAACAACAGAACCCTTAAAATGAAATAGATGTACCTATTCTATTAAACAAAATAAATTCGTTAATATTTTGTAGGTATTTGAAGTTATATTTACTGTAAAAATAAGGTTTTATTCGTAGGTTAATTTGGTCTTGTATTCAAATGTGATGGCCAATAACGCAAGGGGTGTGGGCTCCAGTCTCCGTACAAGCAAATTGTAGTGATTTTTTTTCGTAAATTATATTCTGAAATATTTTATTTTTGTTCTCTGTTATTAATTTATTAAATTTGTTTTCTAGAAGAAAATAAATATTTTATGTAAACTTTTAAAAAATTTGAACTATGGTTATCATTTATAATAATTATTAAAAATAAATGTTTTGCAGATTTTACAAGAAACTCTTTGTAGGTTTGCAATGGATTTTCTTGGCAACTGCGTTTCTAAGCATTTTACTTGTAAAAGTAAAAAACAGACAGCAGTGAACTGTTTAAAAACTTTACGCGAATATCTCCAACGGACTTCGAAATAATGTTGCATATAGTTAGACCAGATGCAAAATCTAACACCAAATACAGAGAAGTGTTACCTGAACCTACAAGATCCTCATTGTCATTGTGGTTTCTTGCCACCAGTGACAGCTTCGCCAGCCTAATGTTTCAGTTTTATGGCAGATTCTCACCCGCCATATTGGATTTATAGAATTTTTGCCATCATCTGAAAATAACATTTTGTTTCATGTTTTATTTTGGAACGACAGATCACAGAGATGTGCCTAGTGCATTGCCTGGCGTCATTATTAATTGATTAGGCCTACTGTTTATCTCATCGCCTTTGTAATCGTTCGCAATAAATAATCCTGCGTTTCGTTCCGACAGTTACCAACTAAAAATTAATAAATGTAGCGAAGCTGTGGCAGTTCGATAAAGTTTGGCAAGCTGTTACTTACTTAGGCTATGATGTGCGGGAAATTTCAATACGTCTTCTGTAATTGAAGCTTTAGCGAAAAATCGATAAATTCAAGATGGCGGATGGGAATCTGCTTAAGGTATCTGAAGATTATATTTGCAATATCTTATGAGAAGTCTGTGAAGCTCTGGTAAAATCTCTGGAACTCTGGGTTAAAATAAGTTTATAATAAGATGCCTTGAAATCGTACCAAATTTATTGAAAATAACTGTTTAAAGTTAATTTATTATATGTACTTAACCTTTAGTAAACTGCAGTACATTTAATTTAATACAGCATTTTGAAAACTTTCATAACTATAAATTATGTAACTGTAAATAGTTAGAATTTTTAGGACTGAGTATAATTTGCCCTAACAAATAAGTTTAATCCCGGTCACTAACATAAGCAACATTATTAACATTAAAGTGGACAAAATCGTGCTTCCGATATACAACAAAGTCTTATAGTGAAAAGCTATTTCTTCCTGATGTGACATCAGAAGAAATGACCATGTTTAGTACACTGTCCAATGGTTTGGTTTACTGAAATTGAGGTTTAGAGGAGTAGGGGAACAGGAGGCAAGACTGGGACACTAAGAACAAATTACTCCAGAATATTACATTTATTGTTGTTATAATCACAAATAAATCTACAAGTGCGCTCAGTATTTTACAATCGATGTAATTTAGAATGAATGTTACAAGTTACGAACACAAGACACAAAAATATTTTTGAACTAAGGATGATGCCCCATCTTGCCCCATACATGGGGCAAAATGGGGCATGACTTGGGGCAAGATGGGGTCAACTATTTATACATGTCACATACATAAACAATGTCCATATGTTCTACGTTCTCTCCAGCACATACACAGTGAACCCACCCTTGACATTCTAGATACTTATCCCACTCTTCTTTAGATTCAGAGAGTAAATTACCACAAAAAATACATTAAGCACCGTCACTTTCTTTCACTACAGAACCGTTCTTCGTTTTCTGTTGAAGGGCGGGCTTACTTTTCTTAAGTTTCAATTTGCTGTGCTCAAAATTCAGCTTCTTCTTACAAGAAACAGGACGTCTCTCCATTTGACATAACAATTCATTTCTGTATAACAATTCAGATAAAACAGTTGTCTTCCCACAGTGGCGATAACTTGTATTTGCTTTCTCCGTACCGGCATTGGGGAATGGCAGTGTCTTTTGGTAATGCTTGTTTAAATACACTACTGTTATTTTGTGCATCGGAGAATTAGCAGCTAGAAACAGCATCATTCTGATTTACTAGAGGTACTGAAGGTTCTGGAATGTCAGCTTGTTCATTGACTTCAGGCGATGGTCTGTCAGTAGTTTTGGAAGGAAGTTGTTGAAAGACCTCAGGATCTATAGGCCATATGCGTGTGGTTTTAAATTCATTGATGACTGTTGACTTAGTGGCGCTCGTTGAATAACTTATCAAAAATTTTGGCGATCTGATACAGGATGACAACACAGACTGCATACGATAGCAAACAGTTGGTAAGCTCATCTTCATAACAGGTAGTGGCTTCATAAATGTTACATCCAGTAGCTGGAGGCGATGGTTGCAGTGTGGCGGGAAACAGATGAAGATAACCCCGTTTTCTCTTGCCATAAAAATTAGTTCAAGACTTTTTTTGTGAGCGTAACATGGCCATCGAAAAGGAGTAGAACAGGGTTGTTTTTGGAGGCGTATGTAAACTGCACAAACGATTTGAACCACCGGACGAATATTTCAGACTGCATCCAGCCTGAAGGATAACTTTCTGCCCAAGCTCCAGTTACAGAACCATCAATCAATTCGTCCTTCATCCTCTGCCGAGTAAAGATCATCATCGGTGGCATGTAAGTTCCTGATGCACTAATTCAAAGATAGACGATTTGTGTTTGCCCTCTCTCTGCAGATGTTAGAGCCCCAACTTGTTTCCTCTCTTTCGCAGAGATGATTTTCGATTTTGACTTTGGTACTGAGGACATACTTGTTTCATCACAGTTATGCGCTTGGTCTGTAGTAAACCTGTATTTGTCATACAGCTACCCTAGTACTTCAAAAATTTTAGAATCCACAACTATGTTGAAGCCCATAGCTTTCGCTGTGGAAGAAGCTTCGGGTTTTTGAAGAGATAAGTCTGGGTATCGCTTCATAAAACTGGTTAGCCAGTCAAACTAACCTCTCCTTTTGCTATATGAAACATATGTTTCTTGTCATTTTTCACAATAACTGAAACGCCAGTTTTCTTAGATCAGTAGTGCTAATACCAAACAACCTGCCTTCCATTTCTTTAAGATAACCAACCATCTCCTCTTCTTATTCAAGTGTAAATACAGTCTCAAGCTATCCCAAACTTACCTTGAGCTTCTGATGAGGATTTTTTTTGAAACAGCTCCACCTTCCTCTCAAGTATTGTTTGTGGAACGTTAAAAGCAGCAGCTGCCTTGCGATAACCCATAGTTTTTTGCATAACTTCTTCAATTATTCAATTGATTTTCGCATCAACTTTCTTTTATATGTCTGTGTCATTTTGAAATGACCTAGATTAGGGCCTATATTTAAATTCCACATACATATATATAAAATGACACCCCATTACTCCTCTTGGCAGAAGGCAATTTTTATGAAAAATTTACGCGTTGCTGTAACAATTGTGGGGGACCAAGTGATTAGCAGCTAAAGCGCTCGCTTCCCACCAAGGCGATACAGGTTCGATTCCTGGTGAGGTAACTTTCAGATTTTCGCTTAATTTATCTAATAAAATAATTCAATTTTCGCAACCATAATAAAGCTTGCAAATACACAATATACAAAAGTTTCATTGCAATTATATTCTTGGTGGAATTATGGAACTCTACTCACAATGACCTCCCTTTCACCAAACCTTTACAAGTTTACTTTGTATGCTCTACTTTACTATGGCAAAACCGTAGTCAACGATTTTAGATCAGAAATACACATGCAATTTATCAAAAGCAAGATGGGGACTTTTTAAGGGGCAAGATGGGGAAGTTTTTAAGGGGCAAGACAGGGATGAAATACGGAATCTAACTAAATTATAATATCTTATCATTTTTATTAATCAGTTCCATGATTACGAAAATAAATAGCTTACAACATTCTGTAATAAATAATATACCAAAACTTATATATTGCGACATTGTAACTTACCCGTTTGCCTTTCCAAAATGAATAAAAATAAGATCACAATGGTGAGAAACAGAAAAATGACTACCGCATATACAAAATGCTACAGCGAACGTTTCATAATGTGGGGACAGCCAGACAGACCTGCTCTTCGAGATTCTATCGCTTCCCGAGAAGTACCTTGCGACCCCATCTTGCCCCTTCTCCCCTATATGTCCCGGTATATCAATGTGGAATACTTGAATATGATTTCGAAGAACACGAGTATGTACTTGATGGGGAAATGCAAGTTGTATATAAGATAATTGTGGGGCAGATTGCCAGACTTGTTTTTATGATGACATTTCTGGATCAAAAATGAAATGTTGAAAGTGTATTTGCACTAATGATTGCAAGCGGTTGGTTCAAATATTTCTGAATTTGTCTGCGATGTTTTCCCCAAAAGATGAAACATAATAATGTGTAAATAGATTAGGTTATGATTAACTGAACTCAGTATGGCGATATCTTCATCAGTGTCATTCGAACATGTACATTATACCCTAATTGTCTTATTTTTGCATAAAACAGGCAATCCAGCACCCATCATTGTATCTGCCAACTTGAAAGTTTCTTTTCCTGCCCTTGTGTCTTCTTCGTCCATAATTAAGAGAAGCGGCACGTATAAAATCCAGGATGGCTTTGTAACTTGAACAGCTGCTGAACCACTCTTCTTTATCGACACATCGGAAGTACATGGGAATGTCTTGTAGTCTTTAATAAACTCTATATTTTTGTCATTTGTCCAGTCAGCCATACCAGCAACACAGAATTTGTGAACAAATCGGTTCAGACAATATAACTGAAGCTACCCGATCAGAGGAAGGCGCATGAGTGTTGCACATAGCTCCCCATCTGGGATGGTGAGCTACTTGCACCTACTTGTGTCTGCATGCTGTGGCTCGTACGCACAGTTCAGAGGCATGCCTCTTCTTGCACCGTCGCATGCGCCTACTTGCAGCTACGTGCAACACATGCATGCCTGCGAGGCGCACAGAAAGTTGCACAGGTGTAAACGCCCACTTAGGCCAGGTGGTGTCGCCGAGGGGACAGGAGAGAGAGTAAGAAGGGGAGGCAGGCAGGCCGACCTATGTCCATGCGTCCCTTCTCGTCGTCGGGGGTTATGCACGTGTTGAGATTTTTGTAGTTGTATCTCAAAAACTTTGGAAATTAGAACAAATTATGCATATATGTAAGCATAGGTCGTACTTGACCTGAGGCTGGCAGGGTATCTGGGATTGGGGTCATGGAATGTGTGAGCGGGGAATGCATACATTCGCTAGGAATGAAAACAAAAAAAAAATCATAATACTAATATCGGTTGGGAGCACCCAGAGACCGCCGACTGGAATGTTACAGTTAACTATGCTTTTAAGTTGACATAAGCCATTATTGACCCCGTGACCCTTCTCATAGTCATGGTTGAAATCGGTGTTATGAATTTGGCAAATATAACATTAAAAGTTCAGAAATTACAGCCAAAAATGCTTATAAGTTCACATATAGTATACTTGACCCAGCAACCCTTCTGACAATCATGGTTTATGTCGAGGTTTTAGCCTTAATTTGTTCAAACGTGATATTGTGAAAATTGTATTACATAATATTGCGCCACATGTTCGATCATCATGCTCACTGTCTCCAGTTCCGCATAATATGGAGGAACTGTGTACTTGGGCAGTGAAAATACAGAGTTGCATGGCAGCAGAAAAGAAAATTAACTCTGCTTTTCTTTCACATAATCAGACATTAGTAACAATGCGGGCTACGAGTTGTCGCACAAGCGTCCTTCGTAGTAAAAGTGTAGGTACCGTGCGGGAGGAAATGCACTTGAAAATCAAGCTTCTTTGCTTAAAGCAGAAGCTCCATGTGTTGCAATTGACCTTAGTACAAATGTACGTTGCGATAACTGTGCTAGGAGCGGACATGTGAGCTGCAATTTTATTGAACAAAGTATTCTGTAGAACGAGAGAAAATTCTTCCACTGTAGAACTATAGGTCATGTACGTATTTCGTGTTTTAGGTTGGTAAATGAGTGACGGCTTGGAACAAATGGGGTGTTTCCAGCCGCCGCTCGTTTTCAAGTAAAATTTTTTATACCACGTGTATGGTTCAGGTCGCTTGTGTCAGTACCGTGTACCCTGCTTAAATCGATACTGGAGCTATTCACTGCGTCGTCAGTCAGCAATTTGCCAAATATTTGATTGAAAAGGTTATTTCTAAGGTACGTGTGCTCAGTGCCGAGGATTTGAAGTTGTGTATTACTAGTGGAGATGTGATGACGGTTTCCATGTCGTAAAATTGCATTTTAAAGTAGGTTGTTTTTCAAGGGATTTCCAATTCGGGATTCTTCCAGTTTTAAATAATAGACTTGCACTGAGTCTTGAATTTTTTGAATACACGTGGGCCTAAATAAGTTTTGAGGATTTTACATAATCCTTTTGTTTGGCTCCCAAAATCAAATTTAGTTTGTATTCCAGGGAAGCTATCCAAATCAATAATTTGAGTCCTGACTGTTCCGATGTCGCTGAAGAAAATTTAGTGCAGTTTTAATGGGAATATAGTGACATTATTGCATCCCAAATTTAAAAACGTGACGTACTTCCCAATAGGTTTACCCTTGTGGATGACATGCCCATTTGTGAATGTCACTTCAGATGTCGGCCCCCAAAACTTAAGGTGTTAAGAGAAACTGTTGCACGCATGCGTTATCATACCATCTAAATAGTATTATAACTCCCCAGGGATTTTAGCCAAGAATAAACATAGCGACAAATACAGGCAGGTAAAGAATAATACTTTGGTTATTCGTAAAATACATGAGGACCCTTTTCCCCTACTGAGAGTTGATTGTGCTTTGCAACATCTAGGATATGCTAAGGTTTATTCCATTCTAGATTTAAATAATAGTTTCCAATAGTGTCTCTTAGATCCTTCTTGCCACAAATACATCCCTTTCAGGACTCCATGGAATCAGTACGATTTTACTCGGATTTTAGTGGTTCTAATATCGGTAACCAGGCCCTTTCTAGAGTATTAGATAATATACTCACAAAATTTAAATATACGTTTGTGTTTAATTATGTAGATGTCATTGTGTACAGTGAAAGTATGGAGGCTCACTTGGAACATTTATGTGAAGTGTTACAGATGTTTAGTGAGGTTGGAATAACTGTAAACTTTGATGAAGTAACTTTACCTGCAAATAAAGTGAAATTTCTTACATATGCTATCAGTGCGGGCAAATTATTACTGGGTCCTGACCGAGTAGCACCAATTTTCCACTTTCCCCATCTACATACCCTGAAAGGGGTTCACAAATGTTTGGGTTTGATGGGTTATTACTCGCTATTAATAGAACATTGTTCGAAATAGCAGCTTCCATTGACCAGCTTAAGAAGAAAGGAGTAGAATTTGTTTGGAACCATGATCAGGAACATGCATTCCATGTTTTTTAAAATACCCCTAATTCGTCGCTGGTGTTGCCCTTGCCGGATTTTGAAACACATTATCTGGTCAATGTGGATGCTTCATCCTTGGCCTTGGGTGCAGCGTTGGGAAAGTAGCTCGACTGTCATGTTGTTACTGTTGCATTTGCGAGTAGGACTCTATCTGAGCCGTAGTGTTTTTGCGACTGTCACTTGGTCGCAGAACTGTTGAGAAGAAAATTTTCGTGCTAAGCGCACATTACTCGGGCAACTCGCTCCCCTCTTTTGTTCTCCTCTTTCACCTCGCCTCCTTCCCCTCCTTTACCAGGCTGTGCTGGGCTGCCTCCACCCCTCCAGACACTCTTATCACGGCCTTCGAACAAGCAGCAGTTAGTCTCCTCTGCTCTGGCGTCATATGGGCCTCGCCAGATACGTTCCAAGGAGGCATACTTCTACCTTATTGCAGCTGATTGATAGTTGTTATGATTTGAATAATTTTGGGCTTCATCCGCCTAAGTACGCAGGTGATCACCACGGGCGTTAATAACTTTTGTCTGCATAACGATTTCCCTCAGAGCTGAAATGGATAAATGCCTTTTTGAATTATTCTGCACTCGCCCTTTCTGACGAGTAAGGTCGGGCCAGGTTTTGAAATATTTTATTACTATGAGTGTGCTGGTATATTACGTTATATTTTCAGGACAGCTTGATGTTTACAGATGCGGAATCTGGTGCGGGTTAGTTTGGCTCAGTTAATTTTTCTTTATGAGTCAAGAATTTTTATTAGCTGTAATGTTACTGACTTTTCCAGCGATGGAAGAATTGGGCCGGGAAAATTACAACTCAGTTCACAAGCGGCTTTGGTTGGGCACCCATCGTCACCCGTTGTGGCTGAGTTGGGGTTTTGGCTGTGTACTAAAGAAAGAGTTACCGCTGGAGACATGTATTGTATACTTGCTTCTCATTAATTTCATGTAAGTGTTATCGCGGCTTTATCCGCATGGTATTGCGAAATCAGTCCCTATTTGATATCTTGCTTCTTGTACCAGATTCCCTAGCTCTGACTTTTGATATTTTTTTTAACGTATGTAACTGATATGTCAAGTCGTTGCGTTCGACTTTGCTCATTTTGGTTACTGTTTTTACTGCTCTGTTTTCGTCGCCCTTTAAACTGTTATGTTCAGTTGGTATAGCATAGGTTTTAAAGCAAACTTGAATATTTCTTCAATATATTGTTGTAAACCAGACACAGGTGATAAATTAATTTAGGATAAATAATGCGGATCCCTACCATTACACGTTCCTGTGAGTACATGCTACTAGCATTATATTTTGAGGGACTTGGGCAGATAAACAAGTGTATGTGAGTATTAGGTAATACCCAGAGATAATACCAACTTGCTTTTAAATGTGTAGCGCTTTACTGGGTGCGATCGTTGTGATTAGAGACCTCTTAATTGTAAAAGGTTTGTCCAGGTGATGTCTACCTTACCTTTTTGATTGGTCAGATTTTATGCAGTTAAATGATGAAAACCGTTCGATAGGTTTTACTGTTAAGTTACCTGTTCGTGAGATATCAAGAAATTCGGTAGTGAATTGTAATGAGAAAATTGGTGCATCCTTGATAAAATTATATTTACCAGCCAATTAATTAACACAGACAATGTTAACATATCCTCAGCAGCTCATTGCATATCCATATTACAAGAGCTTTCACTATCACTAGATGGTTCCATTCGTGAAGAACCACCTTCCATCTCATCCGCTGAAGAAGTTACAACATTCTTACAGGATGCCTGCTCATATATTGTTTTCACGACACAACAGTTGATACACATGCTGCTTTAATAGGTCAAAATTATATAGCTACGTCCCGACTCACTCGAACTGAGTCAGAGAAAGAGAGTTCTTACTCAAACGAAAGGGAGACGTACTGCGAATGGACCAGAGAGAGCTTGTGCTTCTTCATAGATTACCTCGCTTTCCACCCACTACAAATTCCAATAGTCTCACGAAATATTGTACGCCTAGCTCTACAAGGTGTTATGTCTGCGACAGTAAGACTTCCATTAGAAACATCTAACCATAGTAGACTTAAAAACATACTTACATGTTACATGCTTATATACTGTCACCTCTATAGAACAAACAGTTTATGTTGATAATCTCAAGTGTCTCATTATATGTCTGAAAAGTCTTTTCCAGGTGTGGGATTCGAACCCATGTTCCTCTTTCAAGGAACCGGAGCTTATATAGAGCATCTTAGACTGCTCAACCAACTTAACGATGCGTAATAGCATGGGAATTTCAGAAAAAGTTTTATAATGAAATTCTAATTACTTTAAACTTATTCTTTATCAACATCTTGGTCAGTATCTACTGCTTGACATAAATAAATATTCACAATAAAAAAAGAATTACAATAGCAGAAAGAATTATAAGACCTCTGTGGATCGGGAGCACTATGAGAAAACCCTTATACTCGTTCACGCCAGAAGAAAACACAATATATATAAGATAGGAATATTTATAATTATATATAAGATAGGAATATTTATAATTATATATAAGATAGGAATATTTTTTATAATTATATATAAGATAGATAGGTATAAAATAGTAATATACACGATGGTATATAATATAGGAATATACACGATCGAATATAAGTATGTTTTCTTTTCAGGTGAACGAGTATTGGGGTTTTCTCAGAGTGCTCCCATATCACATAGGTCTAATGATTTTTTTTGGAAATATTAAATTTTCTACAAAATTTTCGACTATTTGTTGTTTGTAAGCAGTAGATTTTGATCGATATGTTGATGAATAATAAGGTTAAGTTTAATGAAACTTCATTATAAAACTTTTTCTGAAATTTCCACAATATTACAAATTGTTAGGTCGGTGGTGCGGTTTGAGATGTTGTATTTAACGCTTATACTCCGGGGCGAGGACAGACGGCACACAACCTTGGAGCTGGCCGACAAAATTGTTATTCGTGCCTCCTGTACGGAATACATTTTGTAAAGCTTCTACGTTTTTATAACTTGCATTTCATTTTATTGTATTAGACATGTCACTAGTTGAACTTAAAACTTTTTCTTGTCACTTATAAGGCCTACTATTTCATTTTTTTTATGTATGAATTTTTAAATAATTCATGACAGTTAGCAACAGTTTTTGTCACTTAAAATTGACAATTTAGACATTTCACATCCTTTATAGTTGTGGCATTGGATTTCTAAGCTTAAGATTTATTTATAATATTCATTTCTATGGTCGAGTGGTGGTAGCCGGCCGCCCAGGATGACTGGGAAAACCTAGCGGGAGTCGTGGCTTCGCTGAGGCTAGGTACAAGCTATGACGCAAATTGTTCGGTAATTTCAGTTGGCACATTTTGTGAGCAAAGTGGTCACATGACACGATTTTGTCTGCAGAGGAGATGATTATTTCCGGATTTTCCGTTTGGCGTATTGTCTCTTTAAAAACTTAAAAATTACTAAATCCAGGTAGCTCAGAAATAAACAAATTACATCAAATCATTCCGGCCAGAAGGTACAAAACAAAAATTACAAATGGATTATCACCAAGCTCAAAAGCAATGAATTATTGCCTGTATCATTTTCCTTTTATGGTGAATAAAATCTATTACTTTTGTGGCTCACACACAATCAGTACTGCAGAGAAACGGTTAATGTTTGTTTTTATAAGTTTTATTCACAAGTATTTACATTTCTTTTTTTTTTTAAGCTTACTCATGTATTGTACAAATAGTCTCATTTTGATGATTACAAAAATGACAGACAAACGGCACTGAGATATTCCATATATTAAAATATTTGACACAGAAACTGTTCAAAAATTTCATTTACATTTATAGTTTTTTACAGGCCTACTTATTATGTGGCCCAGCACATTAAAATTGTCTTATTTAGAGCATACATTACTAACATTGACATATTTGCCGTATAAACTATTTGAGTATTGTATTTATAAATATCAACATTTGTTTTTACACGAGTACTTCTTCTCTGGCCCTGCAGTAAAAAAAACTGTCTTAATCGGAGCATTTTAAAAATCACTGTGTAACTGTCCTAATAATAATTTTACTTACATTGATATATTTGACGTAGAAAATATTCCCTTGTTTTATTTACTACTATTACAAACATTTGTTTTTAAACAGTCCTCTTATTCTCTGGCTCTGCTCTTAAAAAAAGTATTATCTAGAGCACTGAAAAAAATCTTTATAACTTTACTAAGATAGTACATATATCGATGCATTTGAAACAGAAACTATCCCAATATTATATTTACAAAAATTTGGCGTATACACACATAGTTTTGAATGGCCTGATTATTCTATGTCTGTGCACTACAAAAAATTGTCTTTGCAGGATTGGAAAACAACGTATTGTAGCACATTTTATTTATACTTGCCACATATTTTTGAACACATTTTCTGTCTTCAAGCTAAATCTTCATTTGCGTATTATATATAAAAAAAAAAAAAAGAAAAAAAAAGGAAGGCACCCAATGTTGTTTGGCACTATTTGCAGTATATTTTTGTTTGTTTCCTTTTATTGTGGGTTATGCAAACAATACATGTACGGTATGCCTTCCATTTATCGGGAAGATCAGGTCCCACTGTCAACCTAGGAGAAAAATAAGATCTTTTTCCTCCACCCGAAAGTCTTTTCTCAGTATTATATTAGCAGTTGTAAAAGGACAGCTCTGGTGCACGTGGCGCCTGGCACCAAAGCCTGATGGTGGCGGCCATCTTGGATGAAGTCGTGCGGAACTTTCTGCTCTATCATTCATGTTGGACGGCGGCCATCTTGTCATCGAGAATGACCCTAACCTTTGGTTTTCGATCTCAAATTTGGTTTTCGAACTCAAACCTGGATTTGAAATATCAATTTATGGATTTTCGATCTCAAATTCGGTTTTAATTCCAAATTCGGTTTTGTGCGTCCCCAACAGCGTCCATCTTGATTTTCACTTCCCATTATTGCATTCCATCGTTGAGTGTTTCCTCAGGGTCCTCCCAAGTTTTCTTTCTTTTACATTCCAACTTTTTTTCTCTTCCTCTTGGTCTCGCCTCCTTCGTTCTATATCTTTCATTCCCTGAGGGGGTTTTCTCCTTCTATCTTGTTTGTCGTCTGTTGGTGTCGGCCATCTTGTTTTGTAGTCGTTTGCTGGTGGCGACTTTCATCTGCTGGAGGTGGCCATCTTGTTTGCCGTCTTTCTTTGATTCCCACATCGGGCGCTAGAGTGTGTGCTTGCAGCCAACTTATATTCTCGCCACCAGAGTGAAATTCCACTGGTAGCAGCTAGGAGCGCTGGCAGCCATCTTGTGTTCGCTCATCATCCGTCAGGAGAGCTCGTAATTTATTTTAAGTGTGAACTCAAAAAATGCTGGAGTCATGCCTATTCGTTCCAGCGACCCTTGGGTCACCAGTCCAGTATGCTAACCACAAGACTACCATCGAACGTGGACCGAAAGGAGTTGAAATAAGGCAGATATGAGTGAAGAAAATAATTCGTCTGGCACCCACCTTGTTTGTAGTCGTCTGCTGGAAGCATCCACCTTGATCTACTTATAAGCATAGTTGGCTGTGGGATTGAGGAATGGAGGGCGGCCTGACCATCATCTCGGAAGACATCACAGGCAGGAAATTACCTATGGCTACTTATAAGTATAGATGGTTGTGAATTTGGGGCTGAAGACTGGAGGACAGCCCGACTGCCAATTTTGGATGATGCCACAGGCGGGAAGTTACTTATAGGTATACTTATAAGCATAATTAGCTGTAATTTCTGAACTTTTTAAGATATATTTGCCAAATTCATTACACAAACATCACTCAAGATGAAGAGAAGGGTCGCCGGGTTAGGTATGACATATGTATTAATTATAAGAATAGTTGGCGGCAAATTCCGAACCATTTAAGATAAAGTTGTCAAATTCATAACATAGTCATCAACCAAGATGGAGAGAAGGGTCATAGGGTCAAGTATGTAATATGTCTACTTATAAGTCTAGTTGGCTGTAATTCCCGAACCATTTAATATATAGACATAAAATTCAGAATATAGTCATTTCCCGAGATGGGTCGTAGGGTCAATTATGTCATATATCTACTTGTAAGCATAGTTGGCTGTAACTTCCGAACTGTGAAAGCTATAGACACCAAATTCATAACATAGTCACCACTAGAGATGGTGAGAAGGGTCGTATGGTCAAGTATGCCATATGTCTACTTATAAGCATAGTTGGCTGTAATTTCCGAACCACTTAATATATTCCTTCCACATTCATAAAATAGACATAACCCCCCTCAACAATAATTGTTGTGGTGTCAAGTATGTCGTAATAACAATTTATAAGCATAATTGGCTGCAATATCTGACCCATTATATATAGTTACCAAATTCATAACATAGACATCATGCCCCGACAACGAAAAGGGCTGAAGGGTCATGTATAATGTAATCACACATATAAACATAGCACCATATGCACCGCAGTTACCACTACACTCACCACAGTCAGCACCACATGCACTGAACTATACACACCACAGTTAGCACCACATGCACTGAACTACAGTTAGCACTGAAAGCACCACACGCACTGCAGTTAGCACCACATGCACCACAGTTATCACCACAAACACTACAGTTAGCATACAATGCACTGCACACACTCCAGTAAGCACTGCAAGAACTGCAGTTAGCACTGCATGCACCACAGTTAGCACCGAATAAACTGAAGTTTCCACTGCATGCACTACAGTTAGCACTGCAAGCACTGCAGTTAGCCATGCAATTAGCACTGTAAGCATTTCAGTTAGCACTGAATGCACCACAGTTAGCACTGCAATCATCATCAAATTCATAACACAGACATCCCTCGAGATGACGATAGGGGTCGTAGGGTCAAGTATACCATATGTCTACTTATAAGTATAGTTGGTTGTAAGTTCCGAACTACATAAGATAAATTTGTCAAATTCATAACATAGTCATCATCCCCGATGACGAGAGGGATATGCAGAACCAAGTATAGTTAGCTGTAATATCCCGACTACATTAGATATGGTTGTCAAATTCATAATGCAGGCATGACCCCTAATGATGAGAGGGCTCACAGGACCAAGTATACCCTATGGTTACCTATAAGTATAATTGACTGTATTTTCCGAAGCATTTAAGATATAGCTGACAAATTCATAACAAAGACATAAGATACCATAACAAGAAGGATCGCAAGGTCAAGCACATCATAAGCACACTTATAAGCATAGTGGGATGTGATTTTCGAACCATTTAAGTTATACACTCCAAATTCTTAACTCAGGCATCAGCTCCGACATCGAAAGTGTTCATGGGATCAGTATGTCCTAAGAATACTTACAGGCATAGTTAGCTGTAATTTTCGAACCATTTAAGAGACCAGTAGATAAGTATGTACATCACAAACATCAATTAAGTCTTTGTGTATATAGCATGAGCATCGAGTTGTGTACATTATGTCAGGTGAAAAAAAATACCACTGCGAAGTGTGGGAACGATAGTGTCATCACTACAACTACACAGCGATGCAAACAGATATAAAAAAATTGTGTTTAGGAAACTAGTTATAGCCACTTACTAACCGTCACATATGTCGAGCCTTTTACAAGATGTTAGATGCCACTACTCAAGTCCGAACAGTCCTGACTGGCATGATATAACAGCAAATGCTTCCTTACGAAACCAAGTAAAACATATTCAGCGAATGACTGGCAGCACAGGCATCGTTCATGGCTAGCGAAGTCAAATGGATGGCACAGAATACTAGCCGATAGATACATGCACTTAAAATACATGCACTTTTCCATTACCAGAGGAAATCACTTATCCAGTATAGGTGAAAGGATTATTACATTGTAAATTAATGTCATTTATAGTGCTGAACTATAAGCACATACCTACATTTAAACCATTAATCGCACAAGAGTGATGTTGCTGCTATGTGTTGATGTGAACAGTTGTGAAAGCAAAATAGTTACAGCCATTTAAAAACCTGTGTATATTGCACAAGCACCAGCCATTATGTTAGGTGAAAAAAATATTATTGTTAAGTGAGTGAACAATAAGGACAACATTGCTACACACACTGACACAAACAGATAGAAAAATACTTATATACGCATACCAGCCATTACAATTGTGTATTACACAAGCGCTAGGTGTTGTACACTATGTTAGAAGATTCTAGACAAGGCCAGACCGCCCTGGTCAGTACAACAGAATAGCATACTCCTTCCATACTAATCGAGTGAAACGAAACAGTCAGATTCAGCCATCACTAGCAGCACAATGCACATGTCTTGTCCAGCATTGAGAATTTGACTTATTTGTTAGGATATCACTATAAAAGAAAATAGTAGATGTAATTATTTTGAATTTGTATAATTTAAACCATTAGCTTTGGAAGAGAGACGTCGTCGCTACAAGCTGAGACAAACAGGTGTATAAATAAAATAACAGAAAATAGTTATAAGGATTTAGTAACCTGCACGATCATCGAACACAATAGTCTAAATAAAAAATACTTTCACGAAGCCAAGAAGGAGAGACGCGATAAGGTTAACACTGCTACTAACTGATGCAAACACATATAAATAAAGAAATGCAAAGTAAAATAGATAGTAACAATTACGAACCAGCGAAATCACATATTACTCACATGCATCGGGTGCTGTATGCTGTGTTAAAAGATTCCAGACAATACCAGACCATCCTGGTTAGCATATAGTCTTCTGAACTAACCGAGTGAAACAAAACCGTCAAAGTCAGTCAACACTCACATCACTAACAGCAGAACACATCCGAAGCTGTCAATGTTGTGTAATCAACCTGCCAAGGTGGTCGATCAAAGACGCGAGCACAGTGCAGCTCTCACCATGTCGAAGAGATGGTACATAACACCAGGCGAGAGTGAGGGACAGAGAGAGATATGTGTCAGGCTTCAGAGCGACAGACAAGACATGTCACACAAACACTTCCTTTTACAAGAGGAATTCAGTACAAGGTAACGATTTATTTCGTTTAAACTTTGTCTATACATGTACTGATTTGAATATATAAATAATTTGAAGCATACGAAACAACATGTATTTAAACTATATGCCGTGCAAGAGAAAGACGACACTGTTACACACTGTAGCAAATAGATTTAATAACAAAATAGTTATATCCATTTACCATTAAATGCATATTGCATGAGCATCAGGCGCTGTACGTAAGCGAAGAAAAAAATACAATTTCAAAGTGTGGAAACGATAAGGACATTAGTGCTACAAACTGTTATAAAAAAATTACCAACCATTGTAATAACATATTACACACACGTGTGCCTTTAAGAGATGAATTTAGTACAAGCTAACTATTTATTTCGTTTGTAATACAATAAGATGTAAATATTAACATGTCTCTAAAATACCTCTTCGAATAAAGTGGTGTTGGTAGAGGATAACGCTTCTGTCTACCCTACTCACTATCAGGTCTACATAAGCAGTTCGTACCAACACACATCGATCCGAATTGTTTTTTCTCTCGCTGAGAAGACATAGTGAAAATGTCAACATGCTGTTCTAGCGGTCAGAATAATTTGTTGGTATATGGAAAGATGAAATCACTTACAACACTTGACATAGATACCATGCGTACATACCTACCTAAAGAATTTCTTCTCGTGCGACGTAAAATAAAATCCACCCCTACCTGCCAATCAGCAACAGAACAAAGAGATTCTTGACTATCTAGAATGTTGCCAAGATAGTGCTATCGTTATATACACACCACATTCCATGAGCTTGTGTAAGACAAAACGAGAGCGAGCAGCAAAGAAAATAAAAACAAGGCACCTCCAACACGGAAATATGAACGAGTGCAAAGAAGTGGAGAAGGCAATTTTGCAAGCCAGACATCGAAACAGTGGATAAGGTAACATATTTCAGTCCAACAACCATGCAGATGTATGCATCACACCGCCAGCAGTCATCTACTGAGCCAACCCCATGGCAGGCAACACAAACTAGCATACAGTATGATCAGCATACAAACGAACATCGTGTAAAACAGACATCAGTTCGTCGCTGTGCGTGACGGTGGCAGAAAGAAAGATCGCATCTACAGTGATCGTATACTCTACTATAATACGAAGACGGAATCATCAGAAGAAGACTCACCATTTATAACACCACCGACACCGTCGTTGTCAGCAAGTAACTTTACAATGTTACTATTGCAGGAATACTTTTTTACTAAAAGTGCTATTACACACCTACCAATGTGTTAAGTACAGTGCGGTATATTCGAATACATAGCGCTTGAATGCTTACAACTGGAAATGTTGTATTAAGACAAAGTGTATAAATTAATTCTCAATTTAAATTAACCTATGGTGATATTAGTTTCACCTCCATCGCACAGAATTGAAACATTTCAACCTAACGAGGAAAAAAAAATTTACCAGATTTTGTGTGAAAGAGAATTAATATTTTTGGGGTCTCGAACTCAGACCCCTACGCCTTACCTCACATTAGAAGAATATTTAATTCTATTTATCGTCAGTTCATAGACAGAAAATCATATGCGATGTTAAAAGTACATATGCAAAATATACACATGTAAATTACCCACGCATCAATTACACACCTACATTTCAACTATGCATGTACATACTCTGCTTTTAGAATGCGAAAAATACAAAGAGTAGAGGTTTACCTGGTGTCGCTGTTTGAGATGACTTGGAGATCACGAGTTTCAATACCGATGCGAACTCGACGAACGCACAGACCACAATGATCGTTCTGCCTATTCGTACAAGGTATACATTAGCGACGAAGAAAGCAAAACTGCACTTGCACGTAACCGTCCTTGACAAAATTGTCCTTACTTTTCTACATACGCTATTGAAATGTACAAGTACTGTAATAAGGCCACTCTTGTCAAATCATACGTACGCTGTTGCAATTTATAGGAAATAACTCTTATACCCTGACAGACGTTTGGAGACAGTGCACCATCCTTACGAATAAGGGATCGTAGGTTCGATTCTCTTAGAGAGTCGAATTATTTCACAGGTAAAAATACATCATGATACATAATTGAAATAAAACTTCGGGATATTTAAGTATCGAGCACGTCATGTACCGATCGCATTGAACTATCCAATAAAATATTTACGTACATGAAAGTACTCAATGTATGTTCATCCCAAATACTTGCAGTCGGCTAGACATTTGTATATGAGTAAGTAACATGCAGGTCACAGCGTGACAAACCGAGACGGATAACACGAACAGAGTATTCTGACGAAATTATATTTTAAAGTAAATGGATATGCGACCCTGGATATTAAATTATCCAACTGTTACACAAACTACATTGTCAACAGCAAGGAACTATGGAGATCGGCTCCTTACATCATGTCAACATGAAAGTAGTCGTCGCATGTTCGCCCACAATGATAGTATAAATAGTAGCAAGGAAATGTATGTCGGTCATCGGGAAGTATTATAGCAAGCGATTTTTACTTGCGATATACCGAACATTTTATAAACATGTGCATAGCAGCAGGTACATTTCTGTGACGAGAGGAATATTAAAAAAATTTATCCAATTAATTTTTTTTACATTTATTTATATGAATAGCAAAAATCACATACATATTATAATAAACATATATAATATATAAATTTAATAAAGCCTCCAGATCTAAGTTGATCAATAATCGAATTTATTTCTTCGCCAACAAAATTATATCCATTTCCCTGTAGTGAAATAAACAGCCGCAGTTTATCAACCAAGCCATTGAGATCCCATTGGGATCTTCAATAAATAAGCTGCTACCCTTCGCAGAAGGTACACGATACATGTCGTCTGCATTTACGTTCGTCTTCCATGGTGGGTAGGTTGTGAGATGCTTCTGGACCGGAGTACTAGGTTCGAATCCATGTTTCTTCCGTCCCAACTTCTAGTAGGCCTTATCTTCAACACCACGTTTTTGCTTCGCAGATGTCACCACTTCATCGATAGTGAGATACCTGTGGACCTGAATACTAGGCTCGAATCCACGTTTCTTCCGTCCCAACGTCAAGAATGTTTCAGCAAGTGTTTGTGCTTTTGCTTTGCAGATGTCGCCACTTCATCAGTAGTATACTTCACCCCATCGCCAGCAGCAGTAGTCTTGGAGGTCACATTTTTTCTCTCGGCATCCTGGACAGCATCTTCGTTTTTCACTTTACATGTTAGCTGTGCATGGTGGTTGTTCACAACTTCTGGCGATCTATATGGTTCATAGTATATGCCTCCAATACTCGTATTTCCTTCTTCGCACACTGGTTCGGAATATGATGCATGCCCAGCTTATGTTATGGGTGCTCGAACTATCGTTAGTTTACACGACGAATCAGCAGGAAGTCTAACCCTGTTGCGCGGTAATAGATACTGTGTTGTGTCAAGCTAAGGTACGTTACCTTTACATGTACCATCGTGTTTTTTAGATTACTGCTTCTACCAAATGTCACACCACACATATCGCATGTTAGTATTCTAGAGGTAGGTCCTTGTACACATATGCTTTTCTCACCACGACGAGCATGGCTGGTTTGCTGAAAATCTTTCCACAGGAGCAACACTGTTTTCCATCTGAAGAATAAGGTACAACCATAGAGACATGCTCTACGATAGGGTTTGTATTAACTTGCGCCATCTTCATGGGATGCAAAACTGAAGTTCTTCCCACAGTTACAGCACGGATATATATATTAGGTCTAGCCTTTGGACTCTATACCTATTAACACATATTACACCGGCGAGACTTAAGCATTGTACCAGTCAATGTAGCTAATCCTTCACCCACTGGGACTGCACTTTAAGCAGGCAACTTGCCCTGCGCTCATTGTGTCAATTGCTGTGTGTAAGTCCGACACTGTATTCCATCTGGAGTCAAGCGAAGGGTGCCTTTACATTATCGCTTCTACGAAATTGGTTTTGCACTACATTTGCTTGTATCCTGAAGGTCATATACAGTGCTGACCCCTTGTGGTTGACCCGTCCTGGCTGACCCATCCTGGCTGTTCCATAAATATAATTTTTTAAGCTTGCATCATAATAACAGTTTAATTTCATAGGAGATGATTTTTCATAAAGCGTGATGTGTTTAGGTAAATAGTTAATTCCATTAGGGATGTTAAAGGTGAATATATCGGATTCGCGCTTTTCAGAAAAAATTTCATGCAAACATTGGACATGAAACAAAAGTGTTATTATTGTGAAAATGTGTATCTCGATGAGGGAAAGTTACGTTCTCATGAATGCTCATGTCGCAGTAAATCTATTCGCCATTTACGTAGATGTTTGAAATGTCCATGTTTGTTTGATACTAGGGATGAAATAAACCTACACGGAATGGCATGCTGCGGTTTTACTCCTGCAATGGATAAAACATCATCTGGCTTTCAGCGTCAGCATTGTGATGAAAAAGTATCTGAGGAAGGAATCCTGAGTGTATTACGTATTGCTATGCATCCTATGGTAGTAACTTTATGCTAAATTCTACCTTAGTAAAACATACCGCAGTATGTAAAATGGATAAAACGTGTATGTTATTTCTGTGGATAAACATTTACCACATATGGTTATGTTCGTGGGCATGAAATTAGCGTTTGTTCCAAGAATCCTGAATTGAATGCATGCCAATTTGGAATGTGTTACCAATTCGTTATGAAATAAAATGCATTAATGAATTATGAGATTATAATCAAATTTTCACTAACAAGAACACCTAGTAATTAGAATCTAACTCTTGTCAAGTACTTCGGATGAGGATACAAATCCTCATTACCAGTGTAAATCTTGTGAGAAGGTATTTTCTTCACTTCGCAAATCGAGAAGACACCACAAATTTAATTTTTACGAAACAGTGCCAAAAATAAATATTCTTGTAATAAATGTCAGTTTGTGTTTACTGATCATATAAAACATGAAAAAAATTTGTTAACTTGTGGCGAAAGTGATGGGGTGGATAACTCAGCAGTTTCAGGCTATCAGTGTCGATTTTTGTGTAATATATACCATAACATGATAAGGTATTGTTTGAAGAAGCCTGAGTGTTTTTTATACCAATGTATGACGTGTGCACAATTATTAACCAGAATGTCTATATTCGTTTGACATATAGTCAAATGTAAAACCAATGTGTTTCAGTAGTGTTTATTTGTTTTTCATGAAATTTGTATATATTTAGAGTTATTTTTGTATTTCGGTTATCTTACATATTGTTTGAAAGAATATAATAAATATTATTGTAATAATATTCTTGTTTACTATTTGTTTGATAAACGCTTTGTTTGAGGTGTGTTATATATATATATATATATATATATATATATATATATATATATATATATATATGTATATACATATTATTATTTTAGTATTTGAATGGATACACAAAGGTAGTGTTGGCTAGGCATGTGTTTACAGTCTGCCCTGCATGATTATTATTTCTTGTGGGGGAAAGTAAATTTGAAAATGGTTTGAGTTCATATTGTTAGCACTGGGCGACTTTTGAATCTTCGTGGAGTGAAAAATATTTTTTTTAACAAAGACATAAAAACAGTTAAT
This sequence comes from Dryococelus australis, assembly GCA_029891345.1. Taxonomy (NCBI): domain Eukaryota; kingdom Metazoa; phylum Arthropoda; class Insecta; order Phasmatodea; family Phasmatidae; genus Dryococelus; species Dryococelus australis. The sequence goes on along the minus strand of CM056994.1, from coordinate 160,688,301 downwards.
GTAGCAAGATATGACCACGAGATGTGGAATATTTGAGGTGACAGAATGCAAAATGAATACAGAGTTAAGAACGCTTAACGAATATTTGGTTATAATTTTGTACATGGTGCCAAAATTATGTTAACAATGAATATTTAACCCAGAACAATTTTCGATATTTAGTTTTCATAACTCAAGCATAACGGGGAAAACAATGCATTGTGTTAGGCAGATATTTCATTTGGAGCAAGGTGGATTTATTTTACTTGAAATGTTAGTATGAAAATAGATAAAGAAAAAAAAAAGATTACATTTTTAAACGGAAGTTTTTTGCTTTTTTTATATATTTTTATTTTATAAAAGTGAGGCAATATTATTTGTAAGGTTGTGTTAAGCTTTTACATTAGTATATGGTCTCAGATATGGGAATGGTGTTCTAAGTATGCTCTGTTGTGCGGCAGTCTGCCAGAATTCATGTGTACCAAGTTCTAAAGCTGGTATTAGACGGAGTGTAGGGACACCCGCTCTCCACGCCCTGCGATGGGCTTGTTATGCGAAGTCGACTGGAGAACAACTGATGTGGTCTCGCCGGCGCTCGCGCTCCTAGACACAGTTGGGGAAACTAATGTAATCTCCCTATCCCCTCGCCATGTCCCCCTGCTTGTGTCGGTGTGTCTGTTCACATTTCGCTTCTCTACCAGGAAAGTAAACTTCCGTTCGTCCGGACACTGAATATTTGGTAGGAAGGCGAGGGTGTTTTCCTTGTTCGAAAGTAATCTACGCAACTTTGATGTAGTTGTTAATACAATAAATTAAATTATCGTGTCTTTAACAGAATGTTAAATTAAATGTAAACTATTTTTATAGTAATTTATTATTTAATATATAAGATGAATGGGGTGTAGATAAACATCGGCGATACTAATTTATACCTGTGTATTTACCTCGCCGAGTTTTGAATTTAGGAATATATTACTATATCTGTCATCAGATTCGTTTAGGTTTAAGTAGGAATATCTAAGTTAATATGTTAAAAGTTTTACGATAAATGAAGCACAAAATAACTCGAGTAATATTTTAAAAAATGTTACCATGTGAAGGAAGGTTTAAATACTTATACACATAGTATTAGTGTAATTACTTGTTATGCAGTTAAACCAACAGCTAAAAAGAGCAAGCCTTACGGAACATTATTTGATAATGGAATTTTGTTTCGTGAAATAAAGAAACCCTGTCCACTCAATGTAGTAAAGATTATGGTAGCATACACAATATTTACTTTTAGCATAAACAATAACTCTGTTTTGTTAATTCAACCAAATAATGGGAGCATGGTTTGAGTATATGTAATGAGTTAAAATTGTTTTTAAATTATAATATGTAATACCTTACATAATTAACATTGGAATGTTTTCTTTATAGTTATAAAACATTTAAAAGTGCGTGTGTGTAACATTTGTATATGTGTGAACTCCCCCCGCAAGCGAAACTGTCCCCCGGAGCGATGTTCGCTGCACTGATTTACTTGTTACGCAAATAAAATGTAAGTACTCTCAACAAGTGTTGAATCGACATGTTAATACAAGTTGAATAACTGAATAACCCAGGTAGGATGTGTATATAGTTATAAAATGTGTAAATATTCTCGATAATTATTCATTTTTTATTACATGAATAAAATATTTGTATCCTTAATGAGTCCTGAAACCATACTAATTTCTGTAGTTATATACTGATTACTATGCGAATACACAAATCTATTTACTTCGCGCTCACTGTTCACTGATAAACTTTCAAACTATTAACAACAGAATAATGGTGCGAGTCGATAAAGTATTAACACAGAGTAACCCATGTTGCATGAATTGAAACTGACTGGTTCCTAAAATGCATTATGAATCTTTAAATATAATTCTATTATATATAAATAACATGATCTATCATAGTTTAGGTCATTCTGATCAAATCAGAGCGGCTTCAAATTTATTGTTGTGCCTTTTTAAAATAAAATTCCACTTCAGATTTGTAGATAGTGTTAGTAATTTCTCTCGTCTGCCATTATACTTTGACTAACATTTACACATTTTACTAGGAAATATGATAAAAAGTTTTGAAAACAGAATCGTAGCTTGTAAGTGACATCTGAGTAGAAGTATACTTAAAATAAATATACAAAAAAATATGGTACATAAAAAAGTTTGTAAGATACTTGTGTTTGTGGGTTCAGACAATTCTGCTTAACTTCTACTATAAAATAAGTATTTCTTTCCTGTTTAATACTTCAATCTATTTTAATTAGTTTATTTTTAGTGCTACTTACTTAAATTAAAATGTGTAAGTAGAAACAATTATCGAGGATCCAAATGTAATATTCGGCTCTCAATATCTCGATGTTATAGCTATCCAAATCTCTTCAGTCACTTACATGTAATGTATTTGTTAGCACTTCGGGTTTGTAGGTAAGTTTTGTGAATTCTCTTGTGCGTCGTTATTTATTGACTAAGAATTATACAACTTGTGAGAAAATATATAGTAAAGGTTGAAAATCTGAATAGTAACTTGTAAAAAATATAAGTGGGATAAATGTATAAACAAATATATAAGATATGTGACAACCACTGGCAATCCTTGTAATTGCATACAGAAAGTTTTCATTTCGAAACTGTGTGCCTTCCTGCTAACTTACGGAAGCTAAATGGGGCTGGCGGTGATGAAGGAGATGGAAAAGAGAGAGACTGAGAATATTCTGGTGATGATTACTCGGGGCGATTTTTGAACTACAACACAGTTCCTGTGGAGTGGAGCTCGGCTGCTGGTCTCTCGTGACCCCTCTGTATACAAAAAAGGGTGAGAGTAGCGCACAGTCGAAGAGGCAAGGTGATGAATTTTCCCTATAATAACAATTTAAAAAAAAACCCTAACACCCAACAAAGATAAGGTTATATAATGTTAACAAGTGGGAAACAGAGAGAACATGCAAAAAGGAGGCCAAACACTTCATTAAACTATAACTTTCAAATAATACTATTTTCCATAAAATTAAGTTACACAGAGTTTTAGGGAGAACCCCAAAACTGTTTTATTGTTAATATATATATTTTTTAAATACTTCTGAAAACGATTTGTAATGTGTAAGTAGTTGGATAGTTTCATCAGCAAGCGAGATGTTGGGGCCATTGGTGACTCCGATGGCATATATGGCCGGTGGCACTCGGGATAGCTGAGCAGCATGTGGGCTGCTGGTGGAGCACGGGATATCCAGCCAGGTTTATAATAAATGGCAAATACAACCTTAGTTCAGTCTGCAGTGAGTGTGGTAGCTAGCGGGTGTGCACTTAAGATCTTGGTATTTGTGCAATTGGTAATTAATCTCTGTACTTGCTGCATAGGTAGTATCAGTAATTGTGCAATTGTTAATAATTTAATATGAGTAATTAGTAATTACTTATATTAGTTATTCATTGGGCAATAAAAATCTAATTACACCCGACGAGCTTCGGACAACAGAATGACTCCTCAACACTCTTACTTCAACCCTAAGCTCTCCATTAACCCTTTCCCTTGCCTTAAAATACATTTTAACTACTTGGATGGGTCTCGAACCAAGGGTTTGTGTATCATCTCTACACACTCTACCTACCCCTCACCAACGCCTTTACCATACATACCACCTCCAACCTCCTCAGTCGCTCGTAGACCACCGAAGGGTGAAGCCTCTGCAGCAACCGACCCTACCTCTTCCGCTTCTTCCACCATTCCTTGGTCAGAGCTCATCCACTCACCAGGCACTGAAGAGGCAACATCGATCCTCCCCAAATGTCACATATGCTGTTCTTACCGAAACTACCAACAGCTAATAACAGAACACCTTGTTAGGGAAACAGGGGGAAAGGAAGGAGTTGGGGAAGGAACTGGGTAGCCAATCACAGCATAGGATGATAAAGGTTACGGGGAGGGGGAGGGGTAAAGTGTGCCTGCACTTTGTGTCCCTCCAAAAGGGGTAGCACAAATTAATATCCTTGCCTCGAGACCCCCTCCCAGGTTAATCAAATAGCATTTGTGCCAGTCTTGCACGTCTGTGCTCGGAAGCCTACGCTCATCACTGCTTCTGTCGATCCTCAACGAGCCCCCGAATTTGCTCCAATGGCTCTAAAATTGCCACTTATCGCTCTCCCGACTGCTCGCGCATTCCTCAAGTTACTGGGGATAGATACAACATATCTCCACCAATAGATATTCAATTTTCGTTGGGAAAAAAATATAAATTCTTGTATTTTGATCAATACTTTTACAAGATTATTATTATTCCAGTAATGTTCGGGTTAGAACATACTATAGAACATGGTAAGATACAGCAAGTATCAGACATGTTTGTATGTTCTATTTATGCTGGATTCCTATACTGCAATTTACCAAAAAAAACTTAGTAAAAGGCTTCTTTTCCCGAATTTTCCTTTCAGAAGTGAAAGGATTTTAGTGTTACCAAACTTCACAGATAGTTTTAAAAATTCCAACAGACACTGCCGAAAGCTGCATATTATTTAACTTTATTCATTCTCCCAGAAAGATCGATAATGGTACACATGATTTTCACTGTTTAGCATAGCTTACCCAGAACTCTTACCCTGTTCCTCCAGGAGTTCACTCACTCTCTCCAACGACCTTCGATACTTCCAACTGACGACTTCGCCTGCATCATCATGATTGTTGCTGTTATTTTAGCAATTATATACGATGTCTAAATACCTCGGCTGACGTTCGCTAAGGTGGATCGTGGCATGTGTTAGTTGTTGCTGTTGTAATTTTTGCTGGTTTATGTAATTTTGTGGCTAGACTAATAGTAGGAGTAGTTGTTTTATGGCGGTTTTACGGTCTAAATTTTATCTGGTAGACGTTCAAAATTTTGGTTTAGGTTCAATATATTGTACTGCTGTAGACAGTCTTGTACTTATGGTTCCCCATAACCTGGTTTTTGCTTATTCGATTTTTTTTTAGCCTTATGGAAGGCGTACGTTCACTGTCGTTGTTGTCCAGATTATTCTAGTGCTAACGGTATTGTTGGCACCACCTAGGTAATTTTTAACTCTTTATTTGGCCACACCATGCACCCTCAGTATTACGCTTACAGTAAAATTTTAATAAAGGTAGGACCGAAAGTATCTAATAGGGCTGCCTGGTGTCAAGCTTAGTTTTTATTAAATATTTGTTATATACTTCCGATTTTTGTGTAATTAATCAATGTTGGCTTTGATAGGGCATTCATCCTTTTTTAAGCTGCCTGAAGTTAAACTGATACCTAGATTTTTTAACATTCATTTTTTATTTTGTTAAATTTTTATTTTAACCGGTGGGCACTACTGCGAAATACTTCTTACCTAATTTATGACATACTGCTTTGTTACAATCCTTTGTGGTTAATTATTTGTACGCATAATTTGTCATGCTTCCAAAGAAGTATGTCAAGCAAAGTGTAGAAAAATTACGAATGATACTTTCCTACATATTACAACATGAAGCGACCAGTAGTGTACAGTTGGTATTTATAAAGAATAGTTAATTTGGAAAATTACGAAACAATTGAAAACTTCTTAGTCTACCAGCCTCATACCCGTTGAACATCTATGGGATTTTTTGAAGACTAGAGTACACAGCAAAAAAAAAAAAAAAAAGTCTTCTGAACAAGAGCAAAAAATAGTAGTAACTGACCAGTGGTAAAGCGTCAATCATAGCAGATGCCAACCAATTATTAAAACCAAATGCTACTCCAAATAATAATTAAACTTCTGTTTTGTGGGTTTCATTAATTAATTCTGTCAAGTGTATTAACATTAACAACAATGGGACACAGTAAAATAAAATTTCCTCAGTTTAATTTTGTATTTGTTTTGCATTTTCCAACAAACTAAGTAAGTAATTATTTATCAATACTATTATATAAAGAGGTCAAGTTTGTTTGTTTGTTTGTTAGAGGTAATCTCTGGAACTACTAATCCCATACATACAATTTTTTCATTGTTAGAAAGCTACATACTTCCCGATGGACATAGGCTTTGATTAATTTTAAAAAATCTTTGTGAAATTTCAAAATTTGTGGGAAAAAGAGCTACTTGGCTGCTTTCTAAGCATGCTTTACCAAAACTGCAGGGCCGATTGTTATAATTGTAAGAAAGCTACATTCTTCCAGATGGTCATACGCTTTGTTGAATTAAAAAAAAAACCATTGACAAATTTTAGAATTTGTAAACCATGTCGGATTCTTATAATTCTTTCACTGTTAGAATGTACATTCTTTCATATGGCTATAGGCATATATCAAGTGGGGCCACAGAGGCTTAGTGGGTAGATAATATCATGTAAAGCTCCAGTAGCCCAGTGGGTAGAGCGATCCCAAGTGGGACCGTAGTGGCCCAATGGCTAGAGCTATCCCTAGTGCCCCACTGAGCCACTGCTGCCCCAGCAGTGGCTCAGTGGCTAGAAATATATCAACTAAATAAATCCTGAGTGAAGCGATGGCGGGCTGCTTCAACTTGCAATTAAGGCGAGATAATTAGATTTACGTAAAATTGCCAAAAATAAAAAAACTTATTTGTAGAGAATTTTATTAGCTACTAAATTATAAAAATGCATTTTTGCTATAACTGTACTAGTTAACCAAAAAATTCTAATTTTTTACACTTACTTTTAACATGTAAATTTGAAAGTTTGTAATATAAAAAACACAATTTTCAAAATAAATATTTTCCCAGCGAAGCGGGCGAGTGTATAGCTAGTAGTAAATAAAATAAACGGCCCAGAATATCTTTTGTTTAACGAAAGACACAGAACATGTTATTTAACTATGATAAACAATAGTATTTTCATTCAATTAAATTATATGAATAAGAAAGTGACATAATACGGCATGCATAGAGCATGCCTGAGTTATTTCCATCGTCGCTGCCTGAGGTATCGGCTGTGGCAGTGGCAGCGTATGTGACACAGGTGTGAAGGCAAACCTCTTGCACTCGTAAAGACGGTAAGAACACGCAGCGCGTTGTCAGCAGACGACACCAGCCAAGCTATTCTGCTGCTTAATGCCGATGGTGGGACGATCTGTTTACGAAAGGATGTGACGGTTGGACGTGCGCGGCCTAGTTAACTGCGCCGGCGGTGGCGGACGAGCTCGTTGTCCTCTTTTCACGGTCTCACCAACCTCAGTTTAACTTTATCCTTTAATGTGTCTTATATCACCTTTAAGTTCACGTTGTCTCCTGCCCGTTCCGATTAAGGAAAAAACACAGGTTTCTTTAACAACTTACATGTACGACTTAGTTACAGTTCTTATGAATACTACTCGTCCGCCTTCTTTGTAAGTTATGTATGTTACTTCATATTAATACAGATTTCTGATTATTAACATGTAGATTTTAACTGCCACCACAGGGCTAATTCTTCCAAATATTTATTTACAACAGCCAAATTGACTTTCGTACAAATATTGGAAAAATTGAGAGGAAATAAAGTACGAAAGCAAACGCGCATCCACTTGAATAACTGTTGATTGATGAAGAGTTGGGTCTTTTCAGTGTCGCTTATAAAACTTAAAGTGAATAAATTCTCCAAGTCAGTGACGGTACTGAAAAACAGCAAAAAACTAATAAGCGAAAATACTACAATATAATGCATTCAATGTGTAGGTCTTTCTATAAAGTGAAATATATTATGTTCTCAGCGACAACTTTGCCAGTGTAAGCATTAAATACCCGAACATTACTAATATTGTCTTCTCCTACTATGCAAAAAATGTAATACTTTAAATCATTTAGTTGTATGTGCCATAAGTTGTCGAGTAACTTAACGCAGTATCATAAAATCTTAAATACATTATTACACATTCCAAATTAGCCGACATCCGAAATTATATCTGCGCAATAAACTTCTTGCGGTATTAACACATATATTACAAGCAAACATTACATGTTTTTGCTCGAGTCTAGATGATTTTTAATCCCTATTTATATTAATGGTTGCATTAGCTATTAACTTTACCGAGCCAGCAGACACAGAATTAAATGATGAATCAAAAATGAAATTAACTTTCACTAAATAAATTTCAAAAATAAATCTTCCCAAAGTAATACTCAACGCAACTTTTTTATAAAATACTGCCATGTGAAGAAATTTTCAAACATTTAATTTATTCATCACTTTTGCGAGATGTAAATTTTGTAAAATTTTAGAAAAATATATATTTAACATGAAAAATATGTTATTATGATGGTGTGATTGGACTGTGTCCATTATCGACCCCGAGACTGAATATAAAACGCCCATACACAGAGAACTCAGCACTGTAAACACAAAAAAATACTGTTTTACAACACCACAGACAGATAATTAGGAAAAGCTGTTTCCATGTCAATAGAGTAACACATGTAATGTTAATAGTATGGTGATTATGCTTTGTTTTGGAATTGAGTCTGAACTTATCTTTTTTTTTATATAATAATATAGGGCGACACTAGCTGGCTGATGAAATTTGAAACCTTTATAAAGAAAGTTCGATTTTTGCTAGGATTTTCCCACAATTTTATGTTACACACAAGTCTGCTGTGAATAAAACCAGGCTTGAGCGACGTACGGAGACGTGCACAGTAATTTCATGAAAAGGAGAGGCGTTGGTCGGGCGATATCGTGATTATGTTTAGTAGCTAGAATTCGCTTTCTGTATTATAAGAACGTATCATTATATTTGATTTCATATTAGAACAACTTGAAACAAAGTGTAATTGTGGATTGTAATGATTTTAATATAACACGAAATTGAACACATCATTTCGGTGAAATACAGCAATACTTCAGTTTTGGTAGACATTCAGGTGTTGATTGCTTTTATCTATCGCAAAGTTACACACGTATTCCAAAACACAATTTGTACAATAATGCCAATATATTAATTGTGTTTAAAATAGACAATATGAATATACAATATATTTACAATGATCATGTTTTGGCCTATATGACATTTACAAAGTTTTAAGATATGTGTTTTTACCATTGGAAAAACAAATATGGTTTTCTGATAATTATACCGACTCTTCCCTTATATAAAGGGATATATGTCTGGATTTGGCAGTTTTTTATTTCCCGGAGAAGAAGAGTGAGTAATTCAAAGTTCGGACATATTGGTATAAAACACAATCATTACAATACCTGTGTAACAAAAAATCGCTATAGAAATTGAGATTTGAATGCACATTTATTACATAATGTGGGTATGGCTGTGAAAGGTACTAATGATGTGAATGTATGTTACATGGAAGACTTAAACACTATTATGCTGAATGTATTTAAACTGGAATTGATAGATATACAAAATAAATTTAAAACTTTAATGAAAATATTACAAAAGTGTATATAAATATTAGTTACATTTCGGAAATATTGACAAATGTGTTGACTACACTGCAAAATATAGAAACTGCAACACATGAACGTTTGGAACATTTAAAAAATGTAATTAATGAAATTATAGCCACTACTATAACAAAACAACTTGATTCCCGAATGGAAGAGCTGTTGCAAAATTTTGCTGTTGAATTGATAAATAAAACATCTGGTTAAGCTACGCAAATGGATCTGAGAAAGCAATTTGATGATTTGAAATTTCGAATAAACAATTTTAGTAACAATTTGAGGGTTAAAGCTGTGAGTATATTAGATGCACTTTTGAGTAAATTCTATAAGATTGAAAAGGTGCACATTAGTCGACCTAGTAGACCAGCTAGAAAACAAACTCCTTAATGTATATATAAATACTGAAACATTAGTGTAATGTAAACAAAAAAATTTCTGACTCTGTTTCGGAACAACATAATGTTATATCTGAGGTAAAGGAGAAATATTTACAAGCTAAACGTGCACGAATAGATCGGACTGTTTTAAACTAAGAAATATTTTAACCTTTCATGAGTAGAATGGATACATTGTATGCCGTGTTCAGTACATCTAATGAAACAGCACTGGAAAGTAAATCGGAAGAACCTATAAAGAAGAAAAAGCGAAACCTGTCGTATTTATCATGACGCTATTTAGCTATAAAACAATCTTCGCCTACGCGCTATTCGATATTTTGTGTATATCGGCATGGAAATATATGGTTTCTGGGAGATTCGGTAATAAAGTTTTTTGCCTCAGAATAGAATTCATATAGGTGATTACGTAACTGATGTCAGTAAACAATTCTTTCACTTATTATTTTTAAAAGTTTCATACGGATATTCCGAGACCGATTTAGAGAAATGTAAGGAGCTTGTTCGTCGCACAAATGAAAATAATCGTTCAGGTGATGAATACCATCCGAAACTGCATTTATTTAGCGATATTACTGGAAAGGAATATATAAAGATTATGTTGGTTAACAGTTTTCTCCTGCATACTGGAACAATCCTAATGAATTGGTGAATCTATTAAAACTTCTCATGGCTTCGAGAGAATCTGAAAGTAATTCACATACGAACGGAATGGTTTCTATTATTGAAGAGCTGAAGGAATATGGTTATATTACTAATAAAGTTCAGTATGATTGCTCCATACACATGGTTTAAATAATCTTTTTCGAGCCGATTTGTGTGAAATTACATTGCTTTCGAAATACAATAATGGATACAAGTATATTTTAACTGCAATAGACGTGCATTCTAAATATGCTTGTGGTATACCTGTGAAGAACAAGACTGGGAAACAAGTTAGCGATGCTATGAAAATCCCTCAAAACAGATAAAAGCAGCGAATGCTTTAGAGGATCTTTTTAGATACTAATGGCTGAATATATGATTAACCAATATGTAACATATACAGAACTTAAAGCGAGTGTAGCCAAGAGATTCAGCAAATCGACTAAACAGTTAATATATAAACATTTCATGTCGAATGGGACTTGCAATTGCGTGGACGTTTTGCCAGAAATACTTACATTTTATAATTTCAGATATCTTTGAACTATCACGATTGCACCCGAAAAGATTATGGACAATAGCTTGATGAAAACCATATACAATATTAAAGTAGTTTACAAGAGAATGCAAACATTTAAAGTGGGTTTGTATGTATGAATTGAGTTGGTCTTACAAAATATTTAAAATCATTTCAGTTAGACAGTCATATCCTAGAGTATATTATCTCGAAACCTTCGATGGAGAACCTATTAAAGGTGGATTCTATGAACATGAATTGCTAAAAGTTAATTCTCCAAATGTACATTTAGTTGACAAAATCATTAAAATGGAAAATATTAGATCATTGTTTAGGTGGAAAGGTTTCTCAATGGCGCACGAATCTTGGGCGAAGAATCAAGATCTTAAAAGATTGTGTAAGCCAATGTTTGTAAATTTTTTCGATACTGAATAAAATTTTTTTCAACATGTGTTGTTCATTTAATAAACCTACCGATATTAAAGGGCTCGGATGTAAAATTATTTTATTACAATTATTATACAATAACTCCTTTTGTTTAATTAGGTTGTCGTTCGATTAGTGTTAGATTCATTTTAATTGTGGCGTAATCTGTTGTATTGAAATGGGTAAATGTGATAGATTCGTTTAATTGCTAATTCACATTGAGGTGTTAAATGGGTGTGTTTAATATGATTCGCATTGTAATCGATCATGTTTGAGGGTTAGTCTGTTATATTATATATGTATTTTTAATTCAATTTGTGAATGTAAAGGATTTGTTTGATTTGTAATTTGCATTTAGCTGATAATTGTTGTGTAATTCATCATATTTGGGTGGTAAACCATTTCATTTTATATGTATTTGCATTTTAATGTGTTTTTAATTCGTCAGTATTAGTTTCTCGTAATACATTCCTGGGTTTGGTGATATGTTATATTTATTTGCTTGCAATGGCACATTTCCTGGAGCTGAGAAAATGTTCGTTTTCTTATATAGTAATCAAAATAAAAAGTGCCACAATTTTCCTTGGATTTTGCTTAAAATAAGGTATTTTCGAAAATATTGGTAATTTTTCAATTTTATAGCTCCTTACCGGTTAAAATGTGGTCTTTTATTAACATTTTGTTTAAATGTAGTATTTTTTAAATAGAATTGATGTATTTTTGTATCCACATTTCTGATAAATATGGCGATATATCCGAAAATCTTGGGTGTAAACGTATAACTGGATTTGGGTTATTACTTACAATTTCGTTTTGTAGAGGCATCTAGATGCAAAAACATATCTTATCTGCTTATAATATTTTATAAATTTTGCTTCCGAATCATGTCGGTTGTTTCACTTGGATTTTGCTTAAAATATGGCTTTTTGTTGAAATATCGTTAATTTTACTATAATATAAAATTCTACCGAGTTAATTTCAGATTAGAAATGCGGTTATCCTTTCGATAATATTTTGTTGAAGCATAGCGTTTTTTTTTTTTAGCTAAAGTATACGTATAATTGTCTAGGTATACACATTTATGATATATTTGATGTAACAAAAATCTTGGATGGGAGCATTTGCAAAAGGAAGTTATTATGGACAGTCTTTAATTTTCACGTATTACAGAATTTAAAGTTTGATTTTCTAGGCTGAATATGTATACATGCTCGTTTAAAATACTTTTCGAATCGTGGTGGGTATCAAAACTTTTGAAGATTGGTTAGTGTGAAATTACTATGTCTGATGTAAAACAGTCTAGGGAAATTAAAAATTTTCAAAAACTTAATGTTAGGTCTCGGGAGCCGAGTATGATAAGCATCGGTTCTCGTAATATTTTAATTAAAGTGTTTTTATCATTAGTTGGGAATATTAAAGTTCTAAATCGTTGTTTGAATTTCATGTTATTTACATGCTAATTGTGATGTGATATTTCTTTGAAATTTGGCTACCAAATACAGACATGGCTAATTACCAAGCAGACTTGCTAACCGAGTACATTAACATCATGCAGTTCTGAAAACACACCAACCCCATAACAGCAGCATTGAATCGTACTGCAGGAAATTGTAAGCATCACACATTTCACCAGCAGGCGGGTCGAAAAATATATCGTTCAAGTCAGGACAGTTTTTTGTAAGGATAGGAGTAGTCACATAAAATTTCTTAAGTTTGCTGATTGACACATTTGTAAGACTTAAGCAAGGCTTCAATCCTCCCACACACTGGTAGAGCTGCAGTGGTATTTTCTCCAAAAACAGAGAGGCTGATGGATGAGGCCCACATTAGAAAACAGTCGATTACGATGAAGGAGTGGCCAGGGCCTCCCCATATCTTCCGCTCTTGAACCCCAGTTATTCGGGCAGCGTGGATAGGAATACAGAAAACAGAACAAGGACGGGGAAGAAGATGTCCACCTAAACTAACCTACCGAAACTTCTAATAACGCCCCCTTGTGTTTAATCACCATAAAAAATATGACGTCGATATCCTTTGCCTTCTTTTCCATAAAACCATCTACTGCTCTAAGCTTTACATCTTTTGAGGCTAATTAAAATAATACACATATCTATCAAACATCTTACAAAATGGAAATTTTAACAACTATAATTGTAGTGCTTTACTTCCAAATACATTACTATACAGTATGAACCCTCCGTTAGTGGTGGCAGTTCTCCTCTTCAGGGCGTGGGGGCTGGCCGATATTCCGATGGATGATGAAAAATCTTAATATTAGAGACATGGCTTTTTAAAACCTTCTTCATTACTGGGTCCTGCAACACTATTGTCATTGAGGCAAGAAAACTAACAATGCAATACGGGCCATCGTACTTAAGGCCTAATTTTGCTGAGAAGGAATTTCTAGGTAAATGATGAGTCTTTACAAGAACTAAATCCCCAACCTAGTTAGACACAGGATCATATTGCTCGTCCTGCGCCCAATACATATGGCGATAGTATTCCCTGAGATGCTTGGTAGCATCCTCCCAGAATTAATTTCGCTCCCCGACATCTACATCAAAATGTAATGCAAGGCATTAGGAAGAGGATGCAGTTATCTCCGATCAAAGTACACTTCTTGTGGCTTCAACCCTGTAGGAAGCAGCATTTATATAATGATTCAAGGCCAACTTAATGACATGGATATCTTTATCCCAATCTGTGTGAACATCACGATAAGAGACAATAAGTGCAGCCTTAATGGTTCGATTGTACCACTCTGCCATAATAGCTTGAGGGTGATAAGAGGTTGTATGGACCAAGTATACTCCCAAAGAAAAAGCTAGATTTGATAACTCGGTGAAAGTAAGGTTTCTACAAACAGTAGTGGCCTTCTGGTCTCTAGTGGAAAATAACAAAACGAACTTTTAAAATCCATCAACCAGAACCAAAAAGTAATTAAAACACTTCTTAGATATTGGTAGAGGGTCAAAAAAGTCAATATAGAATCTTTACGATACAAAACTAGGTGGTGAACTACTAAACTATCCTTGGGCTCTACTATTAGGAGCCTTTACCAGCTGGCAGAAAACACACTTTTCCACCCAATTTCTGATTGCATTTCTGGCCAAAAAAAATGTTCAGTGTACTGCAAAGTGCATTCTTGCCCCTGGAGAGTGGCCAAATAAGAGTTACGGAAATAACCAAACACCAGTAGCCTCACTGCCTTCGGTGCATAGGTCCTAATAACGTCCTTACATGAAGCTTAGTCAATAATTCCCTTCATCACTATAAAACCAGTGAGATCCTCTAGCTGGATTTTACACCACACCTCCACACATTCATCATCCTTTTGCTGCCAAAGCTTAATGTTCATATCAGCCGACGGAATTTGCTTTACAACATTCACCTGCTCCTGAAATCCTACATCTAACACAAACTCGTCAGGGTCAAACATACTAGACAAATTGTTTGCTACACAATTGTCCTTTCCCTTTACATGAACTATATAAAGTGAAAAATTACTAATGTAATCGATCCAACGGCCTAACTTACCAAATACTTCTTGGAATTCCAAAGCCACATTAAGAATTGGTTGTCCCTACACAGCTAAAAACGAGTACACTCCAGAAAATCGGAAAATTTCTCAACCCCAAATACACAAGCAAGAGCTTCCTTTTCATAGGTCGAATACTTTCTTTCGGTGGATGTTAATAGCCAACTAGCATAAGCAATGGAAAAAAAAAACAATATTTTCATATTCTTGTGAAAAAACAGCGCCTAATGCCAGTGAGCTTGCCATATAAACTTATGGTCAAAATGAGGCAATCTTAACACTGGTGGAAAGGTCAAACAAGTTTTTATTTTCACCAAAGCCGCCTCTTGCTCGTCTCCCCACAAAAACTCCTGGCTTTTATGTATCAAAAGATTAAGGGGTTCGGCCAATTCAGCAAGAGATGGAATAAATCTGGCATAGTAGCCTTTCAACCCCAAAAAATGCATTGCCTCATGTAAGTTCTTCGGAAGGGGAAAGTAACATGCATAGCTAATACGATCAGAGTATAACAACAATTGTCCTTCACTCAGAATAAATCCCAAGTAGCCTCACAGGCTGGCTGCACCAGCTGATTTTCTCTGAATTCACGGCCAACCCCAACTTCTAAAAGCTTCTGTAAGACTAACGTGACATTTTCCCTATGTAACTCCTTAGTCTCACTGTAAATGACAATATCATCCATGTAGTTAAATACAAATTCAGCTTCATATGGCAACAAGATAGTCTCGAAAGCACGAGAAAGTGCCTGGGTCCCAAACGAAACACCAAAAGGGACTCTGGTCGATACAAAAACTCCCCTCAAGGTGTAACAAATGCAAGAAATTTCTGTGTATCTTGGTGCAACAAAATTTGGTGAAAGGCCTGATTTAGATCTAACACTGTAACATACCTAGCCTTCCCTAATAACTGAAAAAGCATGGTCTACTTTAGGTAAAGGGTAAGGTTCTAGTTCAATTTTTTTTATTGATACGTCGGTAGTCTATCACTAACTGAAATTTACCAGGCTCTTTTTTGATTAATAAAAATTCCGGGCTCACATTACTACTACTAGTAACATCCTCCTCAAGCATTCTTTTAGAAGCTGGCTTCTTAGTTGGTCCTACACAATAGGAATGGCACCTAACCAGGGTGTTGTCAATCAGTACCAGATCATGCACATATTCATTACATACTCCCAGTTTGTCTGTTAATACAGAAGGGAATTTATCTCGCATTTATTGCGCAAAATCATTATCAATGACATTTGCCTGCTTACATTTCTCCTGCCCCATCAACTTTGCCCCTTCTTTACAAAAAGTAAAACTCAGTAAGCCTTCATGCAAATTTAAATAGGCACAAGTGTTTTAGAAAATCTACGCCCAAAAATTATATTGTGGCTTAGGTGTGGCAAAATGTACAATTCCCTCTTCCAGGATAAATGACCTATGTGCATACTTATTGTAAAAAGAGCATATAATTGCACCTAACCTCTATTTGCTAGAAAAAAAAAACATTTTTCTCACTGTGTTCAACAGTCATAATGCCTATGGGATGTTCCCTAAACAACTTATTACTAAAAGCCTGATCATTCATGGACACTGAACAACCACTATCAAACAGGGCTGTTCTTCACCTGAACCTACCTTCACAAGGACAAATGGTAAGTAAATCTTTCCTTGGTTTTCAATCTTCTTAATTTTCTTGTGTTGCTTAGGGCAGTTCCTTCTTATTGTACTTCTATTCTTATGTAAATTATTCCCTACCCTAATCACTTTGTTACCACTCACAGGTTGGACATGCGAAACCTAAGGTTGATCTAGATTATGACATTTGGCTTTCAAACGGCCAGGCTTACCGCACCTAAAACACTCACAGGAGATCTACCCTTTTCCACTGACTTAGTCTGAGAATTATCTGCCACAACCGCACGAACTTTACATTGGTACAATTAGTGATTAGGTTTACCACATTAAAAATAAACATTAATTTTGTTGCCTTCAGGAAACTTTTATCCTGAGCATGAGCCATACTAACCGCACCTCCTTCACAATCCTTCACCAGCATGCACATATCTTCACGGTGGAACAACTGTCTCAGCGATCCTAAGGTTTTCGGACTACCAGCTGATAAGACATATGGTTAATACTGCAGCAGTACATGATCGATAATGCTCTCTACAAACTAAGATTCTCTATATGGTAAACCTAAAATCTCTACCAGATAGCTTATTTTACATAAATATGTAAACAAAGTATTTTCTGGCTGTTGATTTTGTTGGAGAAACAAGTACTGTAAATGGTCATTAATATGCTCAATATCAAAAAATTTAAATACTTCTTTAACAACAGTGCCACAAGGTGAGCCCGATTCTCTAGCTTTAATGATAATAGGCTTTAGCTCACAAGGAACATGGACCACTAAATCACCCTAAATATCAAGCACTGAAAAGGCTTGCGATTTTACTATTAAAGTAACTTGTTGTAGAAATTTACCATTTCGACCACACACAACTACGAAGAGTAGGAATATCAACCAAAATTTTTCCTACATATTTGCTGGCTACCAAAGAAAGTATACGAACACTGGGAGAATACGCAGATTACTCACCACTAACTTCATTTCCACCACAATTAAGATCTCACGCCAAACCACGAGCTAAATTCCTCAACTCGTCCAAAGTCGATTCCTGCAGCAACTCTGGAATATGAAGTTGTTGGAGCAGCTGCGTAAGAGTCTCTTTGGACAGTTGCTGCAAACAGGCGAGACTTTAAACATTTTCAAATCAACACTCAATTTCCACAAAATGATAAACAAAATGGACAAAGGGCAATTTAATGTTTTCAAATCAGCCTTCATCAGAGTAGTACAGTTTTCTGTTACGCCCCTTTAGGGTGTAGCAGGGCCAAAGAAATGCAAGAAGAAGGATGCATACCATAAAAAATCAAGAAAGCATAGACACAAAAACTCTATAATCAATACAAAATATATTGAAACCCATCTATACATTATCACCAAGAACAACAAATTTACAACTTGATTGGAAAAACATATGATTAATCAGGAATTTCTGTTGCTTGCTACCAATCAGTGAACTATGGGGTTAAGAGAACACACACACACACACTGGAACAAACAGAAAAAAAAACAATATTAATAAATCCTGACAAATCACCCAACCTTAATAAACACTGGTGAAATCTCATCAAAAATGGGAAAATGACTCCCTGAGCAAAGCAAGAACCATTGTAACTTTTAAAGTAGAGTACGCCTGATGATTCGCTAAATAATACAACATGGGAGACTAATTGCATGGATTAATACCATTGGCAAGGGCCACAAACCCCCATTGAACTTAACCCTGAACATTAAGTCATTCCATAAAATATCAACTAAACAACTTGTCATAAAAATCCTTTTTGCAAATCGTAATCAAGAAAATCATTGCTACACTTGACCATCAGCATAAAGGCATTCCATTAAATATCCACTAAACTCCTTGGCATTAAAATTCTTTTGGCAAATCGTAGTCCAGGCGACCATTCCTACAGCACGCCAAGAAAAAGGAAGAATCCACCTCTTACCAACATTCCCATAAAATACCTTATTGAAAAATCACACAGTCAAAACAGTGAAGAAACACTTCCCTACTAACATCCATATACACCAAAAATTACTAAAAAAAACCCTACCAAAAAGGGTACTCTATGCCCATTATTTACAACAACTACTTTAATTGCAATACTTAACTTGTGTAGTACTCATATTATGCAAAAACCTGTCTAGCATGCTGAAGCCCCAAGTACGAAGTGGTGTTGACATGATATATCGTCGGCCAGTCCACACTACTCGAAGAGGAGCACTACACACTTGCTCGGGTTGGGGAAGAACATTTATATGTGAAAATGCAGCTCAGGAAGGTTAAAGAAGAGGCGGGAATAGCGGAGAGGTGTATGGAAGGTGCCAGAGTGTGCGAGGCTGAACTCGTTGATAGTAACCATGCGACAGCGCTTGGTGGCGCCATGAGCGCCGAGTACCTATTTTCAGTGCAGCTTAGCGCTTGGAAGCGTTCAGACACTGACCACCAATGATGAGGTGGGGGGGGGGGGGGGTTGAGAGATAAACATGAAACCTTTTTCTGGCACAAAAATATTGCCTCATCAAATGATAACCCCTCCTCTAACAATAACAGTTTATTAAGCTGGGATACCAAATACAGACATGGCTAATAACCAAGCAGACTTGCTAACCAAGTTCATTAATGTCATGTAGTTCTGTAAACACACCAACACCATAAGAGCAGCACTGAATTGTACTGCAGTAAATTGTTATCATCACACATTTCACCAGCTGGCAGGACGAAAAATAAATATTTCAGGCAGGACAGTTTTTTGCAGGACAGGAGTACTCACATAAAATTGCTTGAGTTTGCTGATTGACTCTCATGTCATACTCAAAACAGGGCTTCACTCTGACAAACTATAGTTAAGTTTATTTAACTGCAGAAGTGTATAGTCAAGTTGTTTACCTTTTATTACTGATGCCAATACCACTGGCACTAATTATTCAACAAAACAATTTAATTTAATTTGAATCATAATACCTATTGGAAACTACATATTTTGAACCACATTTATTCTATATGGCTGGAATGTAATTCTTGTAACCAGCCACATAGCAGATGCTTCCTTCGTTAAGTATTTTGTTTTTAAAGTATTCTGTAACAATAAGTGCCCTACTATCTTTGTTATAGTAGTGGCACCATTACTACGGATTCAGTGCAAAATATTGCTTGAGCAGTTTTCTGGGAGTGATGGTTTAAAGATATATAAAGTTTCCAGCTCTGATTCTATGTAATCTCCACTTTCTCCACCTGCTCCACAGCCTGCTCTACCTGATACACACCCTGCTCCACGTGTTCCACAGCCTGCTCCACCTGCTCCACACCCTGCTCCACCTGCTTCACACCCTACTCCACCTGCTATACAGCCTGCTCCACCTGATCCATACCCTGCTCCACCTGCTCCAAAGCTTGCTCCGCCTGCTCCATAGCTTGCTCCATCTGCTCCACACCTTGCACCACAGACTGTACCACAACCTGTAGCACAATTAGCTCCATCTTCTCCATCTAATGCATTTCCTCCATCTACTCCAAAATGTCGATACATTCATTCCGGTTTGGAAAGTAATTCGCTTTGTTGCTCGTCAGTTAAGAGTTTATCATCCAGCCTCAGGTACAAGATACTGTCTAGGTCATTCGCTGGTAGATTAGGTGATGCACAAATCCTTAATATTAAAGTTGTGTCTGACACAGATTTTTAACGATTTTTACGAGGTGTAGGGTCCCTCTCTTGGAAATAACTATGGCATCTCCTCGACCTATGAAATGATTGACATCACCATAGTGTGTAAATATCTAAATACCTTCACAGTGGAGGAAACTGCTACGGAGACTTTTTATTTTCGATGTAAATCTCTTCCTGTTCTGCATTCATCCGATTTTGGCGAAATTTACGATGTGGTAATTACGACATACCTAAGTAACAGGCTTGAGGAATTTAGTGCATGTGGTTGTGGTTGGACTTTGTAATTAATATCGCATATGGAAGTCCATATTTCACAATATTGAGCATTTACCACTGGTTCCTAGCAAATGATGTGCCCAAAGTTTATTGGCGATAGGGAGGCATGTATTCCAGGCTCGGTAAATTATCGATGAAAATTTACTCCTGAATGAAATGTCAAACACCTCTGTTATGTTTAACAAGCCTTAGTACACTGGTGTTACCATTCTCGATGTTTCAAAATTACCCCTTCATGAATTTTCACTATAAGTACATTAATACCAAATTTCCTCTTCCAGCCTTGCACAGCATCAATTGCGATACCGATAAACTGATTTAGTATGTTGTTTGTGAAGAATTTTATATGAAGTAATTGCCCTAGATTTAAAAGTGCAGTTTGGTACTTCTAACTATGTGCTCGATAATCCACAAAGATCGTACGGGGATGATGAAAGATGAATGTGCTGGCCGCATGGACACACACTTTGTAGGTTTGCATCCCAAGCTTTATTCATAAATTGTTTCGAATGAGCAGTGTATGCTTAAGGTGAAGGGTCTAAAATCTTACGTCTTACATAAACTCCGTTACGAGGATTATTGAGAATGTCTCGAAAATTGCACTAGGATTTTGGGGACCCAATATCAATTCCTTTCACGAAATCTACACCGAAAGTGTAACCAAAGTAGCATTATCAGATCCTGACGATAAGCACTACAATAATGCAGAGAGAGAATCTATTTTACCTTGGGGGCACTATAGAATGCCTACCTAATTTTTTTTCCCAATCTGCTATACTTAGTGTCACAATAACTTCAGTCTTAACACCATAAATTAGCTATTTAAATGCTACAATATCATATGCGAGTGAATCAAGCTTCAAGCCGCATTATGTGTGAGTGTATCAAGATTCCAGCTGTATTACGAGTGAGTTAATCTCCCTGACAGCTAGTGGCTTACAACTATTAAGATATACTCTGAGTATCTAACAGGCAGCGAATCAATGATAGATCTAGAATCCACTGTGAATACAAATATCTCCCAGATTTCAGAGTAACAAGTTCGTCTCCCTGCGACAATATCTACATAACACCAGCATCGTACCCCATATTAGGCCTTAACTACATCATCAACATTATGATATCAAACTCGCAAAGTGTAATTCTTGAATATCTATTTCAATGAATAAAGAACTTTTGTGAAACTCTAGTACATAAAGAAGATTGTTTGTTTTTTGCATATGTGAATAAATATTTAAGAAGAATGTGATTTTTGTATATGTAAATAAATATTGTGCTTGTTGGAAAAATGGGATATAACAAATTGTATTTCAATGTGAAAGTTTGATTCATTTAAGTCCAAACAGACTATATATCTGGAAGTGTATTATATATATTATAGAAATGATTTAATCAATGTTTATGCAAAATTAAAATTAAATATAATACTTTATCAATCTATGGTAATATCTTTACACATTGTTTATGTGAGAAACACATATTTATTCGTGGGTGTGACATTTTTACATATTTATCTTGAAAAATACGTATCAACAAAGCAAAATTATATAAAATATATTCATTGAACATAAATATTTGTGTGTGTGAACACTATATGTAATTTTCATTCGCTCAGCCCAATAAGCGTGTTCACAACAACTGGTGTATTGTTTGGTCCGACCGCATTCCCTTATCAGCGAGCTATACTGTTTCGCTTGGAAACCATTTCGTGTGAATATCACCTATATCAGCGAAATCGTTAATATTTAATGCATTAAAGTCTTGAGTTTTCGGAGAATCGTGTACAGCACAAGAGCATATTTCCACCAGCATGCAATGTGTTTGACAGAAACGATAGTGGGATGATTCACAACATGCGAGGGAGCGAGGCAGTGCAAGGTGAGGTTGACAGACAGCAACCATGCTTCTTAGTATTTTCCCGCGACCTGCCTACCCTGTCTTTCGCAGTGCATGTACTTCTCACTTCGTAACAAACGAGCCATGTTTAGAGCACATTTAATACTTACAGTTCACAACATTGTATTAAATTTTAAGCAACTTGTTGAACACTAATACTATTTGTTTAAGAGAAAACTTTAAGTATTACATTAATATTAAATTACAATTTCATTAAAAATTACTTTAATATTGAAAAGAAAGTATTTCTAAAGTGATGTAAATTTATGACACCATTAAAACTTTTTATAAAATTCTAAACATCAAAAACTAATTTAATAATGATTTTTGGCCAGAATGTTATAACGAGGGGAATTAATATGTTACACTCTAAATTAATACACTTATGTACTAACTAAAGAATAACAAGTTAAATAAATTGCTGATAGTATACGGGGTTTAACGATACATGTAAAATTAAATTAATGAGTTATTGCAAACACAGGTGGTTTTCATGGGATATTTAAAACATATAGAAATGTAAATTACTTTATAGCTGCACTTACTGTGAAAGTCAGTTCATTTCCCATGTACATCATCGAAACAGAGTATTACGAAATGAAGTGATTTTTATTTGGTATAATTGTGAATTTTAACTGCATTGGAGCTGATCTGCAGTATGTGCAGGGAGTTGTATACTATAGCATTTCTGATACAGGCATGGTCGTTCAAACCATGTTCCAGAAGTACACATTCCAGTGTGGATTGCCTTATTTGGTTAATTAGATTAGAGTCGAAATACATGTTTTTCCACCTTGAGGGACAATGACCTCTGATGGTCACCATACTAAATGGCTGTGAGCTATGTGTGTCATGAGGAAGTGTGACAGAGAGATGTCTCTGAGCAATGCTGGTGGGTGGGGAAGGGAAGCTACCTTTGGAAGGTTCGTTACGCCCATACAGGTTATGTGTGGAATGAGGAAGTGTGACAGAGAGGGAGAGAGTGAGACACAGAGATGATTTAGTTCAATGTACTTCGAGCGCTGGAGGATGATGTGGAGGGGGGGGGTGGTTTGAGCGGGCAGAATGCATGCTCATGGTGGGAGAAAACAGTTGCTTGTGGTCAGCCGGGCATGGCTGGAAGGGGACACACAATGCATGGAGCAGTGTTGGCATCTCAGACACAATACACTTCTTTATCGTTCACGTGTCCATATAGCTACTCAGAATCGGATATTTATTAAACTTTTATTAATCTAAATGTGTGTCGCGTAATCTCGAGTCGATGCAGAAGGCCACGGTCAGAATGTCGGGGTCGGCATACGACAAGCTATCAGAAGACGTGTGTGTAGGATCCGGTTGTGGTGTGCTTAAAGCGGTATTGCAACACTGCGCATTTTTGAATATTTTATTTGAAGCTGCAGTGAGTTTCTCTGTGACAGTTGTGATCAGCTGTTGTAGGAGCTAACATAAAATGTGTTTGTAAAAGGAGATACTTTAGGTGTTTTTTACAAACTTTTGCTTGGGGTAAGTTAGATTCATGTCTTTGTGCTCTATAAATATTTACATTTAGTGTTGTAGGGCTTTATGTATTCAATCTGTTTGTGGAACACAAGAGAGTAAAAGTATTGGAGTTTCGATAAAAATAGTTTTCATTATGTCCTCTTGAAAGCCAATTAAGGCAAAGTGATGTACGTGTGCTTAGGTTTCGTGGATGTTAATATTTGTTATTTGTTATTCTGTGGATTGATGGTGTGTTTCGATGTGGAAATTGAGAAAGTTGGCTGTATATTGTGTGCTTTTTATGACACCTGAGTTTGTGATGATAAGTGGTTCATTTAATGTGCATGTAATCGTGTTAACTTGTTCCATGGGGTGTAAAATAATTTTTTTCTGGGTTAATATTAAAATAGTTTGTTGTAGGACTTAGTTCATTAGTAAGTTTGTGTATTTTGAATGTGTCAAATTCATTCGATATGATTTAATATGCATGTGGTTAGTGAATTCAGTCACTTAGCACTTGTTTCGTGACATTTTTTCCGGTGTTTGAAATACAGTAGAGCCTCGAGTATCCGGCTCACGACACGGCCTCTGTTCTATCCGGCCTCCTTTATCCAGCCTAGTTCCAAAAAAGAAATTATCTGTAATAAAATGAGGAATAATTTTTGAACTATCTACTCGGCTTTTCGCACCTTCATATATCACAACTTTGCCAAGGCATTGCAAGCGGGTGTCTGGTACTATCCTCCTACATGCAGGGTGCAAAACACAAGTTGCGACATGAAAAGTGCGAAATTTTCCACGCCCGACTACCTGCTCTTTGTTACATCAGTTGTGTATTGGGTGTCAACTAGTGCATAAGACGTTTGCCACTGTTCCTGGTTACCTTTGTAAAATTTTTTGTGCTTCGTTTTTTTTTTTACTGAAGATCAGGAACTGGGTGATAAACGAGAAAAGGTTGTAGTGGCTATGGAGGAGAAACTAAGTGCTATAAAGAGACTAGATCTGAGGTAACTGCAAAAACTATTGCTTCAGAGTTAGGAGTTGGGAAAAGTACAGTTGGTGACTGGAAGAAAAATCGTGCAGAAATTGAAAAGTGCTGTGCTGCCCAAGTTAGCGGAAGTGGAATGAAGGTAAGAGAAACCACGCTGAAAGGTAAGCATAAATAAATTGAGGAAGCTTAATTTCTGTGGCATAAACACGTAAGAGCTTGCCTGTTACTGGGCGGATATTACAGGAAAAAGCATTGCAATTTAAGCAACAAATAGAAGGAGAGGATTCAGAATTTACTGCCAGTGATAAATGGTTATTAGATCGCTGAAAAAAAAAACGATTCAGTATTCGTCAGATTACCATAGTTGGGTTGGCTTTATATGCTGATAAAGAGAATGTACCTTTGTTCAAAGACTATCTTTTTAAGCTTATTCAAAATGAGGGAATTTCTGGGGAGCATTTGTACAACTGCGATGAGACCAGTTTAAATTATAAGATGCTCCCTACAAAAACTGTTGCATTAAAAAGTGAAGCTGCTGCACCATGATACAAGAAAAGCAAGGGACTAGTCACCATCTTGGCTTGCAGTAGTGCAACCAGCAACCACAGGTGTAGGTTGACTTTAATAGCAAATTCAAAGGAACATAGAGATTTTAAAAAAGTGGGATATCAGGAATCACAACTCCTATATTACACACATCAAAAGAAAACATGGGTGAATTCAGATTTCTTTAAAACGTGGTTCCTAAATGTATTCATACCAGCTATGGAAAATATTTGAAAGACAACAATTTGCTGAGAAAGGCGGTGCTAATTCTTGACAACACACCTTCACATTCGGCCACTGACGAACTCACAGATGGAGACATCAAAGCTTTATTTTACCAAGCAATGCGACTGCTGTTTGTCAGCCAATGGACCAAAGTGTCGTTGAAATGTTAAATAAAAACTATCACCGATGTCTTCTCAGTTTGTTGATATCAGCGATAGATAATTATGAAGACTACTTAACCACTCTGAAAAAGATTCACATGCTAGATGTCATAAGGTATGTGGCTAAAGTATGGGAAGAGATTCCAAACATATCACTAGTAAGATCTTGGAAAGTTCTTTTGAACTATGGAGGTGGACATTTCAACCTTCAATCCATGTGTGTAACCAAAGTGAAAGATGAAAACTATAAACTTGTTTCACTGCTGTAAAAAGTACCAGGCTGCGACAATGTCAGTGCAGAGGACATTAGAGAATGGATGGCAAACAACGAAGTTGATAAAATAAGTTACAAAGATATTGTGGAAATGGTGATACAGGATGAAGAAATACAAGAAGGGGAGAAAGCATCCTTAGAAGACAGGAAAAATCTCATCCCACATTTGGAAGGGTTCAAGACGATGGAGACAACACTGCAATTCATTAGAAAGTAGAGGAAGTGATGCCAGCTGATATTATCTGCTTGCTTAAGTGGAGGGACATTGCACCACGAAAGAGGGTTAACAGTTAGAAGCAGAGTTATCTACCAAAGATTAAAAAAAAAAAAAACTGTAGGTTTTAACTCTTTTATCTTAGGCCCACTTTTCACATTTGTGTAATCATTTATCAATGAACAGTAAAATAAGGTGGAATATTTTTTTTTTTAAATAGGCCTATGTTTTATGTTAATTTTTTTAAATCATATGCATACTATTCACATAAAGTACAGTGTTCATTATTTTATATTTCCAGCAATTAAGTTAGTCATTATAAAAATTTTTTTACAATGTGTGCAATATTTTTATTTTAGATCTAACTTTTTCAGTTATAAATTTTAAAATGGTCAATACAGTGCATAACAAACATTTATAAAGTACTGGCCTGTACTTAGAGGTCAGAAAATGTGAAGAAGTGCAGGTTTTGGTATGAAAAGTGTGTTGTTAATGGTGTGGGTGGGGCAGAAAGTCAGTAATTATAAAACTCCGGCCTAGCCAGCTTTTTTGTTATCCGGCATGCCCTTCCACCACATAAGGCCAGATAATCCGGAGTCTACTGTATGTATTATATTGCTAGGGGATTTCGTTCTTCACATTTTGTTACAATATTAAAACACATTTTGTGCTCCGTTCTGTCATGTGCGTATGTGTTTGATTAATTTAATGAAAATTTGTTTAGATAGCACTTGTTGTTTCATTCATTCGTTTGTACAGAAACAGTTTTGTGGTCCATTGGTTATGTGTCGATCAATCGGTTTGAGTTGTTTTAGTGAATTTGTGTCATATTTGTGGTTTGTGACATGTTTTTCCTGTGTGTTTTATTAATTTAATGTAATTTCGTTTATTTAGCAATTCTCTCGATCTTTGGTAGGGAAATAGTTTTGTGTCTGATTAGTAAATGTCTTTGTGACATCATCGGTTTAAGTAATTTTAATGAATTTGTCGTGTATGGCGTGTTTTAAATTTGCTACTTAGTATTACTTCATATTTGTGATTCTGTTCATACTTATTTAATGACAGAATACTAATATTTTATTCCTGCAGTATCTTTTTAGTCGCGAGTGCTGAGCCTACATTCAGAGAGTGAGCTGGATGGATGTATATTTCTGGTGCTCTCTCCCATTAATCGCAAGTGATCATTCCTCCACAGCCAGAACTGAACGAATGTGTATTTGCTCCTGCTCAATACCATAATTAAATTGTATGTACTCCTTCCGCAACATGAGTCGCAGGTGCTCTATTAGTCACTAGCATTCCATCCTCAGTACACCTCCAAATGTCCTATGGTAAACATCGACTCTCTTCAAACAAATAAAAAGAGACACTTATGCCACTGTTGCACCAAACTATACATATATACCCAATAAAATACACCTCTCCACTCAGTCGGCTGCCGGATATCCGAGAAAGAACAACGTTTTCTAAAAATAGATCCCCATGTTCATATCCAAAAAATATATACATAAAAATTTTCCAAAATTAAAAAAAAACGGATTAAACCTTAATCCAAAAACCTATTTTTCAAAGTAATCGGATAAGGACTAGCAAATCGAACGTATTTGAAAAAAAAATTCACGAAATATATTTTTACATCCATTCCAACCACATTTAATTCGCCTAGTATCCCAGAACACCCTCGCTCCTACTACTTTCGATGTTTGCTGTTAGCACTTTCAGCATATCTAGTTTGGTGATATTAGTCAGATGGTGTGGTACATATACCAAAATGGATCCACTATATAAATATATATGGCTGCCATTTCGAAAAGCATTATATTATCTATGTGAATTCTACGTGTTTGCGTGTCCTGCTATAATATTAGTTACTTGTGGAATTTCGGGTAAATGTATAGATTCGTTTCCATGATATGCTGTAAAAGTTTTATTTGCTATGTTGCACTATCTTATAAAATGGTGGACCAACATCTTGAAGAAATGTAAAAACAGAAAATATTTCTAAAGGCCGGGAACTTAATCTGGTATTACCTAGACAGGGAGCTTCAACGGTACACTTATAAAAATAACAATTACAATTTACAATGTTTGTAACCCCATTTGGTTTTTGTTGTAGCTGCTAGTTTGCAGATATGGAAAATGAATAAATACTTGATACAGATGACAACATAGATAACATGCCTTTCTGACCGACCCCGGGTACAAAAACGGAAAAGAAAACTTTAGGACCAGAGACATGATAACGCTTATGAAATATTGCTGCATGTGCAAGCAAACAACGTGAAGTTGTTGAATACCATATGTTCGGTTGCAAAAATATGTAAAAATATTTTCTTATTGGGCGAGATGAAGTACAGCATTTTAATGTGTACATTTTGTTCAGTGCAGACATATTTTCAACATTTACCTCATTCTCAGCCTCACACTATTCTTCCGCCACAACACCCATCACCACCTCAAAATTATTGTGTTGCAGCATCTTATCTGCCACATCTCCTGTCATCACAAAGTAGTGCAATTATCTCTCCAAGTTGAGATCCAGATCCTGCCACAGTCATAGACATCAGAGTCCCAAGATACATATATCAATTTACAAGGCTTCCTTCGTTGGACATAAGACTTCACTGAACAAAATGTACACATTAAAATGCTGTACTTCATCTCGCGCAATAAGATAATATTTTTACATATTTTTGCAACCGAACATATGGTATTCAACAACTTCACGTTGTTTGCTTGCACATGCAGCAATATTTCATAAGCGTTATCATGTTTCTGGTCCGAAAGTTTTCTTTTCCGTTTTTGTACCCGGGGTCGGTCAGAAAGGCATGTTATCTATGTTGTCATCTGTATCAAGTATTTATTCATTTTCCATATCTGCAATTAGCAGCTACAACAAAAAACCTATTTGCTACTTTAAGACCTACGAAATTAATCAAAATCTAGAAGTCTGCAGGTGTCATTTTGGCATTTATTTTTGTAAAATGTTTCCTTACCGTTTGAAACTGTAATCACGTAACAAACTTGAAGCACCATACTAACATCTAAGTGTCGCCTTTATTTCAGTTATATTTTTTAAGCGTTATGCAAATAATATAGACTGCCGCAGCATCATTATAATTGTATCCTGTTGCAATCTAAACTTGTGGAAAGCAGGTAGGTTGCAAGTTACGGACTCTGGCACGGACTGGAAAGTTTTAACCCTTAACCGCTTCGCGTAACCTCGTCACGTTTATATATTGGCGCGCGACATTGTACGGCACAGAGTGTGGCGCGCATATCTGTACGCACCTTAATAATTACCTGGAGTACTGATAGTCTGGAAAATGAATGAATCAGTAAGTGAGTGAAGAAATTTAGGCGGCACTTAACAATAAGATCTCGGAAATGAGGATTTGAGATTAGCCCAATTAATTTACATAAGCCTACATAATTTATTTCAGAATAGGTCTACGTAGAATTTTGGAACAGTTCCTAAGCAAAAGTAAAAAATACCTATGATTTATAAAAATGAGTTTAGTAACGGGTGTATAAGTCCAAGCTACAATAATATGTTCAGTTCATTTCATGTAATACAAATGCACGCTTCGAAATCTGTTTCCTATTGTAACGTAAAGCATGGAACACTAAATACGTAAATCTGCTTCTCAACAATACAAAGTGTGTGAGCGTATAAGATGTGAAATTAAAGTTCAAATAAGCTGTAATTGCATAACCCCATAATACTGGGCAACCTTGTGTAAACAGCTGTAAAGAAATGCGGCAGCTAGGATATTGTGCTAGACAGGTAGGTAGAGTGTGTATTCTGGCTGTGCAGTGTCTTTGCCCAACATTGAACTGCTTTCCTTCCTTCTGCTCTTTGAATGTGTGATTGAAAATAGTGTCTGAAAATTATTAATGAAAGCACTTCAGTGATTTGATTCAACAACCTGACGGGATACAATTTCCCGGCACTGTCCAGACTGCCGAACAGTAGGTCAATTAACACAAATTCTTAGACTTACCAAACCAGATTAGAGATGCGTGTTCCATTTCTACACGAGTTTGGAGTACACAAACAGGTGAATAGCAACGTAAATTAAATAAAAACCACCCATACTTAGGGTTTGCACGAAAAGAGCATGACTGCGAAATTACAATAATGACTCAAAAATTTGCCTGAAAAATCCTGCCAGTTAATGATAAAAAATTCGAAATTAAAATTGTAAATTTTCAAAAATATTTCAAATCTGTTAACTGGAAGGCAATTCAGAAAGCAAATTACTTTGCAGTCACAAAACTAAATGTTGGTAGTGACCCTTAAGATACCTACACCCATGGTGATCTACAAATGCTTATACACTTGAAAAAAAAAAAAAAAAAAAAAGCATAATTCTTCAAAATATTATTGTTCTTAAAAATCCTTCTAAAACAGTTTATCCGTTGTATCCAGTGTTGTTGCGAAGATTCTGCTCGGATTTGCCATGGTAACATTACTGAAGAAAACAAACGTACTCTCGCATAACACAAAATGGCGGTTGTTCGAAACTTTGTAGGATGTCTTGGCATATGCTAAAGTACGTGTTACTGAAAAGTTTATTAGTAATCCAAAATTGTTTCCTTAGATGGTGTTACTGTAGACTTGCAGGTACTGAATTTCATTCCGGGATGTGACGAAGGCGGGCCTCTCCTGCGGCAGGAAACGTAGCATAAGGGGAAGTCATCAATGCATCACGTCTTACGGACCAACGTTAAGCATCAAAATTTAGCATCTAACTCCTGACAGCTATCGCGGAGGAGGCGCTCTCAGGCTGTCTTAAATCCTCACGTGACATCTCTTCATTAATATAAAACAACAGTCACGGCAATACACTGACTCTCCATACTTAGCTAGATTAAATCTCCTTTTGCAAACACCCACTTCTGGTGCGCGGCCTACCGTCGGCCTATCCATGTGGTGACATGACGTTAAGTGCTCAACTACCTACAATGCTAGCCTATCTTAAGGAAGGTTCTGAACCTTCCGACCAATCAATAGGCTCCAAACTCAAAACCGATTAAAAATGCTACTCTAACGAACCCACTGTCTTAAATGGATAGAGTTATACGCCTTGAAACAGCGAATTAACGAAACATATAATCAGAAACAAAAATACACGAGACCTTGGGGAAAAAATATTATTACAATAGATAAAATAAAACTAACCTGAATATGAATATCCACAACATATTGACATCCTACAAGCTAATAAAGAAATACATAGAATTTTAATATTTAAATGCCAATGTAAGTTAAGTGTTTGAAAATACAAAAAAAAATTAATTAACTGTTCCTAAACTTTATAAATTTGTGTGCTACACTATAAGCTATGCCCTTGTTTTGTTTAAAAAAATCAACAAAAATATTTTGTTTCATTCTGATATTTTTAGATCACTTAAAAATGAATAAACTTAAGTAATTTATAAATTGCAGCTTTCCATGAAATACATAGTGGTTAAATGAAAGTTGTTTAGCTGGCTTTTACAAAGCCTGCCATGTTGAAAATTTGCCACCAGGTTTGAATATATAAAATGTATTGTGCTAAAAATATCTAACCAGGTGTTAAGGCATATTGTTTACATGATACGCAATGTCAATTTCTTTATATAATGACACAGTCACGAACAAAATTGAGGCCAAATGCATGCATAGCTCTGAAAACTCGCCTGGCACTGAAAATTACAATCAGTTGCAGTTTGGACGTTGAGTAGTAAGTGTGGTAGCGAGTGGAGATTTTTTGTGCTCTCTTGCGGTACATTTGGAATTTGGCAGTGTGCAGGCTTGTGATTTTACGAATGGAGGATGCACAAGGACATGTACAAATTTAGACATACAATGGTTTGTGTATTGAAGGTATGTTGGCCACCAAAAATTACAGCTACATGAAAATGAATTTGCAGAAAGTTGCACCACTAATCTTGTTGAAGTGAACGTGATAGCAAGTGCAGAAAGCGACACTGATTTACTTGCTTCAAACCTTTTTTTGTATTTATGTAATTACTTTTAAATACGTGTTCCATATTACTTGATACTGAATTGTAACATGATTTCTGGATGCTACGGGATGTAAGAAGCAAGAAAGCTTATAAGAGCCAACCACATTGGGTTCAGGCAATAATACCTGTATGCTGATGCTTATAAGCACCACCAGCAGCAAATATTTTAATACTGATGTAGTTGGAATAAAGAGGGCATTCAATAGTTTATTGGGAAATGTTTTTAACAGATTTGGTATGCATTTAACTTGTAGATTTGACTGTCGAATCAACTGCAAATAATACTTTACTTCAAAGATAAAGCATAAATATTTTTTTTTGTTAAGAAACAGTGGTAGCTTGCAAAGGAAAATACCAAAAATATGAATTTCTGAAAATGTAAAATCACACATTAATAATAAATGTTCCATGAAAGTAAACGAAAATGAATGCACAAAAATTAAGTTTAAAAATGTAAGGTATCATTATTTCTATACATTATAAATGACTTGATAGTGTATTTGTTCAGTGCAATAGGTTTTTTATTTTTATTCTCACAAAAAGTTAGTTTACAGCTTGCAGCATCTGCTCAGCGACCTGCATAGCTTGAATTTAAATGTTATGTGAATTCTATGTATTTGTAAACAACATACCGAAATCAGTTTAATAAATTAAAACTCTGCGATATAATAAAATGTTTACAGCAGTGCTGCAAGTGTTTCAGTTAAATACAATTTGCACTGCACGTTAGAATTTATATACAGAGTAAATAGCTGAGGCGAGGAATATTTCTTGCCATGTACAAGCACCAGTATACTGTTACCTCGAAATGAAAAATATAATTCAAGCAATTTGGTCAAAATCAGTACATCCATAAATATCACATTTATTGTAAGTTGGCAGTAAAGCAAAATACTGTATGAAAATTTCACAGCGTGAAACAAAAAAAAAGTTTTAATATATAAAGGCTGCGCTCGTACAGGAAAATTCTTAGAACATATTTAATACTGTATGAATAAAATTGACTACCCCATACAAGCAAGAACAAGGGCGGTAAATAATTTCCTTTGTTTCATAAATGGTCAAAGGATTATGTGGATTATATTACTCTGAAAATATAACGGAAATTTGAACTGCTCAACTTGTATGCTTCTATAGTCTAGTCACCATATGAAATACATATTGCATGCACAGATGTTCAACTGCTGTTTGACGGTCATGCAAGGAGAGTCCTGCCCAATATCCTAACATTACTGTATAATATACAACTTACAATTACTGACAGTAATTGAAACCCAGGAGCTCTTTCGTAGGAGGTGTACAGTGCTGTGTGTCAATAGCGACATTTCACTATGTGCTTTGGTTGACAATAGGGTCTCGGGGGAGGATTAAGGTTTTTGCGGGTATAGTCTTGACATTTTAAATTTGCTTGGTTCAGATGGGATAGTGAGGAGAAAGACTGGTGAAGAGTAATGAGTGCCTGCTTCTCAATTTTTACTCAAAGAAGCACAAGACTATGTGATTAACAGGGCGTGTGATAGACAGCACAGCGTGTGGCCTAGTCTCCCCTAGACTCCTTTCTTTGTGGCTGATGACCAGTGATGTGCGCTATTGTTGCAGGAGTATCCAAACTGACAGACTACTTCATTGTGAAATTGTTATGGGCCATTCCACATGTCAGACACGAAAACTATAACGAAAGTGTAATTAAATATATTATGTCGGTTGAAGGGGGCCAGCTCCCTACAAGGTCAGGTGAACCAATCACTCAAGAAAACACAATGGAAGTTTAAATGGATTATTTATAATAAACTTTACTATAATTTTCAATACTATTAAAAATTACAGAAGAAAGATTCACTTATGTATCCAAGACTGCCGAGAATGTTCAAGGCCCAGATCTGCAAATGTTCGTGTTCAGTCTTACGTTCGAAAATTTTATCTACGTAGTGTAAACACAAACGAAGATGTTGAATGGCTTATAAAATATAAACAAAATGTTTAAAATACAATATAAGTACTACAGAAAAGAATAATTAAAGAATGGACTCCACTATTTTATAAGTTTCTGTTGCCTAACGCAAAAATATAATGCATTCAACAGAGGTTTATATATCCTGCTGTTTGTGACTTTAAATGAGAAATTGAATTTTATAGAAAAATATAGGCACTTCACTGTTGTTCATCTAAGTTTTACATAAAATTTGGAATGTAAGTGGTGCGCGCAGTAACAGTCGTGTGGATCCATTCCAAAAGTGGTATCCTGAACTGCAGCAAGTATCTCATCCTTGTCGTCCATTACTGCCCGTTCGGGGTACCATGTAGGATGCAGCTAATCGAATGGAGTCCCGAGGGCATTGCCGAGAGATCCCATTTTTTGTATCTATTTTACTTCAGTTAGTGAATTAATTTTCAAAATGATAAACTAACTTGTTTTTCACAAAAGTTTTAAGGTATATTTCATATTGGTATAAATGTAAAACAAAATTAAAGCTATAATTTAAAGTTTGTTACGGATGATAACAATTTCCTATAGAAATAGTTTTGTACACACTTTACTTATATAAGCTCCACTACACTTGACTGTAGTACAATAGTCTAATTCGCCAGCTCAAAAACTCTGACTCAAAGAAAGTATTTCATGTTTTAATTAAACTGATTCCAGAACAAGCAATATGCGTGTGTTGTGTGCATGTGTGTGTGTGCATAAATATGTATGTGCACATTTACAAACATGGGTGAAGTCTCAGCCTGATTCGGAACTTAGGAGGGGGCCGAATTTCATTTCATTAGCTCTATAAATTTCTAATAATGAAAATGTCACCGACATGAAATTCACATTATGAATGCAAGCTTGCTTAATATATATTTAAGCAAAACTCAAACTTGAAAGACAAGATCAGTCACGGGCACTTATCCAATTATCACAGTAACACAATGCATAGAACTGAGAAATTATTATTTGTAGATAAAACAAGTCATGATGCATACCTTGAGTTATAGACTATGAAAAATAATTGTCATATAGGTTACACTGTAGTCTTGCCAAAAGGCCCCCTCTCATTCATTTACTTGGGGTGAAGAAAGAATCTTATTGCTATACAGTATATTATAGGTATCTTCGTCTACATAGGCAATATGATGTCCCTTATATTAAATAATGTGCTCTTTATAACTAATAATATTGAATTCACAACAGAACACAAAATAAAATATTTGAACAGCGATTAGGAAGCAAGGTCAGCACAACAAAATCACAGCCTCCACAGGACGACAAAAGTAGCCTAGATTCTATTTCTTCATTTCGCCAGGTCGTTCTCGTCCAGGTACACTATGAAGGTGAATACAACATACAAAATAACTTGGTGTGAAAATTAAATTTCGATTTGTTTTTGTATGCATTGAAATTTTGTAAGAGTTTTCATATTTTGGAATTTTTCAGCAGTCATTTAAAATACATGTCAGACAAATATTGTCTGTATACTGTGAATCAAGCATGATACTGCAAAACGAAACATTTAGGCCTACATAGCTGCATGAAAGTCTTAACAAATCTGTTTTATAATGCCAACTGTGTACAGCACTTAAAAATGTTACAGTTCTGGAGCAATGGTAATATGTTACAAAGGAATCGAATTATTCCAACATATTTACATTTAAGGTGCATTTGAAATACAGCCAGCACTTTTGTTTGCAAATGATGATGGTGTTGACAGAAGATAGTAATTCGTGAATCCATTCTGCGTTGTACAATTCCATGAGTGTTTCGTGAATGTAGAAACTTCTAATGGATTTTGATCAGCGTTGGATATCACTGTAAAGAATATACTGTATATAAAATTCCATCTCTCCACTACGTTAAAGAGAAACGTAATTTAAGCTCGTGGTGGTCAAAAGATATCCATAAAACATATTATGTAATGTCTTAAAAAAATAAGATTTTGTTTCATAAAGATACACTAATTTGTCTTTATTACACTCCAAATAATTTACAGACATCTATTTCTGACTTTCCCCACAGTAGTTAACCGAAAATTCAAGAAAATATTGGTGTACGCCTTGCTTCAACTATTTTCATAAATAGCACAAAAAATACTATTTACATGAATATCGATTAACAACTGTCTCAGTGTTCGATTAATGTCTTTAAAGTAGCTACACACATGAACTACAAAATGCTGTGTAAAAACATGCCAAGACATTCGGCATCAATCGACAATAACACAGTATTAAATAATCATATTGAATTAAATGTGGGATCTTTAAAGAAATATTTTTATATTCAATTATACACAACACAGCACTGGAAAGTGCAAAAAATTTTATCGAGACAGTGTTATTAACATTACATGGATTTTATAACCGTAACTAAGACAACAAAACTATGAATCTGGAATGTGTGTTTATAATGCACGCAGTGTTCTAGGTTGTAGGATATCGGTCATAAAATTACTACTCTTGCATAAACCACTTTTGTTTACACATGTTCAGCACTAATTTCATGACTTTACTATACACAACACGCTTTCGACTCGAGTTGTATGCTGACCCCGCAATTTGTTGTTGTTCATCACAAATCACATTACAAAACAACAATTCAATATTTACATTCCACCATTCATTTCCTTCAAATGCAATTAAGCTACATTGCTTACACTATAACTTCTGCCACCCACAAAATGGCAGCTGACGAAAACAATCGGTTTGCGCATGAGCAGTCACAAGACGTCAGCCAATCCATGTGCTTCACTTGATGAACGTGGAGAAGATGGCCACTCCATCATCTATTTCCTCCATGGTGACTCAAGCGAGATGCAGGCGAGCATTACCGTCACTGCCGAGACTTCGAGGCCTTATAACCTCTTCTAACAAAGCTAACGACATTACGACGAAATGGCAAACGTATGTGTTTAGGCGTGTGGTGGATTGTATTTTAATGACAACTCTGACGTCTCTACACTAATACACCAAGGCGTTTAGCTTGTGTGTTCCTCGGTGTCTTGGAAATTACTCTTATTGACCAAAAAGTTCACATCATTAGCTTCCTGACAATCATGAAAGAGTAAATGCCTGGGTAAACGCCAATTCGCGAGAGAACTTCGTGCTGTAATTAAACGTTTGTCTATTAACTTTATAGACTTTCAATAAAAAAAATTACATTTCAGTAATAGGCCTTTCATTATTATTGCAGGGCGTGTTTGAGTGTACTAGCATGAGCAATAGCAGAGGATAGTTTTTTGGCCTACACCAAAGCTTATTCACTCAACATAGAAACGATTTTTGCAGTCTTTCGTCTTTAAATAAAACCTCTTTCTGCGTTTTTAATCGAATTTATTGGAAGTATTTGAACATCTTCATTTATTAGTTTCTACTAATTACTGTAAGCAACATAGTTGTTTTAAGAAATATAAGATATACTGTAAATACGTTGTATCTATATTACTTTCCCCATTGGTTAAACAGTACTGTATAACATCATCACTAAACAAAGAACAATAAAGAAATTGATGATTTCTTTATGAATTCAGCTAGAGTATCACTAGGTTATATTAGGACAATCTCATTTCATTGCTTGCAAACAGCAACAACGTAAATTCAACCAAAATTTAAAAACAGCCTACAGCTAGTTTATACAATTACAGAAAGAATCATTAAGTAATATTCCATGGCCATCGTTCTTAACTTGCAATATGGCAACATATTGAAAGCAGCCAAATGTATTGTTCAGTACCGCGCAGTTTATTTTACCGTATTGTTGCATATTCCAAAACAATGCCGCGTTGCGATTTCATTGTCCACCACCAGTGACATCACATACAGGTTGTAAGGCCTTGTTCACGGCGCTCGTGATTACAATAGAAACTATGTGATGTAATGTTCAAGCAGACAAACGAGTAATTATTACAGTGTAACTTGTACTCATTGTATCTATTGTTGTACGATACGGTGTCGCTAAATGTAACATGAACCGCCACTCGTTTTATGAATAAACCTGCTTTTTGCAACGGAGCTGTACAAAATAAAATTTATGGACGGTCACGCAATAGTGTATGGTTCCGCATACCTCATTGAAATCATTTCATTATGTTTACATACTAGTGAGTCCACAGCCACTTAACAGAAGCACTAATAGATAACAATTAAACTTTTGGTATGATCGATGCATAAGTCGTAAGTCTGGTGAACATTTGAAAAAATTACTCACGTAAGGATTTTTTTAAATAATGAAATAATAATATTCTACAGAAATTTCTAGCAATATAATGTTCATTAAAACATTACTATATGTTGACAAAGACGGTCACACAAATTGCACATGATGTACGTTCTAATAAAGTGATGACATATTCATTAGTATTCCATAATTTCTGTTATAAAACAAAGTTCAGAATTTTGTTTTCGTTACTTTCCAAAACAGCAAATGGTCGTCCTTTAGCTGTGTGCGTGTGTGTATGAAAAAGTGGAAAATATCACAATTACACATTTGGTAACGTATTAGTAGATAATGAACTATATACATTTATAATGTTTTTTCACATGGGCGTTATTGGAATATGATGTTCACGCGGTTTTACTATGAGACACGATTTATATCTTATAATTTATCACATCAAACTTCATGTATTTAGTAGTAAGTAATGATATTAAAATGAATACTTCTCTTGTATTTCACAAACGACGAAAATTATTAATTGTTTGTAAACCTAATTAATTACGTACAAAAAATTTCAAAATCTTTAAGGACTTAAGTTATTACAATGAAGTTTAATTGGCTTAGCCACTGAATTAATTAAAATTTCACTGAGCATTGTTTATTAAATAAAAAACTATATAATAAAGCTTTATTAATGTCTCCAAACATGTAAATAAAGAAAATTACTCTTAACTTCCCAAATAAATTCACCACACAACTCTGCGATCGATTTATACGAACAATATGAAAATATTCACCGAATACCCTAAGTACTGAAGCTATGTCGTCTTTGGCATGCGACAACCCACTTCGTTTGGTATTATAGGGGTTTTGTAAACTCGGAGTATTATATACTTGTGTCTTAGTTTTATTCGGTAATCGTTCACATACACTTACACTATATGATGTATAACTGTCACAGCTATACGCTGAGGAAGCAATCCACAATTCAGTTCATCATAAAATACCGGCTCAGTAAGCAACTCAAGTAGCAAACAACAAGCAGCTAACTGCTGGCCAACTGTTGCCAGTGTAGCAAACGTTGCCATTTACACTGCCGGCATTTTTTATAAGGTTAAGAAACAGGTCATATAAACAGAAGTGACAGTACTTATTTTTTTAATAATCGTTATATGGGTTAATGATCTCACAATGATTGTTTGATTTCAACAGACAAGCAGATGAAACGAAATGTTGTAAGAGAAAGAGGGAGTTTAGAATTAATAGAAATTTTAATAAAATATGTGTGCAAGAGCAATCGATATACGAGTAATATGTGGATTATACCCTCAACTTTGTATCCTTATTAATGACAAGGGTCACACTCATTGGACAAATTAAATATATATATATATATATATATATATATATATATATATATATATATATATATATATATATATATATCTTCTTAACTAATTGCATTTTTCCACAGAACAATGATATCGCATCAGCAAAAAAAACACATAAAAACATTCACATGCAACTTTCACAATCAAATTGGATAGCTAATCAATTCAGAATCGTTCATGTAGAGAAATATAACAACACCACTGAACAAATACAACAATAGATAGGAAATTCGAAGTCATTGAAATAACTCAAAATATATTTACTAAATTGTATTTAGTAATTTAGAACCGTATGATTACTTCGCATAAACTTCATGAATCATTCGTTAAGGATCAAGCAATGTTAGTTTTTGAAAGACACTGACCAAAGCGTACTCAAATTTAACAGATTAATATTCCGTTTTATCATCAAGAAGACAAGATTTACTATTAATCACTTCACAACGCCATATAAAGTATTGCTCAAATAGTGAAAATTTAAGAAAATTGAGTAAGAAATTGGTTTCTCAACTGTAGCATTTTCTTCTTTTTTAAATAGTATTATACGTACGAACGGCTATTTTATAGTTTCGGTAAAGTATCAGCTCTGTTATAAGCCACTTGGTTTTGTCACCTGCCCATTTATATAAAGTTCAGAAAATTCCAACACAGAAAATCTGATGCCCTTCATTTTCTCATATGAGCAATATTTTAACTATCACTAACAATTTCCAAAGTTCGGGAAATGTTTAGAGCAGTTGTGAATAATTAACAGACTGACGAATACGGCGTACATCGTAGTGGAACATGTCTACCTTTCATTTGCTGACTTAGATGGAGGTACTTCCTCGACACACATGCAGTTGGAAATGATCCACCTTATCAATGCACGAATAAGTTAAATTGATATACCTTCCAGCTTCTCCTTAAAGCATTCACGGTATATATAATAAATTTCACAACTTGGCATAACAAATCAGCAAAAGTCCTGTAAAATTGTGTCCAAAACTTCCAAAACCTTTTAGAAGTAACACAAATCAATAAAATTATTCTTTTCAGATGGTCTACTTTTGTCAACCACACAAAGAAATTTTATTAGAAAATCTACAGTCGCTTTTTGTCTGTTCCTTTTCAACATGTAAAATGTATTTGTGATAGGCGATTAAAAACCACAGTCACCTTATTTTAGCCAAATAGTATACTATTGAGTTTAGTTCAACAATTTATATAGTTCACAAAATCAGAAAATAATGAAAATAACGATATTGCTAGTAAGAGAACATGATTAAATTTACAAAGCTAATTAAATTGCATAGGGAGCTGTTTGGTATTACAAATAAGACTATAGAATTATTATTAACAAAATATTAACATTACATGATAACCAAATAGAGAAAAATATTAACAAGCAAACTTTCAAAATAGGTCTGTGATAGTGTATCTTCTCTGACACAAAATTTGCAACATATTTAAAAAGGTTGGTCAGTGAATTCTGGATCAGTGTCTTATATTTTTAAATATAAGAATTTAACTCTACCTTTTCGATCCTCATGGCCAGTCCTAAATATTTACAGTTTTTTTAAACATTCATCAGTATGAGCAACCAAACAAAATAAAAAATGTTGAAATACAATACATAATTCAGATATACAAACATTTGCAACACTTAGACAATAACCACATTACAATTACAACATTTGAAATACTAAAACAATACCAACATGACACAAATATGCGAACATTACTAGAATTATATACACATTTATACCTTTGTCGACTCTAAGTTCAGTTGGAATGAAATTAACACAGCAAAACACTTAAAATGTGCCTCTCAGTTCTTTCGTAACTAAATTCAATTTTGTCTGAAGAAATTTAAGGATGCTGCAACGTCCAGTTGGCTGCAGATAAGTTAACAACATGCATCGTGCTGCCAATACGGCAGATCGTCAACTAGAGGAAAGACGCCCGTAAATCGTGCGTACATAGGGTAGTCATGCCCCTCTCTTCTTGTTTTTCGAATGTCGCCTTCAATAGCCCATCTTCAAGACATTATTAGGCAAAGTGTCAGTGCATTGCAAAACCCTTAAACACTTGGATAAGCGCTATTAGGACAATATTATGACAATAACCAAACCCTTATTTTTATAAAACATAAACATGAGACAAGTACAACAATAACACGGGCCGTATACATATAACGCTCATGGCTCAATTTATTTGTCACCTGGCAGGCTCTAAGATTGCGAAAGCTCGCAGTTTCTAAGATCGTGATCACTATATAATCCATTCAGTTCAGCCATGAATAAGTACTAAGAAATTAAGACAGCTTATTTTCTTCACTGCCAATGACGCTTTTTTTTAGCATATTTGTATTCGGAGGAACATACGGCCTTAGTTGGGTAATATTGTAACGGCCTAATGAGTTTCTCTCTAGGTCTGCCAGTTAATAGTTTTTATTACGGATTATATTGACCAATATAAAAGTACCAAAAAAAATTAGTAATAATTATGCATCACATACTTCTAAAACATGAGGGTAGGATTCGTTCATCGTAGAACCAGGTCATTTAGCTGAAATGTATTCTTTCGACTCCTTTTGCAATTCTTCTTTCGACTTTCAGCGGAAAGATAAAGCTGCTTCTTCACTAGCTCAAATAGCTCTCATCTCATCTTCTTCAGATCGTCGCTCGCAGTTACTGCTTCCAGTTTCGGTAGGTTTCCCAATTATTTTAAAAGGTAACCCAAACTTTTACCTGTCAGCAACTCTCGAGGTGGTACGTCTATAGTTGCGTGTAAAGCCTTATTCATGACAAATTCAAATAAAGCAATTTTATAATGCCAAGTTTGTCGATTTTCGTGGCAATTTTCGCACCAAAGTTACTATTGTTTTCATGTTGCGCTCAACCGGGTTACATTGAGGATGCCTTATGGTGATTGTAGTTGGTACAATACTTAACTGTTTTAGCCCCTTTTGCTATGTTTCACTCGTAAATTATCTTTCATGGTCGGACAGAACGCAAAACGTTGTCCCACTTCTGCAATACATAATTTTTTTTACTTTCTGTACCAAACTTGGAGCATTGGCTTGTACTACCGGATAAAGTTTCACGTACTTGGAAAAGATGCCTAACATGACAAAAACATATTTTACACCCGCCTTCGATCTCGGCAGAGGTCAATATCAACTGAAGCCAATGCGAGAAGTTCTGTTGGTACTATTGCTTACATTTCTCCTTGTAAATTTTCATTTGGCTGCTTTGCCTTCTGGCATACATCACAGGACCTTGTGACTTCTCGAATAGTGCGTAACATACAAACCCAGAATATAATTCTTTTTAGACTAGTATACAATTTATTGGCTCCAATGTGTCGCAAAATAGAATGCCCTTCAACAGTAACAGGCAGCCTAATTTTTAGAGGAATAACAGGCTTCCATACGTGCTCAAAATTAGACAGTGTATCTCCTTGATAAAATAACACATTGATATGCAACAATACCTATGAAAATCAATCTCAGGTGGCAAAGATTTCAGTTTATCACGAATTTTCTGACAGTACTCATCTCGTAGCTGTAGTTCGGCCAACAGACTTAATTCCTTCATTTTGCGATTAGATTTCAGTGTGGTGCAGGTGACACTTGCTATAACAAATCACTTTAGATTCTTTGGAGGTTTCAGCAAATCGACTAACTCTTTGGTTGCACTGTATCTACCAAATGTTTAGTCAATCTCCAAACACCCTGCCAGTTTCTAAGCAAAAAAGTGCCTGAGGTTAACGGTTTTATTGTCTCCTTTAGGAATAGATCTCGAAATTACTGCACTGACCACATGATGGCTAAGGCTTCTCGTTCGGTGACCATGTAATTTTTTCTGCCTAGTTTGGTGTTCTACCAGCCATGGTGACAGCCTTTTCCACGACGTTGTAATCGCATTGAATTAGCTTTACACCCACTGCATAGGCAGACACACCCATATACAACAAGAATTCACGCCCCTGAACTGGATGATAAATTACATGCCCTGTCAGAAATATTTATTTAAGTCATCAAAGACTTGTTGGTGTTTATCCTCCCACGTCAAACTTGTTTTTTTTCTTGAGTAGTAAAAACAAAGGAACAGAAATCTTCGAAACATTATCTGAATAATTGCGATAGAAGCCAAGTACACCTAAAAATACTCTAAGTTGTCGAACGTTTCAAGAAGTACGAAACTGTGTGATGGTGTGATGGCTTGCAACTTATCTGGAGCAGTGCGGATTCCTTCATTTCAAAGTATATGTCTCGGTCCAGCAGAATTGTGTTTTCCTAATTTTCATTGTCATTCCGGCATTTTGCAATTTGGATAAGACAATATGAATGTGCCGTACGTGATCCTCAAATGTGGCTGATGTTATTACAATATAATCTACATATGCCCTAGCGAACAATTTACACTCCTCACCCAGTGTAATGTCCAAACATCTAGTGAATCCTGCCACTGTGTTACACAAACCGAAGAGCATAACCGAAAACACATACTGTTGGTTTCTGATAAGAAACACTGGGCACAGTTGCGAATCACTGGCTAGGGATACTTGCCAATATGTGCTTGTGATATCTAGGGTAGTCAGCTAATTTACACCTTGGTAGAACCTAAGTACATCTCTCGTCTGTACAGGCCATTCTTTGTCTTTGATGGTAATCTTGTTTATATTTCTGGCATCGCAGCACAGATTTACTGTCCCATCCTTCTTTCTGACACATAACATAGGACTAGCGTATGGACTGGCTTTTCGTTTTATCACCTTCCAGGTCAACATTAATTTGAGATAATCTCCCACTTCAGTTATGTATATCGCTGGAATGGGGTAAGATTTGTTATGAAAAAATCATATTTTCTAAGACTTTTATTTTACTCCCTACAAATTATTTCTTCCTGGTATTTCAGACATACAATCTCTATGTGGCATTAACACATTATACAGTTATTGTTGCTACATATAATTTATGTTACTAGTCGCTAGAATAGCATTAGTAGTTTCTTCGTTCAGATTAGAAACGTTTACATTACTGGCGATATAACACAGATAACAAATAGACACATATTTATTAATAAGACTAACAAGTTCATCTAAATTTTGTCATGTTTCAGGTACCGGAGCTGTTACTTGATTTTCCGGTGATGTAATAAGCCACCCT
Organism: Dryococelus australis; assembly: GCA_029891345.1. Taxonomy (NCBI): domain Eukaryota; kingdom Metazoa; phylum Arthropoda; class Insecta; order Phasmatodea; family Phasmatidae; genus Dryococelus; species Dryococelus australis. The sequence continues at coordinate 160,643,364 of CM056994.1, read as the reverse complement.
CCGAAAATTAGTATTAAGTCATATTGAGGCATGAAATTGGTGCCTATTATCAAAGGTTTTACAAGACCCTTTACATGAGTACATTTGCCAATTTAAGAGTTGCCAACCCTTCAATAGTAAGTACTGACTGCCGATTTAATACAGGTTTTGCACGTGATGTTACCCTTATAATATTTAATGTGGGTACCAGAAGTATGGGTAATTTTTACCCGAGACTTTCAATTTATTTTGTCAACTCCTCGTTTGCACAACTAACTTCGGCACCACTATCAAGTAACGTCTGAACTCGGATACCACAGACTTTCAGATTTATTTCCGGCCACAATGTGGCTCTGGAACTAGGTTGACAATCCTCATTTTCTCTAAGAAGGAATTCTCTTTCTGTTTCGTCAGTAAATAAGTTACAACATTTTGCGCTATTCTCAGGTAATTTGGATACTGTGGAAACATCAATTTGGAATCTATTATCACTGTACCGCACGTGATCTGCTTCTACAGGTGTCCCCTCAGTACGAGCTTGGGTTAACGCCGGGAGACGTTCTTCATCAATCCGTTTCAGTTTAATGTAGACTTAAGAGTTTAACATTTATTACACCCCTTCAGAGTGTTCAACATCGACTCTGGGTGGAGGAAATGGTTTATCACAACGGTTCAAGCCCTCATATGAGTTATTGCATTTGAACTAAACGGTAAATTACCTCGTCCAACAGAATTAGGAGTATTTATATCTGTAGTTGATACAAACTTAGTTTGTATCCTACCTACACGATTATCAGACCATTTCTTACTAGCCTCTTTAAAACTCCTGTCATGAGAAGGTAAGTAAGACCGCCATTGACCGCCGGTTTGTCTGTTCGACGACCAAGCATATATAGTGCCATCTGAATGTATATACACGTTGGGCTGTAGTGGACTATCGGGAGTTGCGCTTCTAACTGTTCTCTCTCACTGCCTCCATCGATAACCTGGCGTGTATCTCTTGCCACGCCGGCCACCAGCCGAACGAAACTGCCTTTGGTCTGCTTCAGGGTGTTTTCGCTACATCTAAATCCCATGTGATTTAGCTGTATCACAATACTCGCTAAACACAAGGAAATTAATCCTAGGGTTTCCTCCTGCATACGGATTTGGTGTGTTGCCAGTATTGATCCGATGATTCTATTTGGTATACAATGGAAGTTGTAGGTGTATATGCAGTCGTTAAAACTCATTGGTAATGGTCGATATCTGTCTTTCAGTTTGATATAATTTTAACACTTGAAGACAAAAAACGTTCAAATTAGTGAATGGTGGGTCTGTTCATCGGTCTTGATATCTCCATGGAAGTTGCTTGGATGACCTCCGATAATTCCTCGTCCTCCATGGGTGCGTTTAAGTGACGTGTCTGCTCGAAGATTTCACTTATATGTTGTTCCAGGGTTTTATCCTTTTTCGGATCGTACTTCTCGAGGTGGAACCTGGCCCGCAAATATCCTTGAATATGAAAATTCCAATACTGATCTAGAAAGGCACACTTCAATTGTTCGAAACTGTTAATTCGCACATTTTCTAGCTTCCACCAGAAAAGAGTGGTTGTCTTCAGGCTTAGACATAAGCACAATAATGTTTCCTGGTCTGTCAACCCAAACAGCTTTCCGTAATACTCTAATTTATTTAGGTATATTACCGGATTTTTGGTACTCCTTCCTGAAAGCGAGGAACTTCCTCGGCACACTTTTTAGCAGGATGATGTAGAATAATGGCTGAAGGATTTATCAAATCAGCAGTAATTGGGGTTTAATCGCATAATTGGAATGTCGGGTATTACTGGTTGGTAAAATAATGCGCCTCGGTTAGAATTTTTAAGGCACAGAAATGTTTTCCCTTGCCTGATTTAACCTCAACTGTTAGTTTAGTTCATTTCTTTACAATGAATTTCAGTGCTCTTGGTTTCAAAATTCCTTTCAGCTGTTATGTATTTTGTTTCGGTATGAACAAATTTATTATTTAGATGTCTTTCAAAATTCGTCAATTGTACATCCACTTGTACTTAAATGATAAAATCCGAATGTTGAGTGAGAAAGCTGGACACTATCACTACTTCTATAACCTTGTCTTCAAGTTTATTTATACGTAAATATTCTCCCGTTTAATTTAAATTACATGTTAATTTCTTTTAGATGGAGTCGACTTGTGCCTGTACTAATATTACATTATCCGCAATAACAGGAATACGTTCCTCCGTAACTTACTGTGAATGAGATATTTTCTTGTTTATTCTAAACTCCAGTTTTTCAAACTTTCGCAAGGTTTTTAGTTTTAGTCTCCTGACTTTTCTGATGGGTGGCTAATCCATCTACTTTCTCGTTCGATAACGTCACTACGATCTGCGTATCAGCTAACTGGCGGGTTAGGTTTTATGCTGAAAGATTAACATCTGTTCGCAAATTTTCTATTTTATAATGAAAAGTTTCCCTCAAACTACGGTTTTGCTAGGTTGATTTAGCCTCCAAATTATTTGCTGGTTCTGAAAATTGCTTGGTTAATTTAGCCACCATTATAGCAATACTATTTGCTTGTTCTGAAATTTGGTTAGCTAATTGTTCTAAAAATTGGTTATCTAATTCACACTTTTGTTGCACAAATAACGAAAACAATGTTTGCATTATGTTATTCTCATTAACTAGTATATGAGCGTTTGAAACTGGGTCTAGATTAAAAGAACGTCCGTAATATTATGCTCGGTTGGCATATAATCGGCATAGTTTTTTACTTCATTATCTTGCCTATCATTACTAACATCTCCCATCAGTCCTAGAGTTGTGGAGTCCCATCTAAACTAAACTGTGTCCAACTTATTCTCTTCCATGGTAATAATGGGAAAAACTATGTTATGTAGGCTCCTAAGCAGAGATATACGTAGAACATAGGTACTTACTGGGTACTGCACTCATCACTCACAATATCCAACTTGTTTTATATACGAGCACACATCGTGTATAATCGAGCCCCACATTTTGGAGCGAAATTTCTGTAAGAGGAGGAAAGTTTAGAAAAATAGAAATTTTAATTTTAAAAATGTGTGCAAGGGCAATGGATATGCAAGTAATTTGTGAATTATATCCTCAAATTTGGATCCTTATAATGACAAGGGTCATACACATAGGACAAATTTTATATATAAATATATATATATACATAGAGAGAGAAAAAACTACTTAACTAATGGCTCTTTCCTACAGAAGAACAAGAGTGTACAAATACATTTCACTACCAGAATGATCTTGCCTATTTAGCAACGATCTCGCATCAGCTGAAAACACATAAAAATATACACATGCAACTTTCTCAATCAAATTGGATAGCTAATACATTCAGATTCATTCATGTAGAGAAACATAACAACAACACTGAACAAATACAACAATTAAGGGAAATGTAAAGTAATTTAAATCACTCCTAATGGGTTTCTCATCTTAAACGAGGTCTTCTTTTTGAAAGAAAAATTATACGTACGTTCGGCTATTTCATAGTTTCGGTAGAGTATCAGCTCTCTTATAGGCTACTTGGTTTTGTCACCTGCCCTTTAATATGAAGTTCAGAAAATTAGAACACACAAAATTTTAATGCTCTTAATTTTCTCAAATTAGCAGTATTTTAAATATCATAAACATTTTACAAAGTTCGTCGAATGTTTATAGCAGCCGTGAATAATTACCAGACTGAAGAAAACGGCTTACATCGTAGTGAAACACATCTACCTTTCATTTGCTGACTTATGGCCGGTTGCTTCATTCGAGTTCGCAACTGTAATTCAGGTTCATTGTGAGTTTGAACTAAGGTCAGTGTATATAAAGCGTTGCAGGAACTCATTTCATGCCTAGAACCAGATTAATTTTGTTAATTGTGCATGAACCGCTAGATCCGATGGTTCAAAACAAATCAATCTTGTTCAAGTTGATGTTTAACTATGGTCTGTATTTTAGTGGATGTTACGATGACGATAATGCCTTCGTCAATAAAGATGTTTTATAAAGAAGGCTCTTAATTTTTCTTAGTTTGTTTTTTTTATTATGAAGGCAACAGAATTAGCAGATGCATTGTCGAGCTCGGTGCAACACACGACTGTTATAACTTCTATCGTGTTTGTTAATTTATAAGTTACTTATAGCTAATTAATTGCATCACGATGCATTCTTCAGAAAATGAACACGAACTCGATGAAAATAATTAGATTTTTGAGCAACATTATTTCAATGGAGTACCTAGGCCAAGGCAGTACATGAGGAGAGAGCATCATTTTCACGACCTAGATGATGAAATATTTAAGAGGCGGTTACGTCTATCAAAACAAACTACTTTGGAATTGCTACATAAAAATTTAAGTTTTGATAGCAACAAGAATAGGACACTTTCTGCCCTCAATCAATTATTGTTGACCTTTAGATTTTATACCACTGGGTCGTTTTTGAATATGTGTGGCTATCTAACGAGTCTAAAGAAGCCCACAGTGTAGAATACTACAAAGGATAATACACCAGATTAGACTTTATAATAGTATGTGACTTTGTGGAGCCTTTATATTTATAATGTGTGAAACAAAAGATATATTTGTGCCCAACTTATAGGATCAGAAAAATAACCTAATGTAGATATACCGTGAATGTAGAAATTACTGATAGAATTTCCGGGTAACTAGTACTCTTGCAGTAGTAAAACAAAAAACATGTACATGAGCACATTTCACTTATATACAATTACGAAAGTATTTAAAATTACTTCAAGGACTAAGTATAAGAGAAAAACATCTTTACAAGTATATCACATCCATTTTAAATATCTGAAAAAAATGTTTATTTAATTCATTCAAGTAATTTACCATAAGAATGAATTTCTACCACACACAAAATACGTAAGATCAATACCTACGCATGTATTAACAACACGCCCTGCTGTTAGTGCAAATGACATAATTAATAATTAAATAAATGTTATGCCCCTTTATTGCAAGTCTTTACAAAGCACAGTTACGAGATGAAATATTGGAAGATTCTTTGATCTTGATTTTTATTACTCTTCTGTCATTTAATTTTACAACTAGCTCTAGGAGCAACAAGAGTTTTTATGATTTATTCCCGTACTTATGGGAACTCAAAAAAAAAGTCTGTGCATTTATTTAAGGCATCTATACCTTCCTTATATCATGGCTGATATCTTTCAAAAAAACTATAGCTTAACTATGCTAATTTGGTTTCTGTACCAATTTTAAAATAAATGCTGGATATTACTAAATATTAATCTAATTTGCAAGTCTATCTTATTATTCAAGCATTATACACAACAGTCTGAAGCAGCATACGTACGTTTACAACTGATATATTCCTGAGACATTACTTGTGTCGTTTGGGATGGAGAATTGCCAGCATACCGGACGAGGTGCAGAATTAATGCAATTTTCCGAACTGCATTATCTCGGATTCTGGTAGAACCTGACGAATCTGCCTCTGTAGATTCTCGGCGCACCTGTACAACATCACACAGGCATTGCTCTGACGTAGGTCCTGAGGATTCAGTCTCTTGGGTTTGGAACTCACGAACCGATGATCCATCTTCCCTGGTGGTTATAATCAGACCATTTGCTATGCCTTCGTAGCGTCTCTTAGAAATCCCCTTCTTTAAAATAATGCTGCCGAAGCGTATAGTTTCATTTGAATTTCCACCTCAGGGCAAGGAAGAAATAAGTTCTAGGTGTACGCCTAGCTTAAGCAGTCCCTTAATCGGCCAGAAACTCGTAATTCAATTATTTATAATCTGTGTTAGGGTTAGTGTAAACGGTGGTTTATAATCAACAAAAAATAAATAAAAACTAACCCAGCTAGATAATTTCAGCAAAACATAAACAAACTGGAGTTACCACAATTCAACTCAAATAAACGATTAAATGTGTAAATAACACTCGGGATCAACTGTAAACTACTCTTACAAATTGCCCACGTATCTGTTAAGCTCAAATTTCAAAATGTTAATGATACACATACAAATAAACTAGAAATACGTAAATAACCAGACAGCAGGAATAACTAAATTACAAAACATATGCAACATAGGTACTCTCTGAAAAATAAATATGACATAGTTTTCACAAGTTCAATCAAACATTATGTCAATTACGTAAACATACACAATTAACATGTTACCCTTGACTAAAATGCACAACATAAACAAAAATTAATAGAATCTGATATCTGTTTTATCACAGTCATGCTGAAATAAATACAGAACACAAAACATCTAAGTTTGTAGCAAAAAAAAAAAGATTTCCTTGTCATGGGAAAAATATTTTCTCTCTCGGCGCTCAAGTTGACAACAGCATGACATTTGCAGGTTATGGTCGAACTTACGAACAGCCCCAATCGTTGTGCCGTCCATTACGTAATCCGGCACTGTTGTGCTGGTGTTTCACTTGACGATCCATGCTGTTGAAGTTCCTCGAAGAAGCCATGAATATCATTCAGCGACTTTCTTATAACACACTCGTACATTAACAGTTATTAATAGGGCAATGTCACTGTATAAACTTCTTTAAAAGAGTATTCGAAGATAAGTTGCACAGAAGCCTCATTTCGCTAGTACCTACTTCAATACTTTGTTAGGCATCGCACGTTATTTAGGACAATTCTTGTTGTAGGTACAGTAAACACACAGTTCAGTTCACATTCTGAGCTCGCAGCACACTCGATGTAATTAACAACCTCTACTGTGCTTTGCTACTAATCAATCAGAATAACATTTATTTCTGTACTGTTACTATAATTTATAAATTATATTTTAACAAGAAGTCCTTAAATAATACCAAATAAATATGGGTAATTATCGAAGACCCTGACATCATCTAATGAGTGGGCAGCTACACGAAAAATTGCATTCCCATGTCCGATAAAATGCAGACAGGTTTTCCTACTTCATTCACATACTGCTTTAACTTTTGAAGTAGATGTATGCATTTGCTTGCACCACAAGATAGAGTTTAATAAGTTTAGAGAACAGATCGAGTATTACAAAAACATACTTAATCCCAGCCTTAGATCGTGGCAATGGCCCAAAAATATTAACAGAATCAAGGGACAATGGTTCACGTGGCAGTATCGACTGAACTTCTGCCTGCAAGTTCTCCACGGGTGGTTTGGTCTTTTGACACAAATCACACCATAGTTGTACAGCCCCTAATTGTATCTAAAATATTAGGCCAATACACAAAACATCTCAATGTATCATAAAGTTTATTAGCTCCAACATATCCAAGCATATTATGAGCTTTTAATGCCAAAGAAGATCTAATGCAATCTGGAATCATGGGTTTCCATTCATCCTCGAAGTAGTGTATCTTCTAACTTCGGAAAAACAATACTCCTTCACACGAAATGCAGTAAAGTCTGTGGAACTCTGACTCAAGTTTTAACATAACCAGCTTCCCCTTAAACTTCTGGCAGTACTCATCTTAACTTTGTAGTTTAACTAACGGTTTAAAAATTTCCTTCAACTGTTTACTGGACTTCAGGCTTGGCAGATACACACGTGCGACTACAAATTCCCCAACCTTCTTGGGTTGTTGTACTAGCTCAGTTTCTGCATCGGGAATACGACTTAAATTGTTGGCAGCATCATTATCCATTCGTCTAATGTATTCTATCTCAATGTCGTGCTCCTGGATATACAGTAACCATCTGTTCAGCCTATCACCAAAAGCTCTCCCAGTGCATAAGCAAGTCAATGCATGATGATTAGTTAGCAACTTTATCTTTTCTTCGAGTAAAATGTCTCGAAATTTCTGCAAAGCTCAGATAATTGCTAATGCCTATCTTTTGGTCACAGGGTAATTTCGCTCTGCTCGATTTAAGGTGCAGCTAGCCATTGCTACCATTCTCTCTCTCTCTCTCTCTCTCTCTCTCTCTCATCTTTATGTGCTAAATCCACTCTAAGTGCATATGCGGAAGCATCAATGTAGAGTAAAAACTCTCTTCCCTGTACCAGATCATACATTACATGGTGGTCTAAAAATGTATCATTTAACTTGGTAAAAGCTTCCTAGTCATCATCCGTCCAACTCCAACTTACACCTTTCTTCAGGAGCGTAAACATAGGCCCGGCTGTCTTCGATACCTTGTCTGGGTAATTCCTATAAAATCTAATACTCCTAGGAATGCTCGTAACTGCCTCACATTATTAGGAATCGGAAACTGCGTTATCGCCTGCAGCTTTTCTCGCGCTGTTCTAATCCCTTCGTTAGTTAACACATGCCCCATGAATGGCAGTTCTGTAAGACAAAATAAAGACTTTCTGATCTTAACCGCCATTCCAGCATTCTGTAATTTGGTCAACACTATATAAACGTGTCTAATATGCTCTTCGAAAGTATTTGATGTCACGAGAATGTTGTCGACATAAGCTCTGGCAAAACTGTCTCATTCCTCTCCTAATCCTAGATCTAGACATCGTGTAAATTCCGCTACAGCGTTGCAAAGTACGAACGGCATCACAGTAAAGACGTAATGAAAATTTCTAAACATAAAAACAGTGTATTGTTTAGAATCAGGGACTAGGGGTACTTGCTAATACACGCGTGTAACATTAAGTGTGGTAAGGTATCTCACACCTTGATACAAGTGTAGGACATCCTAGTTTGTATAGATCCCTCTCTATCTTTTACAGTGTTATTATCAATACTTCTGGCATCCACAAAAAGCCTCACTGTACCATCCTTCTTTTGAACACACAAAATCGGACTGGCATATGGACTTGTCTCTCTACTGATTACCTTCAACTCTAACATTTGCTTCAAATAATTTTCTGCCTCATATAGATATTTAGCGGGGATAGGGTAGGACTTCCTGTGAAAAATATTATTGTCAGTTACGTTAATATTCACTTCGTATAATTTTTTCTCCCTGGAATCTCTGGCATACGCTTGTGGTGTTGTACTAACATGTTGTACAATTGCGTTTTCTGCAAGTTACTAAGTGTATCGACTACTGTATATGGGACTTAACCGGGTCAGCGCTAGGAGACGCTCATCACAAACCCTGTCTAGTTTAACTTATTTCCAGTTATTCTATAACTAGTCTATTGATCAGCTCCCGCGCTACTTATTACTTGAGGTTGAGGAAAAATGGGAGGTAGCTGGTTTAATTCCTTGTTCCTCTGGAAATAGCCAGGTCTTTGATTAGACATACCTGTATTTGTATAGTAAGTGTTCATGGATGTGTGGGATGTAATATTGTGTGTTGAGAACAGTGCCAAGGTGGTCCCATTAAAACTACTGGGTGTCATAGAATTTAGATTACCTGGCTGCCACGCATTTAGTTGTGGACCAGACCAGGACAAATTTGTGTTGGGTTAAATTCTGACTACTGTCGCAGAACTAGGAGTTTGCCTAATACTTTATTCTCACTAACATTCAGCAGGTAAACTTTACCATCAGGATGCACAAATACATTTGGCTGTGGGGATACCCTGTCGGTTTTACTGTCATCTCTCCTCTGGTGGTATCTTCTGTGGTATTCTGGAGTATAACGCTTTCCACATCTCCTGAAACAAAATTGTAATTTCTACTACTCGCCTCGAAAAGTGATTGAAAAGATTGTGAATCACCTCCCACTGCGATTACCTCTAATATATTGATTTCAAAGTTTTGTTTATACTGATTTCACTGACTGGATTTCTGAGCAGTTCCTGGATAAAAAGGCAGTGGACGAGACTGTGGAGGCTTATCATATTCACTAGGTGTATTCACCTTCTATCGCTCGTTTTGGTCGATCTCAAGCATCTGTGACCGAAACTCATTAAGAGTCGTAAACGACATATCAGCCGACCTATCCTGACACTTTAATGGAAGTTGAGAAATTATAACGTCAGCAAACTCCTCGACTCCCATTGGAGCATCGAGATGTCTTGTGCGCTCAAACATCTCCCCATAGTGGTGTTCAAAGGTTTTACTTTTCTAGGGGTCATACTTCTCCAAGTACAGGCGTGCCCTAAGGTTTCCCTGTATCTTCGCACTCAGATATTCTTGCAGGAACTGGTCTTTAAACTGAGAAAAAGTATGAATCTCTTCCTTCTACACCTCCCACCAAAAGAAAACTGTAGATTTTAATCTTAGACCTAGACAAAGTAGTACCTATTGTTCATTTAGTTTAAAAAATTCTGACATACTCACCCAGTTTCTTTAAGTAAATTACCGGTTTCTCACTACTGTTTCGTGAAACTTTCAGTAAACCCCAACTGTAAATGACGTGGTGAGGTAGCAATGTGATCTGAAAATGTCCGTTGACTTTCATTGCTCCTAGCATTTGTGTTAGTACTAGCTGAAATGTATGGTGCTATAATCGTACTACTGGAAGTAGGCGTACTAGAAATAATAGTAAGAATATTGTGTAAACTATTATCCAACGCTACTATCTTGTTCTGTAATTCCTTATATTTACTTTGAAAATCTCGTTTTGAAACCATGTCATTAGCTATGGTTTCGTGTAATTTCGCCTCCATGTGTCGTTCGAAATTCACCAACTGCTGATCCACGTTTTCCATAACACGTGTGTCTGTATGTATGGGTGACTCAGTAAGCAGTGACTGCTTTCCACGGTAGATGTCATGGTTTCCAGTACGCACATCTAATTCTCGATATACGCCCGTGTTTGTTCTAAATATTTAGGGATGTTAATATATAAAGTGCCTAATCTAGTTTGTACCTCATCTGCGCTCGTTTGCGTATATACGAAACTCTCTTTCGTTGTATTATGTAATGAAAACAACGCTCGTTGACTCGCGATTCGAAACTCTCAAAATTTTCATGCATGTTTTCAACTCGTATCGGTTGAACATTTTTAATGTCTGACAACTCATTTACTTTAGTTTTCAAAATATTGATTTATGTCCGAAATCGTCTCTAATATCGTTTAAAACCGTGACGTCTTTCCTTATGCCTACAATGTGTTGTTGTAGGCTATAAAATTAACTGTCTTGAGAATCAAATCTGGCAGCGAATTCTGCATTTAGATCTGTTTTATTTCTGCATTTTGCATAGTCATTTCTGTTTTTAGTGAACTTAAGTTTGCGTTCATTTGTGTCACCTTTGATGTGATTTTAGGAAGATAATCCTGTTCATCGCCCATTCTTGTAATTTGCGACGAAATATTTGCCATGGCGGTTTCGTTTTAAACTGCCCATGCCACTTCCTCGCTTTCGCTCGCCTCGTCTCCTGAAATGCTCGATGTCGCGCCGAGTATTGGCGTATTATTTAAACTAACCGTTTCTGAATTTGATCCAGACATCTTACTGCCTCCACTATTTCTTAGCATTAACAATGAGCTTCTAAGGAAATATGGTTCCGTTGCCATTAATATATTTCCCTGCAAATAATGTGAATAAGATTTTGGCCTGTTTTAAAAAGTAAAATTCTGAGCACTTAACAAAACACAACACAATATTGTAGTAAAGCGTAAGTTTCGACCGTTTCTTTCTCTTTGGAAACAGAGCAATATTACGACGTGCGATAAACACATACATACAGTTTTATGTCTTTCTTTATGCACATTATTTCTTTCTCTTTACTCGCCCCACATTTGGTTAGCCAATCTATAATAATATGTGACTTTGTGGAGCCTTTGTTTGTTTAGTGTGTGAAACCAAAAAAAAATTATATTTGTGCCCAATTTATAGGTTCAGAAAAATGCTGTGAGTGTAGAAATTACTGATAGAAATGCGGGCAACTACTTTTGCAGTAGTAAAATAGAAAACGTGTTCATAAGCATATTTCATATACACAATTATGAAAGTATTTAAAACTACTTCAAGAACTAAGTATGATAAAGCAACAACTCTACAAATACTACACATCCATTTTAAATATCCGAAGGAAATATTTGATTAATTGATTCAAGTAATTTACAATGAGAATGAATTTCTACCACACACACAATACATAATACCATTATTTACGCATATATTTACAACACGTCCTGCTGTCAGTGCAAATGACATAATTAATAATTAAATCAATTTTAAATGCACCTTGATTGCAAGTATTTACAAATCAGTTACGAGATGTAATAAAGAAAGATTATTTAGTCTTGATATTTTAGTATTCTTCTGTAATTTAACTATATAATTAGCTCTAGGAGAAACGAGAGTTTTTATGATTTATTCCCGTACCAATGGGAACTGAAAAGAAAAGTCTGTGCATTAATTTATGGCCTCTATACCTTCGTTATATCATGGCTGATATCTTCGAAAAACTATAGCCAAAATATGCTTATTTGAGATCTGCACCAAATTTAAAATATATGCAGTATTTAACCAAATATTAATCAAATATGTAAGTCCGTCTTATTATTCAAGCAGTATACACATCAGTCTGAAGCAGGATGCGTAGATTAACAAATTATATATTTCTGAGACCTTACTTGCATTGCTTGGGATGTAGATATGGCAGCATACCGGTAATTTTCCCAGCTGACGAATCTGCTTCTGTATATTCTCGGCGCGCCTCTACAACATCACAAAGGCACCGCTCCGACGTAGGTCCCGAGGATTCAGTCCCTTGGGTTTGGAACTCACGAACCGACGATCCATCTTCCTTGGTGGTTATAATCAGACCCTTTGCTATGCCTTCGTTGCCTCACTCGAAAATCTCCTTTTTTAAAACAATACTGCCGAAGTGTATTGTTTCAATTTAGTTAAAAATTGGCCGCCCCAGGTGTAGGCCTAGCTTAAGCAGTCCCTCAATTAAATTTCTTATAATCTGTGTTAGGGTTATTGTAAACAGTGGTTTATGATCAATAAAAATAATAAAACGAACATTGCTAGATAATTTCAGCAAAACATAAATAATCTGGGGTTACCACAATGTAAACACTTCAAGTAAAATAAACGATTAACTGTGTAAATAACACTCGGTATCAACTGTAAGCTACACTATTAACATTATTGGATAATGATGATGTTAAAATGCCAGCTAGTAAACTATAACAGAGTACTGTCGTGCAACATGTTTATATGATTGCAGACTTTCCTGGTGTCATTGAGACTGTTGTACACATGCATTATCGTAACAATACTTTATAACTGATTTTGGGTTTTGTGATCGACGTTCTGCGAATTTAAGTCAGTAGCAATCGTCAATTATGCGAATTCTCTGTCTTTTAAAGACACAGCATCAGCCATTCTGCTCTCGATTATGCTCTCACTTTTTTCTCCTAATTCTATTAACAAATTCTTTCTCATGTTCTATACACGGTACATGAGAATAGCTCATTATCGGAAAAACAAAGTTACAACTGTCAACGCCAAGAATAAACTACGTTTAATGTTAATTCCAACCATGATAATCTATCAATTATACAAAGGAGAGAAACAAACATATATACTTATATTTTCACTCAAATGTACGTATATAACTACAATCATAGAACAGAGATACTTATAGAAGGCAAAGTTTCAGCATTTCCTCTAACCCGTATTACTAGCGCTAGGTGAAAGTGCTATGGAACTACAAACACACAGGCGGGAAGATTGAAATGATACTATTAACTTCCACTTAAAATTATGTTGAAATTTAAATTTATGTAAATGCTATGTGCAGTGCAAAATCGGTGTGTGTACATGTTAAACACATATTTTAAATGTGTTCGAAATATGTGTTATTGGTATAATACTTGTAACTGAAAATATATTCACACATATTGCATTCATTTTCAACTGCAGGAATTAATTGTTCATATTATTTCAAAATACATGTTGTAATATTCACCTTCGGGAACAACTAAGTGGAAAATATTGGGATATAATGTACTTAATGAAACACATTGTTTTGGTTTGATGAGTTTCGTATTTTCAGGTTAATTTTTATTCAATCAGGATGCCTTATTGGAAATACCGTGTTCTTGGGTGTGTTTATGTGACTGTAACAGTAAGATACAGATTTATAAGTAATGTTTAATTTTCCGAATGAGTGATTAGAGTGGCAGATGAGAAACTTGAGAAATGTACAATAATTTTTTGTATGCAATAACCACTTTTCCAACGATTGCAAAAGTCTTGGAATGAAGAAGCTTGAAAGGCTTTCTTTGCAAACACTGCATTTGAAAAGTAAGTGCATGGTAAATTTCATGTACACTTAACTTTTATGTCCAAGCTATCTTACATTAACGTGATGTACAGTTTTATACATGCATGCATACATACACGCACACATAGTTTATAGTACAGTTTAATTTATGTTCATATTCTTGTATTAATTGTGCCCTGCCCTTCTATGTAGCCCGAGTGGTCTTGCAAAGAAAAGACTCATATAAAAACAACATTTGTATCTTCCCTTATGTTCCACCTGTGATATTGTTATAAACCTAATTCAGCTGGTTTTGTTTAAATAAATGTTGTGACGACATTGGTCAGAGCTGCAATGGTGGTGAACATATTTTAAATATGAAGTTGCAAATTTTACTGCAAATTTCAATAAATTAATCTCTTCCATTTTGCAGCCAAGCACCTACAAAAAAAAAAAAAAAAAAACAAGTTACCTACATAGGTGTTGAAGATCCACAGCATTTGTTATATTATGATTACCATACTTTTTTCTAAAGAAAATTGCATACACACTGATATTTATAAGCACTGGACATAACAAAACCATGCTATATGTTGTTCACAGTAAACTAGACTGCTTTCTGCACATTGAGTATTATTTAACCATAACTAAAATTAACATTGTCATGGGCCTCATCACTTTACTCATCTGTTGCTCACGCGAAACTGATATTAGTGGAAAATTGAACATTTTACAAATTCAGTATTTCTTACACCTAAATTTGTGTCCAAATTTATACATTATTTTTCGTAACTTTATCTTCTAAATTCTCTGATCATTATTAACCAATATAATATTGCCCCTCGCACATCACTATTAGGTATGGTCATTTAAATTATATACACTCTCCATATGGAACAATATATATATATATATGTGTGTGTGTGTGTGTGTCTGGGATTCTTGCGTTTGCAAATGAAATATCAGTAGGTCTAGTATAAGTGTCCAACATAATTTTGTTACCACACCCGGGCCCCAGTATTAATGTTTTGAGAAGCCTATGGTAAAACATTTATATTTTCAAATTATTTTATTAGGCTTATAACAATATCACAGGTGTAACAGACGGGAAGATATATGTTTTCTGTGTGATTTGAGTCATTACTTTACAAGACCACTCAGGGCTATATCAATTTCGTGACTGACATAGTAGGGCAGTGTATAATCAATACAAGAATCTGAACCTAACATTGAGCTGTAGTAATATCAGGTTGTTCATGGTAAAATGGGACAGCGTTATGCATTAATAGACCATGAGAAAAAAACTAAATTTTTCAGTAGAGCAAGATATATAAAATATTCTGAAAGAGTTACAGAATCTTGCTTATCCCATAAGCAACTCTTCGTGAATGTCGATAACACATTGTATAGTGTTAACACATCATTGACAGATGATTTTATCTTTAATTAAAAGCAGAAGCAGTTGGTATTTTCTCTATAAGTTGAATTGTGTAATGGAATACTAGACCAAGTGCCAAACTACAGTTTGTTGTTTTCTAATGAGTACTATTTTGCTAAAAAAATAAAAAACCAAGCGCCAGTTTACATTTCGTTCTTTTGTTCTAAGCAGTATTTTGTTAGGATATATAAAACCTAGTGCCAATTATAAATAACAAACTGTGTACTCAATACTTTCAGAAAAATTACACATAACATATCAAGTTAAATTCGCATTAAATATTTAAAAAGAAAATTTTTTGGATTAAAAAACACTGTTTACCCTAACCTAATTTAAAGATTGTTCGTGTATGTCCAAGTACACGTATATCTACACAATAATGCCACTTACGTTGCACAACACAATACACATCACACATCACACTATTCAATTTGAATGTTTGACATTTCTGTTAAACCCTTCTATATCATCTTCGTTTTCATTGTGAGCAATCAAACGTACACAGAATTATTTTGCATCTGCTGGTATGAGATCCATTCTGGAATCTATGTCTGTCCTCTTTGCTGAAGAAATAGGCTTACCCTCTCGCCACAGTGGTACTAATTTCGTTACAAATATATCTGTTTCTGGCCGCATACGTATACATGCAATATTCTTCTCCAGATTGATTTCTTGGGCCTCTTCAGTGGAAGATTGTTTCAGAAAAATACAGAAGGGTTTTTATTTCAAAAGTAATCTGCCTAGTCTTCGTCCAGTTTATTTTTTGTCAAGCACGTCTATTTTTGTGTTGACAATACACTTTTTTGTAGTCGACGTACCAACAAAGTCTTCATTCTTCATACGAGAAACAAATAATATATTTTTCTTTCTGTGCTTTTACATTACATTGATGTAGTCTACAGCCGTATACAGTCGCTGATGGTGCTTTAAGGCACTCTCTATATAAGAGAACTCGAAGTCATTAGGTAAAAAACTGTGATCCGCTACTAGAAACTTAGTGTAATCTTTTAAATAGAAGGGTGAGATTTAATGATTTTTTTTTTGCGTTAAGAATCATTTTGATGCTGCGGTTCTGGTCCTCGAAAGAATGGGACCATAGTATCACTTCTTTTACCTTATCCTTGAAATACAGACTGTAATATCATCTCAAGCAAGAACCAATTTCTTGTGCACCTCTTCCAGCTTTATCCTCAAGCCAAACATAGCAATATCACTTACCATTTTAACCACTGTGTATTCCACAATTGTAAAGCCAGAGCAGCAGCGTCTTTTCCATGTCAAACGTGAGAACCTCTAAGGCAGTGTCTTCTTGCGCTCTCTTTAGGCCTTCATTCTGAGGTTTCTTGTTAAATGCGCTTCCATCAAATGAACATTTTGTTTTTATTTGAGTTCGTCTAACTGTTTGCTGTTTAAATTTAGTTTTTGGGCAATTGCAAGCATTAATGGTATTGCAAGCATCTTTTTACAAAGGTTTTCTTTTCAAATTGAACTTAGAATAAAATAATGCCTTATACTTTGAAAATGAAACTGGTTCTGAGACTCCACTTTTATACAAGTTGAAAATGACTAGTCAAGAATCCCTGGTTGGTCTTTTCATGGGGATATAGAGATTTATATTTAGGAAACTTTTTAATGTGGTCAATTACTTAATTTTCTCTCGGACTTGAAATAACTTTTTTTCCTCCCAATATTCCACCTTATCCACTACTTGTTCATGGAAGCAGTTTTTCTTCAAATATTGGTTTACACGGCAGCTCGATATTCTTAGCGTTTGGAGAAAGAGAGTTTCACATGCTGGCTTTCAAGCTAACTCGCCCTAATTCACAAGCTAGGGGGTGGGGAGAAAAAGAGGGAAGGCGATCTGCGCATGATTCCACTGCTAATTTATTCCCACCACGTGCCTGGCATGCATTATGAATACGTGGCCACGGCTTTCGGTCATTTTCTTTATCATTATCATGTAAGAGTGTCTTGAAATGATAAAATAAATAATAATTTAGGGGGCTTAGAAATGTTGGCCTAGGTGATCATGTCACCTTTCACTTTCTAATCCAGCTCTGTGTGTATTTTGTGTCCAAGTACTCTCTGGCAGTAAGACTGAAGTTACCTGGTACTCCATCATGCATTTACCATATTTCACAATGTAGTTGTAGTGCTAAATCTTTCAATATTCATAGTAGTCCATTCTCCAAGAAGAATAGGTATGAGGCCCGGTAAGTGTGTAGGTGCTAATGTAAATGTCGCATACAATTTCCGCCCAAATGTTCAGCGAGAACTGATGTTAGAACTGTGATTCACGAACGATGTGGGGATTGATGTGTGTGGATATGAAGAATCCTCCTTACAGTCCGGATCTGGACTGAAGGACATATTCGTGGAAGGAAATTTCGGGACGACGAAAATGAATAAAATATTGTCCAGCGTTGGATCGTACTGGAAGATTCGGCTTACTGCAAAGACGGGCCCTTCCTGTCTGTGCCACTCTGGGAGACATGCATAAATTGTTTAGTTGACTTAAGTTGTAAAGAATAAATGTGTTGTTTAACATTATAAATGTTATTTTAGCATACGCTTCACCTGCAACCCGTAGTATGATAAGAATATTACTATACAGCAGTATTTCTGCCATTGTTTTTACATAGCAGTACATCTGTTGCTCTTGTAAGTGTACAAATACAACAGGTTTACAAGATTTTGTTGTAAATTAACGAAAATTGTTTTCATACAAAACTATTTTAGCTCCAATTTTAAATATGTTACATATTAGTTCTCACAACATTTCTTTTCAGTATGTTCCAATATTTTAGGCTTATATTTTTGTGAAAGTACGATAGTCATAATAAATAATTCAGCTGGATCCATTGCTTGGTACTCCCTAAATTACGAACTTACAAATAATTAAAACATCTAAGAAATTTAAATTTATAAACAATTTTATCTCAGTCATAATCAAATTTGCCATTTCGTTGATATTAGCCACAGCAATAACATGCTTCGAGCAATTACACTTTTTAAAAATGCAACCCTCCTCGAGCCAGATTGCTACTATCGGAAGGTGTGGAACTCCAAGAAGTGATAGTGACGCGCGGCAATATTATTTACAGTTTGCTCTACAAGTCTACATAGCATGTGACAACACAAAATTCTTTCTTTATTTATAAAAACGCTGTCCTTGTAAATGAACATACGATGTAGAGTTACAAAATACTTCGTAAGTCAACAAAATTATCTAATTCTACAAGACTTTGTCAGTTCCAATTACAAAAACGTTTACAGTATAGGATAGTGGGTGTATGTTTTTAAATAGTTGAAACTAATCTAAGCTAACCGATAATACTAACTGGATTAATTTTTGTGCAGTTTGAACAAACCTAGGATAGCTAGTAAACAAATGACTTGATTTTCTCACGCGCATACGTGGTAGCAACGACGACTTATCCACAAACGTGTTTTGTATATGCAGTAGTGCTGTGGCAAGAGTACGCAGCCACTGGACTGGAAGTGTGGCAGGGGGTAACAATGAGTGCCTGTCGCCCAGGAATGCAACAGCTGACTGGAAACTGGGGCGGCCTTACTGGCTCGAGATAAGCAACGGGCGTGCAAAACACTAGCTCACCGTGAGTCTGCTTGGGACACGTGAACAAACAAGCACGTTTAGAGAAACTTCCCGCCCACAGCGCCCTGCGCATCGAGAACAACATACATTACGGAAAAAGATAACGCCAACGCGAACACAGATTCTTGGAAGCGGCGGGAGCGATCACACTTTCCAAAACACTGCCTTGTATTCCCTATTCGCAGGAACTTCAGAATCTATAACGATTGTTATTCTGTCTATTGTAAACAAATTATAGAACTACGTTGTCTGCCACTTTGGGAGGGGGGCGTTCAACCCCCAGGCGATTTGTTAGCATGGAATTTTACACATTACAGAATACAGTTTTATATGAGAGAATTTAGCAGTAATAAATATTATCCTTCATTAAATAACAGACATACAGATTACCTCAATACCAGTGACGTAGATTCAAAATAATTTACTATTATCCCCGCATAAAAATATTTCTTGAATATGTACATGCAATTTTACGATAAATATAAAAAAGCCACACTTACACAAACAAAATTATTTATTTACAGAAGTAATTCAATCACTGACATTCTCTACTTAACTTTTATTTCAGCATATTTTTCCGTTCAGAGAGAATATCAGAAAAAAAAAAACCCAAACTCCACGTAAGAGTATAGTGAAATCCAAATCAGAAAATATGGGCAGAAGTCCAAAATGCGTGGGACCAGTCGGGAAAGTCCATTGCCGCTGTACGAAGGTGTGGGGTTGTGCAATTGAGTAGTGACAGCGGCTGAGTGCGGGTGGGGCGAGAGCTTCTCCGCGCGTGCTTATTACCTGTTGAAAAACCGTGAGTTGCGAAGCGCGGTATTTAACAGGGTGGGTAGAGAGCGATGTTATCAGTTTTATATGTATGGCGCTAGCAGTATCTCGTGGTTTCCCTCCCTCCAGTGACGAGCATTAGGGAAAACCCGCCCTTACACAATCCTTCCTCAAAGCTCATTTGCACTTTACTAAAAGTTCGTATAATGGAAATTGTTGCTAGAAAGCTCGCACGACAAAATATAACTTAAAGACATTAACCTCCTGTACAAGATACTCTTCATTGTATTCTGATGAATAAGAAGAAACATTAGTACATATGTATGAGTATACTACATTTAATATTATTATACAATGCCAAGTGCGGAAAAAGCTGCCGTTGATATAGTCCATTCACGACTAGAACAAACCTGTGAAAAAACAAAGGTTGATTTTCATAAGTCTGTTCCAGTCGTGAATGGAGTATGCACAACAATTAAATAAATTATTACTTCGACAGACACTATTAAATGAGTACCCATTTTGTGTGACACATGCAGCCATAAGTAAACTGTTTTCTGAACTATCTTTTTACGGCTCTAGTGAAATATAGCGTATTTTTATAATTTAAATATATCTTGTTAAAATTTTACATGAGTGCCTCAAATATGAAAACCAAATAAATTCCACACCAAAATAAACACAAAACCGTTTTGAATTATAATGTTTCTTGTTTACAAGAGTGTTTATGATTCAATTTCAATACGGTCATTCGTCACATGCGTGAGATCATTCCTCGGCGTTGGCTTCTGCATACGTAACTGACTAACCTTGCTATTATTAGGTTATTATTAGGTTAGATACGTATTCAATATGTGAAATACCGCAAAATTGTACACACGTACCTATATAGAGAGTAGCATAAAAAGTAAACGAAATAGGATATATATTTGTTTCACTAATACACACACTTGTATGTTCAGAGAGAGTGCACACTTGCATATGCAGAAATTGATTATTTAATAGAACAATGAATTACATATCACATGAATTGAATACTTAATTGTGCACTTTCATTATTTCATGTACGGAGAGAGTACAAAACGTAAGTTCAAAGTCTAATTACACCTCTTCTCCCCAGATCAGCTCGAACTCAACTAACTTGAGTGTGATACTTACTAGGGATTTTATCCCCCCCTCCTTTTATTACAACCATCCGCCCTATAGATAATTTAAATATATAAAGGGAGAAAATTATTTTTTAATGGTCATTATTTGTTTGAAGACTATTTGGTCGCATGCGCGACAGGCGTACTCAGTGCGACACATCCTGTTTATATCACTTTGCATTATTATTATTGAAATCAACATGAAATGTATTCAACAATTATTATAACAGCGTCCTGTCAGATCTGCATCGAGTCCGTGTGCTACGAGAGGCACGCACATAATTTCACATCAAGTGAGTGGCGAACCCATGCAATCAGATTATTTAATTAGATACATGTGCACTTCCCATTGACTTATTATGCGCAATTATTTATTTAATCGAGCAAGTAAAATAATAATAATGAAACAATTAATAATAAACACACACTTGCCAAATTACTATTTACATGTACCGAGAGAACAATTACACAACCTCTCACTTGGACGGTAGACTCGACATTGACTGAGATTTACATATACCTATTCTTAGATTTTAACCTGTGGCAATATAATGCATTCCCCATAAGGCGCAAATCGCTGGCACACCGAGCAAGTCACTGCAAATCCTAACATGTCTGAACGCGAGCCACCAGCCAGGTGGAAGGCAGACATAGGGTATCCAGGGACATTCGTTATCCTTCTGAAACTAGAAACTGCAAGGTTCTAAATACTGCCATTATGGCACAGTACCTACCAATCAACTCTCCATCTATCTCTATACGCTGGAGAAACTGGCTTGTCAGGAGGAAATGCAGATGTAACTCTACTCAAAAATATGTTTGCGTTACAATTGCTTGTGTGTTCTTTTATACAATAATTTCCCCATATATTTGTATTTAAATAATTACTTTATTTAACTTACACAAAGATTCTACAAATTGTGTTTTCATCATGCATTTCACAACATTTCTTCAAACATTGTGGAAGCACACTCAAAAAATATCATCACTCGCGACTCCGCTCACTGTAGTGAAAATCCGACAGCCTAACACCCATATTGGAATGTGTTAATATATAACATGAAAATGTTATTTTAAGAATATTACTAATTTAAGTTTGAAAATAATAGTTTCAGTTCATGTATAGCAACTGGTATTGCTCATTCTTATTACTTGAATGTATTTGTGTAATGAGTTGAAACACATTTTACGAGGCTGCAGGGTAAGGGATATAGAATGGAGAAGATACTCCTTGCTTCATTCCCCATCAAGAATAGATAGATTTTTTATTCACATAGCAAATAAATTGTCGAGAATATTTGAATATCGAATGAATAAACACATTTAGTATTTGCATGTTAAGTTGAAATTAATACACATCAGTTGTCGATCTACATTTGATGAGGTTGTAGGATAAGGAATATAGAGTTGAGAAATTAGTCCTAAATTTGTGAATCGTCAAAAGTACTTAGATTTTTTTCGCATGATGAAAAAATACCCATAAGTAGTATTTACGTAATGAACATATATCGACATTAATTTCATCCTTACAAACACATTGTATCAGAACCATTGCTCACTTCCTTCCACTCAAAGATTAGGTGACCTGGGCCAGGTCACCAGATTTTCGCATGTGGGGATCGCGCCTGACGATGCCATTGGTCGACAGGTTTTCTCGGGGACCTCCTGTTTCCCCAGCCCTTTCATTCTGGTGCTGCTACATACTCACCTCAATCATCCTCATCAGCTGTCAAGACCTTACTGTTAAAAGCCGCCCAAATATCTTCACTCTTCATTCATTCTTCCCTCGAAGGATAACACTATCCACAGTCCAAAAATGACACAGCTTACCACTTTGTATAGGGGAAGGCTACACACACCCATCTTCACGTTTACAATATCACAAAATTCCTTTTTCAAAGTAAAGCATATTATTTTTAAAAATTATATATTTTTCTATATATTAACATTAAAATGAAAAATGAATTTAAAAGCTCATGTTTACTCAAAACATTATTTGAAAACAAAATTGAAGTTATTGGTATAGTTTAACAGTAAAATATTTTGCTGTTATCCTATTACTCTTCTAAAAATACCAAACAGGCAATATTTTCAGAAATATCTATCTACGTTAACTACAATTTAAAACCTCCATTCTTCTACTATCAGCACTAAGTGTTGTAATACTTTAGTTCGTGCTTCGATCACCGATAATCTTAAAAGTCATTACATCGAGGGAGTTGAACGCTCGCCTCATCACCATTCAAGAGTAAATATAAATCATTATTCGCATAACAAATAAAGATTACAAAAGCAAATATTTACACACAAGCGGTATTTACGTATGGATTCAAGAAAATTACAGGATAATCAGATTTTAATTTAATCGCATATCCAGTAAATTATCCAGAGTATTGCCAGAATTAATATACAAATGGAAGTATTTTGTATGTTATGAGCTGAAACCAACTACCCATCGACTGATAAAACAAAATACGAATGAGGACGGAAGACAACTGTAGGATTGAGAATCTACTACATGGTTCATATCCTGTTCAGGATACTTATAAATAGTATTTATGTATAAAATAACTAGCATTATGAATTTTACTCCATGTATATATCTTACCATAACCAAAGCTAACTTCCTATTTAAATAAAATCTGTTTGATATTATGACTAACTTATATACCTAACATGTTGTAATCTTCAAATGCACTACACAACACAGAATTAGATAATATCCCTTTCCAAACTTGTTGCATTCTCTCTACAACTCACACGGTGTGATCATCACCTCTCTAGCAAGGTACCACAGGTCGTAGACCAACAAAGACTACCTAAATATTATGCCCCTTTCTAAGGGATGGGGCACCATTTTGAGGATCAAACGCTAGGGCCGGAAGACTATTCCCCTAAATAAGGTTAATGCCACAACAGACCCAATCCCCGATACCACAAAAGGTTCCAGAGGAATATGAATCAGAGGTTTTCAGAAATGTCATGTGGAGGGCATCAAAAATGCCGAGCGCTGGAAGATTATTATCGCCTACCTCATCACAGTTTGTAACAGTGGAAGGCACAGAATATGTGTACATAACCTCAAATATTTTTATAACTTGTTTTCCAGAAAATTATTTTATATAGTGTGCATTAGTGCCATAACTGCATTAAAACATTACTGTGTTATAAAAAAGTAACTAATGGCAAGGTTAAAATTAAATGATAACACCTTACAACCATTTGCAATTAGCATTGTGGCGATCCAACTGCTTGCCCAGTGGCCATCACATGGCGGACCACCCCAAACTACAAATCATGAAAAAGGGACTTAAATAATACTTGCTGCCACAAAAACAATGTTCCTACAACGACCAAAATATACGAAACAGTTTACTCACCAGTGAGCGGTACGATGTATCACATAATCTCAATACATAGTCGGATTAGAGTGGAGAGTATAACAAGGTGGATAAGTTGACTACAAGTCGATGATGGCAAAGAGAGAAGCCGTGTTCACAACCAAAGAATAGAAGTGAAAAGACTGTCAAAAGAACATTAATTAGAAATGACCAACTTTAAATTACCTGTTATTTTATAAGGTAAAAATATTATTTATACATTTACCTTTTTTCCTTTTCATTATAACATTTTATCATATCTTACAATTTTTGGCAAACTTTAATTAACTTTAAATACATATG
Source organism: Dryococelus australis (assembly GCA_029891345.1). NCBI lineage: Eukaryota > Metazoa > Arthropoda > Insecta > Phasmatodea > Phasmatidae > Dryococelus > Dryococelus australis. The sequence continues at coordinate 160,618,625 of CM056994.1, read as the reverse complement.
TTTCTTTGCCCTTAATAATGTCTGTAATACTAAATAAAGAGGATTTTAACGCCGAACGTTTGAACCATAGTATAAAGTACTTCGTAGAGAGAACCACTTAAAAGGTTAGTTTCTCTCATTAATCTGTAAATGTGATAAATAAAAGGTAATCGCTATCAAATATTAATTTCTTATTTCTAGTTCTTGATATCTGATACAACTATTTAATTAATAACAATATTTGAATTATAATAAAACTAGATTGAGGAGGGTGAAACATTAATAAGCACTTTGCCAACCAAATGTTATTACTTCATCCAAAAATTATAGTGTGGTACCAAAAAAAATTATAAATACCTCGCTCAAATCCTTAAGGTAAAGTACAAACCTAAATAATACAGGGATGTGCACAACAAAAGGCACATCCTCCCCCACGCAAACCAGACAGTGGGGTGGGATACTGACCCATAACTTAAAAATACTATTAACTTTTAGTAACAATAGGGTGATCACAACGCTTCCCACAACAGAAAACACCAAAGAAAATTTAATAGCACCTTTAAACACACACATTTGATATAGTTATCCTGTTGATTCACTATAATGAGAAGGTAGAATGACCACTACGGTCCTTTCAGTACTTGAGGACACAGGAGGAGGATTAGAAGAGGAATGGGACAGGTGTAGGCCGTAACTTGAGCCAAAGCCATAAGGAAAAACTAGGCAAACTAACTAGCTGAGATGTAGTAGAAGAAATATAGGTATGGTAATTCCTAGGTTAGTTGATGGGTGGCGAGAAGGACGCAAAGTTTAAAAACATCATCGAAGTCAGATTCATGGGGCTGGGACTTCAGTAGGTTATCCAATTTTTTAAGGAGAGAATTACTGAGTAAAAGGCCTGAAAATTTAGCAAAATGTATAACAGTGAGGTTACTAGATAACTTAGGAATATAAACTGTGGGTAAGGAAACATTCAAGTGGAGAACAAAATTTACTGATCCATAGGTTTTGAAGTATGGACTAACACGATCACAATGGGCAGCATTAATGACACTTCCAGTGCCATTAAAATAAAGAGTGAAAAAGGAAAAGGAGTCACTGGTAAAACGACACAGAAAAGTGACTCCAAAACAAACTTAGAAACAAAACGACAGTGATAATTCTTTTTTTTTAAAAAAAGGTAATTCAAGACTCACAAAATATTTATCACCACTATCTTCATAAGGTTTGTTCAAAAACAAATTATACTCACAACTGACCACGTGGGATAAAAAAAAAAGTAAACACTGAGCTTAATTTACAGTGTACACAGTTTTCAATTCCCTACTTTAAATAGGACAGTTCCAATTTGGCATTGGTGATCGTATTGGTCCAAATAATTTGCTGCCAATTTCTGAATTGCTTGTACATTGTTAATAAGTAGGTTTTCTAAATTTTAACGATCATTATTTGGTTAGCTACATTTTCTGAAATGTCCTTTTGTGTGTCATCAATAGAGATTAATCTTTTCTCTAAATCTGGGAGGTCTTCACATCCATGGTCCCGAAGAGCTTTTTTTTTTTATTTTCCCTCCAAAATCAACGATACCTTTTTTTTTCCTCGTGTAATTGATGGGAGCAAGGATGTAAGTGTACAGACTTATATTCTAAAAGCCAATGCAGAGTCCTTCAATTGATCTACCGCAAACTGGAAGTTTTGGTCAAAGGTAAAGTTCTTTCGAATGGTCTCACTTTCTCGTTCATGAGCAGAAATGATGTCCCGTACCAAATCATCAAGTTCTGAAGCTTCCTCTTCTAATCCACTAAATTGAAATTCAGCACGACAGAAAAAACTGTCAGAAAAAATTATGTCATCTCCCTTTTCGACTACTGCACAAGAATTAAGAATTTTTTACCATAATTATGGAAAAACACAGTGAGCAGAACACGACGACTAACAACGCTGCAAGCATGATGAATGTGAGAAAGAAACACTGCTAAGGAATAAATCTAAAACAACACTGGTGCCTCTTGGAAAGTAAAGGGGAGACCATACAGATTATGTTAACTAATGGACACACTACTAACCACCCACGAATACACCCGAAAGATTAATCAAAAAACTCCCAAATTGATAACATTCCCTAATGCCAACATTATGACACCCTGAAAACACAAGAACTGCTATTCATTTTATACAATTGTGCTATATAGAATTCATTACTTAAATTAGAACCATAGAATTTATTAGGTCTATTTGTAAACAATGGCCATACCTAGACTCCAACTAGTGGGTGATCAGTCCACTCGTTGAAACTGAGTCAGAACCAAATTGGGGGCTAAGACTCAAATATCATCTTAAATTAAAGTATAACTAAACTGGATATTTCTTTTTTTAATTAGAAATCACTTTCACTAAAAGCCAACCGCACAGCACAGGTAGAGCCTGCAGGTACTCTTAACACTGCGCAACAACATACATTGAAGGCAGGTGGTAAAATTTCTTTAAGTGCGAAATATCTGGACATGTGACATAAACATCAGTATGTACATTGACTAATCGAGCTGTCGCATGGGAAGAAAAACGTTGGATCTTGTATAGACCCAGCCAATGAAATGACAATTTAGCAATTCTTTTGTCCACTGCCTTACTAGTGGGATGAGTTTTCAACTAAATAAGGTCTCACACATTGAATGGGTTAATTTTCCTATTCTTATTATACTTAATACGGGCCTTCTCATGAAACTGTCTGAGATTCCTGAGGGTAGCTGCTCAAACTTCACTAATATTCTGAGTATTATTTGGAAGAAAGTCACTTAATTGCCACAAATTTGCAAGTGGGTTATTTGGCAAGTATGTGAACATCAACTTCAAAGGAGTCGACTTGTGTGACTCATGCCGAGCATAGTTGAAAACCGTTTGCTTGTCTTATTTTGTTTCGGAAACTTTATTAACTTCTACTCTTTTAGAGTCCTAAAAATGCCACCCGATATGATTGTGCATGCAGATCCCGAATCAACTACTGTGTCAATATTTACTGACTCAATCAAAACTTTTACACGTGGTGCACAAGGATGCAAACTCCTACAACAATTGCAAGATTCACATGTCACAGAATTGTCTTTTGTAAAAACTTTGAATTTGCCCATGGTGCAAACAGGCTCTAAAGTTTAGAACTAACGCTCGTAGCCTGAAACATGTGAGCATTGTAGTCTACATGGTTAAAATTGCACTCAATGTGAGGATTACCGGTCACTTGTCTCCCTCGTGAGACATGATTTTTAGAAATCTGCAATTGTGGGCAATGTGACTTACTTTATGACGATAATAACAGGTAGTTTTATTTTGTGGTGGTTCACTGGACTTGCCCTTTCCAGAATTATGAGCATTTTGACCTGTATTTGTATGTTTTTTGAGATTGGTCTTTTAGCCTCCGTGTTTGTGCTCCCTTTATCTTGCGGTCCCTTACAATATTGTGGGGGAGGATACACTGGTCCTGGCCTCTCATGTTTGTGATATGCATAACTAATGTTCTGTGAATATATACACATATTGTCCAGTCCCGCAAAGCTACTGGGCTTCTCTAGAAATACTAATTGTGTAATCTCGTTAGGTGTGAGACCACTTCTTTCTCAGGTAGACCGTCTGAGAACAACCGACACTTCCTTAATACTATTTACATACGTTGAAAGTGGTTCGTCATTACTTCGCAGGCGATTGAAATGTCTTAACCAAAGCTCAGTGAGTAGCCTAGTTGGCACAAAGAAATATAAAATATCACTATGATAAGTATCAAAAGTATCCGACTAATGGTTTGCTGAGTTTTATTTCTGAGGGGGCTAGAGGTAAATGGAAGTATGACCTCTAAAAGTTTGGGTTCAGGAATGATGTTACTCCGATGGACCCTTACAAACATTTTAATTACATCCAGGAACTTAGAAAGATTTAACCCATATACTATGGGGAATTATTTTAGTATGTGCTCTAAAGGGTGGGGAACCTTTGCATAAATGGGAGATGTCATTTGATACGACCTGGGGCACACTGTGGTAGTCATGTTTACTTTAGGCTGAAAGGCAGGAGTGCCTCGAGGTGCAAATGTATATGTGGAGGGGGGTAGGTTTGGAATGCCAATGGTAGAATAGGTAATAGATACTAAAGGTACAGTAGTACGGGTGGAAATACTGGGGACTGAGGAACCAGCAACAGCTAGATTCAAAAGTTAGTCAGATAATAGATAAACACTAGCATCAGATTCAATGAAAACTACACATTTTCCTTCGATTCTCATCACTTTATCTGACAGGACTTTTACCTGTTCTACGACATTCTGTAGGGATTTCATTTTTTTTTCACTAAGTTCTTCCTTTGCAATCATTAACAAATTACCGGTATGCCTACCAAGGTGTGCAAATCTGTGTTTTGTTTATCTTCTACATTTTCAACAAGTTCCAAGAGACTGAACAGTTTGGCCACACAACAACCGTATTCATTGTACACATAAATTCCCCTTAATTTCTCAATGTAAGGAAAAGTGTTTCCCTGAAGAGCAGTGCACAATAACCTGCACAAATCAACAACAGTACTTCTATGGGATAAAATCCACGAGTTTTCAACTCGTATAGCAGTTTCTCTTTTATCAGGAACTCTGTTACAATGGCGCCAGACAGCTTGATACAATTATTTATTGACAAACCCAACAAAAAACTAACTTGTTTTCACTAACACACAAAACAAAGTATCTACACACATTATTTTTTCTGAAGTCCCAAGATCACACATTATTCTACACTATCGGTCACCATTCCGACCACAAATCCATCACGCGCATGGGTGATATATCATGCAAATGCATGCACCAAAGGCCACCCATGAAAAATATATATATAAAAAAATTAGTTGCTGCTGCCACACTCTTATGCTCCCCCTCCCCTAACTTTTTGAGGATCAGAAGCTAAGGCCGGAAGATTATTCACATAATAAGGTTAATGCCTCAACAGACCCAGTCCCCAATACCACAAAAGTTTTCAGAGGTTTTCCGGACTGTCATATGGAGGGCCTTTAATTAAAGAATAAAGCATCAAAAAGGCCGAGCATTACAAGATTTTTATCGCCTACCTCATGACAGATTGTAACAGTGAAAGGCACAGAATATATTGGCATAACCTCAAATCTTTTTATCACCTGTTTACCAGAAAGCTCATTTATATAGTGTGTGCTAGTACCTTAATTGTATTAAAACCTTACTGTGTTATAAAAAAATGTAACCAAGGGCAAGGTTAAAATTAAATAATAACACCTTAAAACCATTCGGTTTCTCCGAGTTATTTATTTGCTCATAAAAAAGGATCAAAACATTTTTGTTTGTCTGAGTAAATGTCATAGCGGAGAAGAAGAAAAATATAGAACTAGGAAATTTGTACCAGCTGCCTGATATAGTATCTGTAATAAAAGGACAAAGGCTAAGGTGGTATGCCACATAGTGAGAAGGGATGGATATCTCGTAAAAGATCTGGTAGAAAGATGCTTCGAAGAAAAGAGATCGTGCGGAAGACCTAGACACAGATGGCTTGATGCAATCAAGGAAGACATTAGAAAGGCAGACATTTCAATTGCTTGGTACACTTGGGTTAACATGGATGGTATTTTGGGTAATATGTTTACCAGTATATAATTGACTGGTGTCTAACAGCAATAACAAACATGTAAATGTTACGATTTTGGTATGCTTTAGTGGGCGTAGGCTGAGATGGCTTGAATTTTATATTACTGTTGAGTATATTTAGTCTGGTATTGGTTGGTAGAGCATATGTTGTTTTAAAAAATATTTTTTTGAGGATAATTAATTACAATATAATTTCGAAAATATTGTTTGAAAAGTTTTGGTTTTAAAATATTTACTCCCATGCTTTTTAAATGAGGTTTATGCTTTTAAAAACAATAAAATTGCTACTAAAAAACTTTTGATACACTTTAAAAACACTTAGATTACCATTAAAATTTTTCAATGCATATTGAAAACACATTTACGACCTTTAAAGATTTTGGAAAATTACCCTTATAGACATCCTGGTTACATGTACATATTTTTTGAACAAATGTGGTATGGACCTGTACCAAGTGGCATACGGACCGACATGTATCTAGTGTTTGAACGACTTGGTAACAAAGGTTCATCTATATAGCATATCAATAATTAAGTTTGTATGTTTGGGGCCATAGCTTAATCGCAAAGTATCAAGGCACAAGACTGGGTGATGCGAGTTAGAATCCCGCAGGTTTTACAAATAGCAAGCTGACATGCTCATAAGATCGATCATAATATATACATTAGGTGACGATTTTTGGTTTTAAAATGTATTGTTTGAGAATATTTCGTTACAATATAATTTTGAATATATTGTTTGCAGAATTTTGGATTAAAAATAATTACTCCCATGCTTTTTAAATAGGGCTTATGATTTTTAAAATAGTATATTAACTATTAAAAACTTTTCATAAACTTTAAATGCACTTTGATTGAAATTTAAAAAACTTCAATACACATTAAGAACATATTTACGACCTTTAAAGATTAAAAAATGCCCTTGAAAGCAAACTTTTTTATTTAAACATTTTGGAACAAATATAGGATGGGCTTGTAATGAGAGATGTACATAGCGACATGCAAGTCACAATAGGCTAGTGGGGACACTAAGCCTGATAAAAAAATATGGGTTTGTGACATCATGTAGTAGTGGCGACCTAGACCGTGACGAACCTGTCCGAACATGTATGGCCGATCAATGAAGATTCTGAGAAATGAGGTAGAGCAGAAAAAAATACTACAAAGTTAACTAGCGGAATTAATGAAAATCCAATATGGCATTGCTGAGATTTTTTTCGGTGATAAGTTTACAAGATGGCGGTGGAGAGACTAATCAAAGGTGAGAGAAAATAATGAGAAAGGAAGAGAGGTAAGAAAGAGAAAGAATGCCCTCAAGAAAAATGGGAGCACTCTGAGAGAACCCTTGGGATGCAAGAAAGGCTACATTGATTGATAGAGCATGAAGTGCAAAAAATAAAATAGCGGCATACTGGCTGCCAAAATTGTGGAATACAAGATGTAAGTCACATGACCAGAATAACAGAGGAGGAACAGATGGACTTGCTGACAAAATGGCGGCCAGAAATGAAGCAATAAATGATGAATGCTATTGGAGATGAATGACAGATCAGGAAGATTCGAGGTGGTGGATGCCTAGGTGGAATGCAAGATCAGAAAGTTTCGAGGTGGAATGATAGAGCATGAAATCAGGGAATCTAAGATAGCAGCCGGAAATGATGCAATTCAAGATGGCTGTTGGAAACGATAATCCAAGATGGCGGATGCCGAGGTGGAATGATAGAGCATGAAGTGCAAAAACAAGATTGTGGATGCCGAGGCGGAACGATAGAGCATGAAGAAATGAAATCAATGATGTCGACTGGAAACGACGTAATCCAAGATGGCAGCTGGAAATGATGTAATCCAAGATGGCAGCATATTTGCTAACAATAAGCCAGATGGAAATGAAATTATCCAAAATGGCGGGAGTGGACCCCGTGCCCCCGGCTCCTGGCTCCTGTTCCCGGACCTACTAAATTACATTACTGACCTGCCATACCGGACAGTCGCGAGGTGGGTAGGAGCGTTTCAAAGAGGACGTTTACAATTTGTTGGCGTGTTCATTATCGCCCATAAAAGTAGTGCTTACTTTGTGATGTCATGTATCTGTTTCACAATATCCACACATGCCGGTATTCTCACACTACGCACTATTGAAGAGTCTTTCCGAACACTTAGTTTTGTGGGCCGGCCAAAAGTTTAAAGCGAAATTAGGAAGTCACGCATAGTTACTTGCTTGTTTTGGAGCTGAAGAATTCCCTGACGAGAAACGCTCATGCAGTTAGCATTGTGGCGATTACAGTGCTTGCCCAATGGCCATGGTTACTGCATCACTCGGTGAACCACCCGAAACGACAAATCATAAAAAAGAGATGTAAATAATACTTGCCGCCACAAATACAAAGTTCCTACAACGACCAAATTATAGGAAACAGTTTACTGACCAGCGGGTGGTACGATGTATCACATAATCTAAATACATAGTCGTATTAGATTGGAGAGTATAAAAAGTTGGAGATGTTGACTACATGTCGAAGTTGGTGAAGAGAGAAGCCGTGTTCAGCAACAAAGAATAGAAATGTAAAGACTCTTCAAAAACATTATATAGATATGACCAACTTTTATTACCTCGTACATAGTATAATCTATGCTGCTGTTTTATGAGGACAAAATATCATCTATACATTTACTTTTAATCCTTTTCATTACAAGATTTTTATCATCTCAGAATTTTTGGCAACCTTTAATTTATATCAAATACTCATATTAGTTTGCCCTTAATAATATCTATAATTCTAAATAAAGAGGATGCTAGTGCCGAACCTATGAACAATAATATAAATTACTTTGTAGAGAAGAACTAACAAGGTTAGTTTTACTCGTTCATCTTTGTATGTGGTAACACAAAAATAAATAGAAACTACAAAACAAATTCTTAATTATCGTTATCGATATCTGATGCAACTATTTAATTAATAACAACATTTAATAACAATATGTAAATGATAATAAAACTCTAATGACGAGGGCGAAATAATTATCAGCACTTTGCTGCAAAAAATTAATTACTTCACTTAAAAATTACAGTGAGGTAGCAAAAAGAATTATAAATACTTCGCTCAAATCCTTAGGATAAAGTACAAAACTTAAATAATATAGGGACATGCCTAACAAACGGCACAACATACCCACCATTCCTACGCCAGTCTGAAGTCATCTCTCAAAGGGCGAACAATGTTGTCCTTGGAAGGCAGGTTTTTGCGTGGGCAGAGTTCAGGCATGCACACACACCTCCCAGACACAAGCACACACACAAAATATTTTCAATATTAATTGCTTGTAACTTCCTGCATATATCATTAGCAAAAAATAAATAAAACTCATTAAGGGCCGTATTACTAGTCGTGTATCAGCTCTTGAGACTCTTCTTCACAACAGATACTATATAAAAATTAATTAAACTTGAGACTTGTTTTGAGGCTAGTTTTGATGTAGCTCTTAACTGAGAGTGGTTTCACTTAAAACTCAGTTTAGCTATTTAATAGTCGGCTCTTGAGACTAAGTCTCATTAATAGTCACCAAAACTAGTATCAAGAGAGGCAGAAAAATAAATGAATCTCGTTTCAGGCAATTGATGTCTTGAGACACAATCTCTACACGGTATTAGTTTGTACATTTAAATACTAAAAGGTTTTTTTTGTATGGTTTTACTCCATATGGGATCAACAGGACAAATAAAAAATAAAGACATAAGACCTGTGTGTCGTTTTTGGTAAATTTGTAATTTAAATGTTGCGTAGGCCTACTGTCCTCAGCGCAAAAGTATGTACTAGATGTGTTTAAAGTGAGCGTTGAAACCATATATACATATGTGTGTGTGTGTATATATATATATATATATATATAATATATATATATATATATATATATATATCTCTGTGTGTGTGTGTGTATTTAAAAAGGATAACAACATTTGTGCATGTTAAGAAAATAGACAAGAGTCGTAATATTGTAGGTCACCTGAGACTCCAATTTGTGCACCGTTTGATTATTTGTTATATATTTGATTGCGAAAATAGGATTTCGTCGTTATGTTTAACGTACATAATTAACGATCAATATGATAATTGAAGCCATTTATCCGAAGTAAAGGATTGTATTATGCGTGAAAATACAAAACATGTTGTTGCGATTAATATAGTAGCGCTGATTGTGTGTTTTTTACATCTATTTCAAAAGGTATCACAGTGCATTTATTATATACAATTAAAATTTTGCTTATAGTTTAAATTCAGTTTCGAGGTAAATTCAATTAATTGACATAATTGTTGGTGACCAGCAAAATATATTTTTTTCTTTTAGAGTAATTTGAATTTTTGGGTAATTTGAATTTTTAGGTAATTAGGTTCATTCTTCTGTCTGTTCCAACCAGTTGCACAGATTCTAACTTGTTGGTTTGCTAATCACCCGTCTATTTCGGTGTGAGGCTAACGATTTAATTTTACGTTTCGGCCAATTTACAGGCAAGAGAGAAAGGTGGTCTGGAAGTTTAGACACATGGCACTTGAGCTGGGCTCGGTGGCTCTACCAATGTATTAGCCAAACCATTAGATGCTGTCGCATCCGTTTCTGTCACGTTTAGGCCTCAAAATTTATACCATGCACAGTTCGGCAAGACGCAATTCAGAGCTCACTGTTTCGCTACAAAAGCCTGTACTTTACACCCGCCTAACCAGCACTTCTAAGCCTCGGAGTTCTGGTATATCTTCACACTATCTATCTGGAGGGTTGGAACTAAAGTCTTAGTTAACGTCGCCGCCAATGGGTGCTACTGGCTACGCCCACCTTCGTGTTACACACGTTTCGGTAAGGCATTCGTCAACAGGCGCTTGAACTATTTTGTTAAATTAATATCTGCAAGCAACCAAATGTTGTTATCTGCATGCTTATGTAACTAATTTTCCACGTTCTTTTCTGTTCTATATTTTATAAAGGTTTCAGCTTCTGATTCAACGCTGTTTTCGTTCCCTCTTCATCAGCTGTATTCCGCACTTTGATGAAGACCGTTCCGTGTTCCGGCATTCAAGTTTGATCCTGTTCCCATGTTAGTCAGCGCAGCTCTTAGTTTGGATTAACATTGACTCACGTCGTGCAAACTGCCAGACCATCGCCACGGACGATATTTAGAGCACATATCTGAATAAACATCAAAATTATTATTTCTTTTTGTATAATAATCTTATTCTAAACATGCTCGCACAAACATAATGTATCAATATGAAGTAATTGTGGAACAACATTTATTTATATTATATAAAAAAAACCTAAGTTTTCATAGTGAGGGACTCCAGTTTGAACATATTATCATGTGTTGAACTATTCGAATTAAATTAAAAATGTGTCATTTAAATATTTTTGAAAATTTTGTTTCCTAATTATAGACAGTAAAGTTATACGTAATCAACTTTAATGTGGCACACACTTCCTGTTTTGTAATACAGGATATAAAATATAGATGGCCCTTTTTGGGTGAAACCAATCTATTAGAAAATATCTGATCATTTATTTATTAACTAAATATCTTTACTCCTTATTTTGAGTTAAGCTTATCTTGCTGGTAATGAGCAAATCGTTGATAGTAGTAGGGGCAGGCAGGTCCTAGATACAAAGGGATGCCACCTTTGAATAATTGGATTAACCCTTTGATATAAAATTCATTGGATTAATTCTTAATCCAATCTAATCCGACCAAAATATTGAATAAAATTTTAAACCTATGAAAACATATTCGCTAATCCTTAATCCGATCCTAATCCGAACATTTTTTTTGTAATGTTGTGTGAATTTATAAGTGTACAGTTTTAGGTAAAGGTGAGCTAAGGTACTTTTTTTCTTATTTTTGAGGTGGGGAGCAGCTCTGGTAGATGTTGACGCTCTGAGCTCTGTCGTGGTACTGCGGTGGTCATGTGTTGGGCAAGGGTAGCATATAGGGGAGCGATGTTCACCCTCTGAAGTGTGATGTACTGGGGAAGGTATATGTAATGTGAAAAATAAATTTTTGGAAAGTGGCTCTAAAAATGTTACCCCTCTAAGCCCTGTTGTTATACAGAGGTGGGGCTGTGTTGGGGAAGGGATATACATAGGTATTGTGTAATAGCTTAATTTTTGGAGAATTTCGTCTGACAGGCGACTAAGTGACAAGCAGCGCGATCGGGAGGTAATGGCAGAGTTCGGAAAGGAGTATTTAATAAAATTATTACACAATGAAAATCAATGAAACGAAAAGAGAGATGAATACATCTAGAAGGTGGTTTTTCTAACTCGTCCAGTATGGCAGCAATATAATTTACGACAGACTAAATTACACAAAGGACTCATATAAACGGAAATACAAATTTCAAACCAACACAGCTATGTGACTATCCTGGTCTCACAAAGAAACATGTGCTAACTCAAACAATCACAACTATGTGATTCTCCTGAATGAAAATAAGTAATGAGTTCTAACTACAACAAAGGCAAAATGTCCCTAGCAATATATAAAGAGCATTACTTTAATTAAAAGTTATAGTAAAAACGATTTGAAAACACTTAAGAAACTGTACAAGAACCTCTCCCAAAACACATCGGTGAGGTCCGTGAAGGAATGGCTTATAGGCGTGGAGCTTGCGGACGATAGGCGAATGAGTTGAAACTATGAAAAAAAATCGGAATGATTTAAAATGGTTATGAAATAGCAATTTAAAAAAAGAGAGTCCAATACACAACTGTTTCCAAATAGGTAACACTACCCATAAGAGAAATTGTTATATGTCCAAAGTATAAGGAATATGACCTGAAAATTAATAAATATATATTTCAAATAGCAGAATGAAGTGACATAAAATTTTTTATGTCATAATGTCTTAGTCAATGTAAAAAGGAAAAGAATTATGTAAATGTAGGAAAAAACCTACAAAAAATTTTAATTGGAATTTTATTTAATTATTAAATGTTCAGAGCTGTTTATGTTTGTGAAAAGTATGAGTGTATTAGTAGCATGCTAATTCCCAGTCGAAGTTGTAATCTGTTTCGTATGAAAAAATATTTTTGTTAAAAGTCGGTGAACTCCAACCTTTGCTGTTGTAGATACGAAGGTCAGCTGGGAAGTTTTCTAGGTATGGCACTAACAGCTCTTATTCCTGGCTCTGGAAAGGTATTTTTGTCCAGCCACTTTCACTTTCTTGTGTCCCCATTGTGTTAAGCTTTGTTCGAAGGAGGTTTCCTCATGATGCTTCGTGTACCCTCATTTTGTTTCAAATTCAATCATTCAGATGTTCAATTTTTTCAAACACTTTTGTACTTACATTTCTCCTCAGCCTTTCAAGGTGCCTTTTTTAATTAAATTTCCTTAATGGAATTTTGGGATTAAAGATAAAAAAACATTTTTTCTCACTCACGAATATTAAAGTGAGAAACTTGTATTTCTAGTGAAAGTGAGCAAGTATCCATATACCTGAGCTTAAATTATTTTGAAACTCTAAACCTGAAAAGATTACCATTACTGCTAGTTACCCACTTGTTTCATCTTTACAAAAAATTCTATTATCAAATTTCTCTTTAGTATTACAACATTTTATCCACTCGGCATTCACAAAACAAGATATTTGTGACATTAGAAATTAAAAACTAACAACTAAAAAGACACAATACTCCTTTTTAACATAGAAAAACGTTTTATTCAAACATTTTTTTATCATTCTTAAAAACTAAATATTTACATATGCGCAAACAAAATTTACTTTACAACAAAAATTTATTAAATACGTCATGATCAAAAACAAGTGAACATATACAACAAACATTTATCAAAGATTTTATGATCCCAAACCAAGTTAATATTTAGAACAAACTTTTAAAGACAATTCACACATTACAAACAACTTACACACTAAAAGACATTTTAGAAATAAGTAATTTTTAAAAAAGAAAGGGTATCATTTTACAAACATTTTAATAGCTAAATTTTCACACACTTTTCATGAAAACAAAAAAAAAAAACAAATTATTATATGCAACGAAATACCTATTACTATGTTTACAATATTACATTTTTAAAGTTGTGTACATCAATCGTACATATCGTACACATATTACATTCGAAAATTAGATTAAAATTTATGAGAAAAATGTTACATTTTAAATGGCCTTTTAACAATAATGTGAACTACTCGACACCATGAAAAATAAAAATAGTGTACACCATCGAAAATAACAAAATAGTTTATACCTTCAAAAATAGTTTATAACATCAAAAAGATTACAGTAGTTGACATAGTCAAAATCTTTTTTCATTAATTTATTAATGATTGTCTTATACAATGTTTAAGTATGGGGAATAATGTTTTACACTCTATATTAATAATTCCAAGTAAATAGAAACTATTAAAGTTAATCATTTCTGATATTCTACTCAAAATTTACTTAAAGCTAACAAAATTTACCTCAATTTTAAAAATAACTTTAAAATAGTGTACTCTCTTTCTCCTCAATTAAAACTCACAAAGATAGCAAAACAACTGACCTAGAATGACTTGCAACACCTTTCCCACACTGTCACACCCACAGTTACACAACAACTTTGAAAATAATCAATCTTAAAAACTACTTACAATCTAAAAAATTATATAATCAAACCACCGCATTCCATACATAAAAATATTTCATTTGTTGGAAGTACTCAAGATCCATTAATCCATCACTCAAACACCCAACACCAGACACCAACAATTTGAGCAGAGAATAGGACAGGGCTTTGCACTCTACAAACACACTGCATTGTTTGGCATTGTTCCCTCTAATTGTTTTGTCGCTGCATAATTCATACCTCAAACACACAAGAACCCACACTTAAATCTCTCCAAATTACCTCAAATATGTAAAACTACAGAAAAGTAATTAAATTAACAAATATTGTAAATGTCAAACACATTGCTACAATAGTTAATAAAGTTAATAAAATTTCATTCTAGTTTAAAAATGTTTAACTATTTTCCAAGAAAGTTTACCTGAAATTAGTAAAAACTTCGAAAACTTGAGAGGATTTGAAGACAATTTCATTCAAATTGTAACGATTATCCAAGAAAGTTTAACTGAAATTGTATCAATTAGAAATGATTTTTTGGAAAATTTCAACCAAATTGTAATTTTTTTGCCAAGAACGTATAACTGAAATTGTATAATCTTGAGACTATTTTACGAACATTTCATTCTATTGTTAAGACTTATTATAAATGTTTAACTGAAATTGTATGCATGTGAAACCATGATCATCAAATTTTGTTGAATTTGTAATGACTTGTAAAACTAAGCAAATTTCATTCAAATTGTCAAGACTTGTTATAAAATTAAGCAGATTTAATTCAAATTGCCAAGAATTTTAACAAATTTATAAAAAATACAGTAAAAACTTTTTATTAATGAAAAAGCCCTAAAGTTTTCTTTAAACTTATTCACTTACATAAAGTCTAGCAGAATGAGTGGTTGATGTTCAATGATAGCAAAACCCAGGTTACACTGGGTGCAAACGAGTTCTGGGATGTCTTCTCTGGCAGGCTAGCATGTGGCCGGGCATGCAGTTAAGATCAGGTTCCTTTCACCATTATGACTGAAGCAATGGGCGATGGGTCCATCAACCACACCGTGAAAGTGCCCCGCAGAATTTAGGAAGTGGCGAGCGGTTAGCCGATGTCCCTGAACAAATCGACCCCAGCAGTATCTCTGAGCAGCATGAAACTGTTCACAGTTAACACAATACAAGCTCGCATTGGAGGGGGGATGTTGACGCCATTAAGTCAGAACAGCAAATGGCGAGCTGTGGTTGGGGGTCTCTTTACCCCCACCACTGTCCCTTGTCGCAAAAATTTGTATATAATAATTCGCTTCAAATATACCAAAAACGATAGAATTGAATTTTTGATACATTTTTAAGTAAATTTAAACCAAATTTAACATGAATTAAATTGATTTAATGTGTTTTCTGAAAGTCAGCATGTATCTGTTGGAATTTAACATCTATTTATTCTGTTTTAAATTAATATATTTTAATAACGTTCTTATGATTTCAATATTTTGCAATACACAAGCTTTTCCCAATACGAGGTTTTTTGCAATGCGAGGTGTTTGGAACTAGATGTTATACATTTAAACTATCTTTTTCACATGCATGGACACATTACTAACATTTAATTATATATTTTAATTATGTGATTCTTTCATTATTCCTTTTATTTGATATGGTCACTGCCTTACAAATTATATTAAAATCATATATGTCTCAGCTTGGACATGAACCTAGAAATTAGATTACAATTGTACATGACCTAACCGGGACTCGAACCCAGAAACTAGATTACAATTAACCGTGTCTCATTTGAGATTCGAACCAAGAGCCTCCAGCTAATGCATAAACTGACTACGTCAAGGAGACTGGCGAAATAATAAACTTTTTATTGTGTATTTATGGTATGTTGTAAAATAATAGTAGGTTTTTAAGCATGCATCTTTGCAGGAGACAGTTTTACCTATAATTAGTTGAATAGTACTTTGGCCAATGAATAGTTTTTTGTTTGTTATCTTTCTTTTATTTACAATACTTGTATGTGTTAATGAACTAAGTTTGAGGGGAAGCAAACTATTTTTTTTAGAAAATATCTCTCTCTCACTCACTTTCTCTCTCTCTCACTCTCTCTCTCTCTCTCTCTCTCTCTCTCTGTTGAGATAACTTTCATCAGTATATAATTTTGTTCTTAGGAAAACATGAACACTTTTAAATAAACATATGACAGGAATTCATTTTAAGACATATTTATTGATAAACATATATACAAACACAGCTTGTTTTTCAAATTTAAGTACATTTTTTAAAGGTAAATATCTCTCTATTATACTAAAGAGTGTCCAAAACATACACAAGTAAGTATGGAGTGTTCCAAAACATAGCACACATTATACAATTATCACACACAGCACTAAACAAGCAAGTACAGGTTGCTCCAATAATTTATATACAACATTGCACAAATATTTTATAAGCTGTTAGCAACTTCTTTAAAGTGAGTTTTCATACATTTTCATAATATCGGATCAAGATCTCCTTCTTGAACTCTGCTTTGAAGGAGGGAGTGTTTCTTTTAACTTAGCTTTAATCTATCTGTTTGGACACATATGTCTTTACATTATGGAGATTGTAATACAATACTGTCAACTAAGTATGGATAGGTTTCAACATAATGTGAGTACACATCTTCAATACTAGATGAAAGACGAGTTGTTGGAGTCATGTAAAACACACTACATTTTGTACCATCACTGCATTTAATTAATTCGTGGCATTTTTAATTTCCTAGTACAAAATATATTACTTTAAAATGGAATACACTTTCGCAAGTCTCCATAAACTCACGAATAATCCCGCTCCACCATAGTGAGAAAGTTACATTAGACTTTCCTTGTTTGACACTGATGTAATGGTACCAGAAGAAAATACATAATGCTACGCATATGCTACTCAACACCCAACTGAGATCAATAAGCAGGGAACAATGCATGTATATTGATAAATAGATCCTCTTGTTGAAAGTTAAACAGTGATTTTGGACTAAATTTAATTTTTTCTAGTTTTATTGCTCAATCCACGTGCCATTTTAATGAAACACTCCCAGTATGAGGCATGTAACCAAACATTTCTCGAGCATGATATAAAGTATGAAGTTCATTTTCTCATACTTCGAAATACTGATAAGGCAAAATGTATTATAAAGAAGATGTTTAAAACACTTCTTTCTCAAAAATTTTGTTAATATGTGCTCGCACTTAAGCTGTCGAACAACTCTGTGTAGCCTATATTGGTTTACAAGACATTTCGAACTATTGGAATTAGTTAAACTGGAATCAAAACTACATGGTAGAGTATGTGCTGACAAAGGTTCAGAGATATATGCGCATTTGAAAAATATATATATATATATATGTATATCCAGACATAAGCCAGGGCTATGGGTGCCTCCTGAGCCTTGAACACGTCTTATTTTCCAGAGGTGTGCGTTGCGTCAAGGTAAGTCATATATCCAGAGTTGAGATTCAGTTTTTGAAAATAGAAATAATGGTTATCGGTCACGGGGTGTTGGGTACTCTCGACCCTAGTTTGTCAAAAGTCAATCGCTTCAGTGTTTTCGTAGTTGAAATAGTTATTTTGGTTAACATTAAAAGTGTGCTTGCCGGCCAATTCAGTGTTAACTAATTGGTGACTGTTTTCATAAATGCGAGTTAAATTCTGTGTTAGCTAATTGGTGACTGTTGTCATAAATGCGAGTTATTGTGTGTAGTGTGGAACCACAACTTGCTTAGGTGTACGTCGCCTTTTTGGCAGTAACAGCAGAATTAACTGCAGAGTTCGTAATTTTTACTGGTGCCTTAAAAATTGTAATGGAGTATATTTTTATTAAAAAGAATGAAAGTGATATTCAGGGCAGTCAAGGTAGTTTTTAGTGTATGCGGAGTTGTTAAATGCGCCATGGTTTGGAACCTCGATCTCAGTGATATTGTACCTGAAAGCTTCGTGACCACGAGTCTATTCTAGGGGTTGGTTTATAAATGCATTGAAATTACTGGAGCCTTTCTATGTTCGTGGGTTTCGAGCCTTTATTAGTATTGGCTACATTAAGGTGCGCGGTGCTCTTAATATTTAAATTCTGCCTGTTCACCATGATATTGCCAGAGAATTTGCAGACACAAACCATTATACTTATATTTTAATAAACATGGCTGAGTTGTTGAGCTTCGCCGAGCCTTGTTTATGTGGATCGTTTACAAGATATATTGTCTCTCAGGGGCATCATTCCTTATGAAGTTGATGTTTTTCAGGTGTGTATTGTGATTAAATGTCACGTAATATCATATGTATCCTGAGTTTAGAATCTGGGAGCAGATTTCAACTGGTTGATAATGATTGTTAGTTCTTACTGCTGGAGTGGTTACAAGTGGTAACACTCGGTAGCTTCTGTTAAGGGTGACAGAAAAGAATTTATGTAAGGTTTCATCCCGATTCAAGGACCTGTAACTATGTATGAGTCACCACGAACCAATCCTTGTAAATTGTTTGCAAATTATTTATTGTTCAGTGTAATTGGTTCACCTTGGTATCTTTATAAAGAGTATCGGCGTGCTCACGATGGTGAGAATTGGTTTGGCGCCGCTTGTTTATTCATATTTGCACATCTTAATCTGAATGCATATTTTAATGTTCTTTTAATAAGTAATCTCTTTATAATGTCTGTGTGATACATTGAGCTCGATGTTTTGAAAAACGATTCATATAGACAATCAGTCTGTTTTTGGAAACTGTTGGTGTTGAAGCTTGCGATGATAATGAAAATGGTTAACACACTAAAAGGGCGTACAGATAATGAGTGATATTATACTGTTTTAAATGAGTTTTATTGAATTTTGTAAGCTTAACTAGGTTTGGCGAAAAAATCGTTTTTATGGTGAGTTTTAAATGGACTCGTATAACGTAAAGCCAGTAATGCTTATTTGAAATTAAAGCCACTGATAGTCTTTGTTTGCGATAGTATAAAATAGCCTGAGCATGAGCAAATTGTATTGCAAAGCTAATCACGTCTGTACCAGCTGTAAATTGTGAGCAAATGGTTTAAATAAAAGCATATTAAATTTTAATAGTGATTCATGCTTGTTCTCCCTGTGTACGGAACAAGTATTCTGCGCTCGTCTCTACTCTTTGCTCACACCATTGCGCATTTTGTTACATATTCTCCGAGATGTCGGGTGAAGTTGGCTTTATTTATGGGCTACGTAAAGAAGAACTCCAAGCATTCCTTACTGATTTGGTGTGTTCATATGGCGAGGCTGCTACTGTCGTTGAGCTATGTATAACGGCGTTGAATGCGTGACGGCGTCAGAATGTTCAAATGGGGGCGCCGCTTCAACAGGCTGCCTCGGTGAGTGTGTCACCAGGGGCTCCTAATTACTGGAAACTTTTTCGCTTTTCCATACAGAACCTTGCTCCTTTAACTACCCTTGAACCGGTACACATAATGAAATTTTTGGTAGCTATTGCGCACATTACAAGCTTAAGTTTAGAATTATAAGATTGCCTTTTGAAATGGATTGCAATTAAGTGTTAAGGGTATGTTTTACAACTATTAGAGGAGGAATTGACGTGTTTGGAAGGTTGCACCCTGCTTGGTTTTAAGCGCCGTGTGTTGGATTTCCGTCTAGAATATGACATCAGTGTGAAAGGGATTATGTTCACCATTTTCAGGGTCCCGGGGAACATATGATTCAATTTATAGATTCAGTTTCTGCCTTTCATAATGCATTGCATATGAAACTTACAGAGTCAGCATTAGTTAATGTTATTTTAGATAATTTAGCACCCCATGTACGAAGTATTTGTACTTTAGTTAGTGTTCCCAGTTCCTTGAGTGATTTACGTAGGCTGGCAGCTGAGGTGCAAGGCCGATTAGTTGGGTGACGTAAGTACTGTGTTTGTTGCCCGGCTGGGCCATGAGTAGAAAAAGGTACAGGTGAAGTGCCTAGTCAGTTAACACCACTGCAGAGCTTGGCGATAAATAAGCAGGCTATCCGCTGTAGTAATTGAATGCTCTGAGGGCACGTGGCTAATTTCTGTTCAGAAAAAGAGTGTGTGCTGTCTGAATGCCCGTGTTTTAAATGTGGTGAGACGGGACATCTATGGGACACCTGTGTGAATTCGGAAAACACTCTCTGACCAGATGTAGGCGTGAGTCGTCTGATCCGCAAACACGAAAATCCCAGCACGTGTTGTCAAAATGTATGGTTCCAGTTACCTGTAGTAATCATGATATCTTTGCCTTGGTTGATACTGGGGCGAGTCATAGTGTGATTAAGGAATCTGTTTTGCAATCCCTTTTACAAGATAAAATAGTGTCTCAGGGTGATGTAATTTATAATGTTGATGAATGTTTGTGTATTGGTAATGGGAATATAATTATAAGTAGTAAGTCAGTCAATTTACATTTCAAAGTTGGTGGTTTTTCATGGAGCCTGTGGTTCTGGGTGTTTTCAGAAATATCTCACAATATTATTCTTGGTTTCGATTTTTTGGGGAAGATCAGGGCTTATGTAAATTTTGATCAGGGCTATTTGTCGTTCGGATTTACTCCAAATATTCATGTAGGATTTAGTGAATACATTTTGCATAAGAGTTGAGTTCCAGTGTTAGAGGAAAGTAAGGATGTCAATAGTTTTTAAGACAAGCTGCACAAGCTGAAAAGTGAATACAGTGATGTTATCACCTCGCGTATAGGAAAGTGCGATGTTTTGACATTTAAGTTTGCCCTCACTGATAATATCCTAGTATGGGTTAGGCACTTCAAGTGTCCTCATCCCAAGCCGAAGGTCTTCAGGGAGTAATTGAGAAGCTCCTAGACGCAGGTGTAACTGTACCTTCCACCTTGTTCCCCTGGTTTTTTTGTGAGAAAAAAAAAGGCAGTGAACAATATTCTTTAGTTGTTAATCATTCATTAATAAACAAAAAAATTCACAAATATCCATTTTGTTTGCCTACAATTCACTGTGCATTGCAGAATATGGGAAATGCACATATTTGTTTCCTATTCTTGATTTAAACAATAGTTTCCATCAGTGCTCCTAGATACGTCTTGTAGAAAATTTATGGCTTTTAGCACACCCTGGAGCCGACTTGAGTTCACCCGAATTCCCATGGGATCGAATTTTGTCAGTTAAGCGTTATTCAGGGTGTTCGACCATGTACTTTCAGAATTTAAATGTCAGTTTGTCTTTAACTATAGCGATGTTATGGTTGTTTACAGTAAGGATCTGGACTCTCATCATGCATTTGCATAAGGTATTGTAGAGAATGCGGGATGTTGGTTTGACAATCAATTCAGAAAAGGTAACTTTGGACTCTGACAAGGTGAAAATTTTGGGGTACGTGTTGACCGAGGGTCACTTGTTGATAGACCCTGATAGAGTAGCTTCTATTCTTGATTTTCCAAGTTCTAAGAATTTAAATGGTGTGCAAAAATTCCTAGGAATTCTAGGTTACTATGTGAGATTTATAGACAGTTTCTCAGAGATCGCGGCCTCTTTCAATTATTTTACAAAGAAGGGGGTTGAGTTTATTTGGGGTGGTGAACAACAGGCAGTATTTGATGAATTAAAGAAGAGATTGACGACACCTCCCGTTTTACATCTGCCTGATTTCTCCACGCATTTTGGTGTGCAGGTAGACACTTCTACCTTGGTCCTGGGTACTGATTTTAGTTTCAAAGTGCGTCATGAGAAAGGTTCTGAAGATCAGGCTTCTGATTCACTATACAGGATGTATGTTACGGAAACATTTGACCTTGAAGAGAGTGTCCCATTGGTTGCTAGCTTAGATCTAATCCAAGGGTTTCCTGAATTCTTTGTTCACATTCGTGATGCTCAAAGACACAATAATTTTTGTCAGCAAATTTGTAAAGAGATGAAGGGTAGTTAGTTTCTTCTGCATACGATACAAAAACCTCATTTTGATTGTAATTTGCAGAACTGCAAGTGTTTTTATACTATTCATAATTTTTTCAAATACAAATATATAGTTTAATAAGTTTAAAGTTTTGGTTATCTACTGTAACTATTAACTCATCTACATGATTAACTTTCACCTGAAGATGAATTAACGTACTTGGATTTTCAAATATTTTGTAACCTCCGATGACAGAACTTGTAAATTCATGTAATTTGTTTGTTGGTTTTCCATTTAAAAATTAACTGCATACATTATTAATGTTCATATGACACAAATTTACTGATAATATAATAACTTGTTTTGACAATTCGTGTAATTGGTTAGCTGGATAAATTGTCTTTTCACAACCTAACATAGGTGCAATTGATACATTTTGTGTGAAATCAATATCGACATTACTATGCAGTAAGGATGTTAGCATGTTTGGATTACCTTGAAACTGAAACTTGACATTTTCATGGAATTCTAGACTTTATAAAACATTTCAGGTCTTCCTGTCCGTATGAGCTAACAGGTATTACTGTATTGTGTTTCTCTTCGCCAATAATTAATGTGAATATTTAGTTGTGTGTGTCCACATTGGGAATACTATCGTTTATAAGTTACAGACCGAATTTTACTAATTTGCCACCCGCCATTTAAATTAAATGGTGAGAAATAAACTGAACACATTTACAGTCAGAAATTGCAAACATAGTGATCGCAATTATATGTGCTACGTAAGTGTTCAGTTCTGTAATTGTGCATTATTTCATATTTTTTTTAATAGTGGCTTGTTTCTATTGCCGGTTTTAAATATCGAAAAATGGCATAATGAACTGCATTATATCCATTTTTAATTAATGCCACTCAATGAGTACCGTAATTTGATTTTAATCTAACTTAATTACCACACATTTCCTAATGTACGGTTTCAGCAGTAATTTATATCTGGTAAATACTCTGTGGAAATACTGAATTTAAAATTTCCTAGAGTATTCAAGAATATCTCTGTCCGTGAGAGCACAATTTGGGAAACCATTAAAGTCTTTCTGTGCTTCTACTAAAGTAGGGATTTTTTCCCCCTTTTCCACCTTTAAAACGTTTAAGGAACATTCGCTTCCCTCTCGATTAAATTGCTGTACTGATCGTAGAAGCTCCAGTCAATGTTGAACTTAGGGCAGTTAGAGCAGGAACAGATAGCACAGACAAAAACACCAACTTTCTTCTTCCCTTTGTGTGTGGACTTCCTTCTGCACATTCCCATACCTATTTTGACTTTGGCACACATTACTTTCTCTGTAACCCAAGCACCTAAGTTTTCCCCTGTTGATGCAGTTGAACTCTTCCTAATATTTGCTGGTTTGTAAATCAAAATCATGTATGCTATATGATGTGAATATGAGATATTGTGTTTTGTACTTGCATTTTCTAATGAATTTATTCATTAGTCATTACATGCCTATTTTTTTGCAAGTTTAGTTATCAGCCCACAGTAGTTAAATTCTGGTAATTGTAACTCAAATGGGAGCATATTAATAAATGTATTTAAAACTCATTAACCCTTTTTGACATATTTTGAAACTGAACGTGAACCTATATATGTTAGTGTGATAATTGTTTAACATTAAGATTGTGAAACAAAGTGTGCAGCTCCCATAAAGGCACCTAATTACGATAACATATTTCAACAGAAACATGGTACACCATTACCATCAAACTTACATTGTATTATAAGTGGTCCGTCATATTGTGTAAAGACATTTGTCATTATGTCACTATTAAAAAATTTTAATTTACAATAATTTAAATATTTGTATGTTTTTTCGAAAACGATACATTAAGACAAGTATAAGCGTTTAGCGAATATTTTATCTTTAATTGAAGACATATGATTTTTACCCATTCAGTAGTAAAGACGAAATTAAAAGTCCAAATTAAGCATTGCCCTATACTGCCTTTATAGTTGATGATGTCTGAAGTGAACTGCAAGGAGAGTGTCAGCAATATTTTAGTTTTAGGAGACACTGAAATGTTAACTGTATTTATCTGTCACAGAGTTATGCTCACATTCATAAATACAGTCTATGTGACAATTCGAACATGTTTGTTTTTTTGGACAATTTTAAATTGCAACACATTTATAACATCTATATTTTAGACGATATATCATTTTAATGATTAAAGAACTGTGCAATTTTTTAATTTTTATTTAAGCTTTAGAGCACATAATTTTTCCAGTTTCTCTGAATTTTTTTATTGGGCTATTTTTGTATACATTTAATTGTTTCAGCATTGCAGGTATTGTTTAGGCCAATAGGAATGTTTTCCTATTTTTAAAGGCAGTTATAGTGATTTTGAGAATTCCTATAGTTCGGTTTTGGCGTCCACACAGTCAAACTTAGATTAATGTGACACTGGGGTAATTTTGATATCCATCTGGAATAGAGATTGCAAAGTAGAACACAGTAAATTTTTTTTTATTATACATAATTTGAATATTGACGCCGTCAGGTGACAGACGAGACGAACGATGACACAAATACTTACTGTTGATTTGGACGCCAGTGGTGCTCCCAATCACAGCACTTTTAAGACTCAGAGTTCTCAGGGATGCTGTGGGTTCTGTGTATCTGTATCACCCGTGCGTACTTACAAACACGTAGGCAATACTAAACTTTTACTAAACATCACTGAAATAAACACTTAATAAAATACATGTCGCTAGGACACTGTCACTACTTAACAAAAGAGTTAAGTTCACTGTAGACTTGTTTTTATTGTTAATATGCATACACATCAACGTACTAATGAAATTATGATACATTAATATGTGTGATTACTCGCCATCACTAACGCAAACTCGTCGGGGCTCGCCTTCCAACACGTGGGTAGTGTGGTGACAGCCTATACACAAAGCCAGCTAGGACGGGAATAACTGCACAGTACACTAATTACCAAATTATATAAACCCTTAAAGATACATGAAACAAGATGGGACCCGAGATAAGTATTCACAATAAACACACACATCTGTGAAAATAAGTTTAGATGGCGCGGATGCCGCTCCACGAAGTTCGTACGGACCACGTGGTGCAGGTGAAATTGCAATATTTCTGCGTGGAAACGAGAAGTTAAATTCGGAAAAAAGATAATGCTTGCTGAAAATATTATTCTCTTTACGATTGAAGTGGTTACAGGCTTGTAACATTCCTGATGATGGTTAAATCAAACATTAACATAACCGTGTGGTCAAGTACAAAAAGCATCAATTTACGTGAAAAATACATTGAACCCTGAATAAAATTGACATAGAACACTGAAATAAATTATTGCACGTACAATGTTACATAACTAAGCTCTGAAACGCAACGATGACGTTTAAAAAGACTTGATGTCGGTCGGACACGTGGTTATATATGATATTGCTGTAAAATATTCAAACACGAAAAATTACCGTCAAATACATACATAAAAACAAAGCCCTTAAAATTAAGTGTAGCAATAATACAGAAGTTACAATAAAATGCCATAAACATAGGCAGATGGCACCTGATTCAAGTTGCCCGTGTCGCGTGACCTCTCCGACATCTTTCTACTCCTTCTCTTCGATTAATTTAAAAATGCAAAAATGCCACAAGGGCACACGTAATTAATATAGTGGAAGCATAATACTGGAGAAAATGTCTGGCAAAAACGTACGCAAGCAAAGGCTGACCGGTAATTTAAATTGACTATGGAAACTTAAATCAGTGAACAAAAGTTGTAGAGCGTACGTGACAGTGTCTTACCTCGCCAGCTCTCCTCGACAGACTGTCCAGATACAAGCGTCGCACGAACCTACCGCGGCCGCCTACGGGGTTTACATTAGCGGAAGTGCTATGCATGCCGAGTAAAATATTCTATTATTGAAAATAAAATGGCACAAATTAAATTAAATATTGTTTTACATGTCTATAATTTTCTTATGAATTTTCATATTGTTTTAGTGTCTCGTTATGATGGCGTTCATGCCGGAATATAAGTGTCCTTGATCTCGGTGCCGCGGGCATTTTGAATTTTATAACCATACAATTTAAAAATAGTAACAAACATTTGAACTCATTTTAAGACATCTTAAAACCTGTAAATACAATAGAACACATTTAACACTGAAAAACAACATTTATATGGAAGTTCAAAATTATTGACCTCTTTGAGCACATGTGGGACACGTGGCACATGCGTGATGATCATCGTCATAGGCTCTAGTGCCGCTGGCTGTTAGCCGGCGTCAAAATTGATTGTGGTTTACTTTCAGTTTTGAGGCAAATTAAATTAATTGGTATCATTATTGGTGACCAGCTGGATAATCTTTTGCTCTCTTATAGTAATTTGGATTTTGTGTAAATCATTTTATTTGAAATTAAACTTATTCTAATCCCACCAGTTGTAGGGAATTCTAACTTACTGGTTTGCTTATCACTCGCCTACTTTTTATTTTAAGGCTTACGATTTAATTTTACGTTTTGGCCAATATCCAGGCAAGAAAAAGGCGGCCGAGAAGCTAAGATGCAAGGCACTCGAGATGGGCTCGGTGGCTCTACCATGGTGTTAGGTAAACCGCTAGATGCTGTCACATCAATTTCTGTGATGTTTACGTCTTAACTTTCATACCGCGTACAGCTCAGCAAGACACACATCAGAGCTCAGTCAATTCCAGCCGTGTCCTCAGTTTTACTACGAAAAAAACTGTACTTTAGACCGGCCTAATCTGCACCTTTAAGCTCCAGAGTAGCGCTGGTACATTTTCGCGCTATCTATCTAACGGGTTCGAACTAAAATCTTAGTTAACGTCGCCGCCACTGGGCGCTGCTAGCCAAGATAACCTACGCGCTACACACATTTCAGTATGGCATTTGTCAACAGGCACTTGAAGTTAGCTACACATATTCTCGCCAGGCTGTTAATTTGTTGTGTTTTCTACTAAGAATATAGTCTTCAAGACAGTTCCGTACCAACTACGATGTAGTTGGTAGTTTAAGTTGTTATGCCTTGCCGTAGCGAAGAATGAAGTGATTTTTTTTTTTTTTTGTTGTTCTAATATCTGTAAACAACAGAGTGTTAGAATGTAACCCATCTAGTCAAATGTTTCCAACCTCCAGCATTAGTGAGTTTCTATGTCATGCAACCTGCCGGACCATTGCCACAGACAATTTTTCGAGCACATATATGAATAATCATTGAAATGTTTATATCTTTTTTTATAATAATCTGGTTCTGGACATATTCGCACAAACATAATTTATCAATGTTAAGTAAATTTTAAAACAATATTAGATTTTTTTAAATAAAATTATACCTACACTTTTATAGCGAGGGGCCCTTGTGTGAACTTATTCTCATGTGTTGAACTATACAAGTTATATGAAAAATATGTCGTTTAAATACTTTTGAGAAATTCGTTTCATAATAACACACCATAAAATTTATATGTAATCAACTTTAATTTGGCATACCCTTCCTGTTTTGTAATACTTGATATCAAATACAGATATTTGGGCGAAACCAATCTGTTAGCGAATAAAGGTTTTTTTTTTATATATTTACTTAGTTCCTTTTCACCTCAATTTGAGTTAATATCAAGCAGCTGTTTTGCTGGTAAATAGTAAATTGTTGATACTTACAAACCGAACAAGCACACAATTATTTTTAGTTTATTGTAAGTTTTATTATATGAAAATTGTAGTAGTTTTGGAGTTGCATTTGTGTTAAGGTATCAGAATTGTCTTTTATTTGCTGGAAACAGAAGTATCGATTCCTTGAAATTATTCCCGAACTTCCCTTATATAAAGATCTGTTAAGATGTGGTTCGTCATTCCTGAAGAATAATAATGAGTATCTCAAAGTATGGACATAGCGGTATAAGATGGAGTCATAGTTGTTTAACCAGATCTCGCGATGGACACTGTTGTTTGGCTGGTCGTATTTTATGTAATGTCAATGCGCCAGTGAAAGATGCTGATGCAACATATAAAACATTTGTTGAAATCTTACATAATGTTACATTACAAGTATTTGAATTATAAACAGCTGAAATATGAGAGAATTCAATAAAGATAGTTGAAGGAAATGATACGGTTGATAAGAACTAGACTTTAATTTCAAATATTTTCATCAATATTCTGAATGCACTGCAAAGTATTGAAATTATTTTATATGATTATTTAGATGTCATAATGACAGAATTTCATGATATTGTATACACAATTATTACAAAGAAGCTTTTAGAAACAATGGAAGTGTCGTCATGATTTGTAAATTCTGAACTTATTAAAAAAAACATTAAATTTATAAATGCACACAGAACTGCAAAGCCGTAATAAAGAATTAAATTCACAGTCAATTGTTGTAGCTAGTGATTTGCGATCATGTGTTACAAATAAAACAGATGTTGTTTTAAGTAAAATTGAAAACCACATTGTTGTCGCAGAAATGTTCCAACCAGAAAACGAGCACAATAGATTATATAAATACTGGGGACACACATGAATTAGTACATAATGCCATACAATACTTCATATTTACACACTGTTATAACTGCAGTGAAAGAAAAATATTTGCAACCTAAACAAGCTCAAATAGAACGAGAGATTTAAAATCAAGTATTTTGGCCTGTTACAAGTAAATTGGATACATTATATGAAACATTATGTACCTCGACTGACAAAATGCCTGAAATTAATATTATTCCATCTATGAAGAAAAAACCTGTAATTACATGACCTTCTCAATCAACACAAAGATATTTAACATTGGAAAATACTTCGCCAGCTAGCGACACAACATTCGGCATTTACAGACATGGAAATAAAGTATTTCTGAGAGATTCAATAGTTACGTTTTTACCTGAAGACCAAATTAAAATAGGTAAAAATGTTATTGATGCAACTAAAGAAATGTTAGAATTATTATTTCAAAAAATCCAAACTGGTATTCTGACTCTGATTTAGAGAATTATCAGGAGCTTGTCAAATTAATAAACAGCCATTCTCGCTTAAGCAGTAATAACAAAGATCACCCAAAATTACATTTATTGAGGGAAATTGTTGGTAGCGAAATATTTAAATACAAAACTGGCGATAATATTTCCCTTATACAGTGGGATAACCCGAATGAATTAGTGAGTCGTTTAAAATTATTTATCACTTTAAAACCGGCTAAGAATAATTCGCATACTAATGAAATTGTCTCAATTATCGAAGCGTTGACCAATGGCAGGTATATTATTAAATATCAAATTCAGTATGCTTGTTACCGAATTTCATGCTTCTGCAATTATTGATTTTCGAAAACATATTTTCTTGCTCTCAGTTTAAATGACATTTTTGAAGTATACATGTGCGATATGACTTTAATTTATAAACATAATGGAGTATACAAGAGTGTATTTTAACTTTAATTGACGTATATTCGAAATATGCCTGGGCAGATCCAGTGAAGGATAAATCTGGGAAACAAGTCGCCTATGCAATGTTAAGTGTTTTAAAGGAAAGAGTGCCTAGGAATCTCCACACAAATAAATTTACAGAATTGTTTAATCCTCATTAAAAAAAATTAATGACAGGGTAAGGAATGAACCGCTATGTCACTTATTCCGAGATAAAATGTAGTTCGCCAATAGTTTAAAACATTTGATATTCAAATACTTCACTTCTCATGTTCCTTGCAAGTTTTGTCAAAAGTGGTAATATTTTACAATGCTCATTGCCACAGAACATTCAAGCTGGAGGATGTTAACATGAAAATAATGACTTATTAAAACAGTATATAAGAACACAAAAGTATACTATACAAAGTAACCTAAGTTTAAGTGCGGCGACTATGTGCATATTTCGTAAGAAAAGGTATCTTTGAAAAAATTTACACAATTAATTGATCATTTCAAATATTTAAAATTATTTCAGTTAGGAACTCATATCAACAATTTTATTATTTGGGAAGTTATAATGGCGAAACAATCACTGGTGGGTTCTATGAACACAAATACAGAAAGTAGATTTGCCAGATATATACTTGATAGATAAAATTATAAAAAGAAAAAAGCATAAGAGTTTGTTTCACTAGAATATTTTTCTCGATCTCAGGCCAGTTGGGAGGCCAATAAAGACATTAAGGCTTTAAATTAGTGTTGATGACAAAAATAGCTATTGTACAAATATCTGGGCTGGATGCAAATATTTCTGTAACTCTATTGAAATGCAGTGATCAGGGTCTGGTGGAGAGTATAACAGAGGATGCAATTCCCTAGTTCTTTGTCAGTTGTTCTTCAACCAATGAGCTGAACAGATATCTCCAAATTTCAAGCTTCATTAACTTTGTAGAGCTCAGTCACTCTCTGACTGTCATGGCCTCATAATCACTCTCTGTATTGCATAATAACAATAGTAGAGGAACTGGTCATTGCAACTAAGGTTTACTGGCACTTCATTCAACAGCTGTCGACCAGAACCAGATGTTATATCACTGGTGCTGCTGAAGAAAGGATTTTTAATGGAAGTAAAT
Source organism: Dryococelus australis (assembly GCA_029891345.1). NCBI lineage: Eukaryota > Metazoa > Arthropoda > Insecta > Phasmatodea > Phasmatidae > Dryococelus > Dryococelus australis. The sequence goes on along the minus strand of CM056994.1, from coordinate 160,587,924 downwards.
ATGATTTTTACATTATGAAAATTAACTTGTTTTAACTGCTTTTGACTTGTTTTAACTTGTTTTCACTTCTTAACTACATGTTTTGATCATTCTCCTTTCAGAGGCACTTTGGTAGTGTAGTTGGTTAAGTCATGGGTTGTGAAGCATCCCTGATAGGGATTCAAGCCACTTTAGGGTAAAAATTAAATGTTATAATGTATGTTTAGTGTTTCAGGATTATGAGTTTCGAAACACGTACTGTTTCAGGTATTGTTAATGAGAAATGTGTTAATTCGATATTTGTAGAGTTTACTTAATAGGAACATGTGCTAATTTGGTCGGCATAGGGTTGCTTATTGAAGAAATGTGTTATGTCGATAACTTCACACAAACTCAAAATTTTAATTTGTGTTTTTTCAGGTATTTCTTTTGTGTTTCATGTATCTATATTTTTTTCTCTCTTTTGTTTCAGATCCAGACATTTCTAAGTGGGTTTCTTGCTGATATCGATAAATAGAGGAACTGTGAGGATGTCTGGGACCCCCATATAAATGCATAGGCACGTTATCGGAACCATATTCATCCAATTCAGATTCCTATTCAGATTCTTATTTGTCATTAGACATACATTTGTTTAAAGACTTGCCATAACAGCCTTTTGGATTAGATGTTTAGGTGTAGAATCATGGATGTACAATTATGTAATGATAGTTAACAGAGTGATGCAGATATTGTTCTTTTTTCAGATACACAGCATTTGTATTGGCTACTAGTAATGAAAAATGAAATTAATGCATCTGTAGCGGTCAAATTTGTCAAAACACTGCCACAAAGGAAAAGTCTCTATAGAGAATTTGCATCATCAGTTAAGCCACTCCCATCATCCGTTCGTCTGATGTACTCAAAATTTACGAAGAGAATACATTGTCTCTCCTCTCACTACACAAATTAGTGAGTTTTGTGTGAGAGTTAGCAGCTGGGGAATGAAACTATATTGCCAATGGATGTTCATATTTTGCAATACAGACCATTCACCATAGGTACTTCTCATACAAAGCTACCTAAATTCATTGTCGATAGGGAAACTTGTTGTAATACGCAGTGCTCGGAAAACAAATGCTTCTTATACAACATTCTATCAAATTAATTTCCTGCTGCAAAAAAATGGTGACAGATCAGTTTGTATCTAAAATGTAACCAGGTTATGAATATCAAAGGATTGTTGACTCCTGTAGTGTTACATGAGTTCAAACAATTCGAGGAGCTAAAAAATAATTCAATTTATGTTTACTCTGTGGTAGACAAAGATGGGGATATTGTTGACGAATTGTTTGACAATGCTAAGGAAGGGATTTCTCCTGCGCGATGTGATCGCCATTTGAAAATTTTGTGCATTCATTCTAGTGTTAGTATCACCCACTTGCATTTTGTAATGATCAATAATATGCTATGAGTGCTTCACAGTCAGCTGACTAAGACAGGTAATAGAATTTGCTTGTATAGACACTGTCCCCTATATATAAAAAGTGAGGAGAAGCTCTTAACCCATAACGATTTATGCCAACAACACGATGCTGTGAGGTGTACTTTCCCAACTAACAGAAACAAGTACCTCGAATTTAAGAATGTCGTCAATCAGCAAAAATTGGGTTTGGTTGCTCACTGCGACACTGAAATTTATCTGAAACCCATGTCCACTTACTTACTAAATAATGATAGAAGCAGCACAACAACCATCAATAAGCATGTTCCATATGCTTGTAGTATTCTGTTTGTGTGTGCTTATTATTCAAGTTTGTCGCAGTATAACAAGTTTGTGGGTAAAGATTGTATGTATAGGATAGTTGATAAATTAGTTTAATTGACAAAGTAAGTTGCAGACATATACAGCACAACCAATCCAATAAAGCCAATAAAAATAGCCGAGAGAGCTAGGCTTATGGCTCGAACAAGTTTTTCATATTTGGAATAAGATGCTCGGCAAAATTTTTGTGGTTAACCATGACCATTCGATGTGCACATAATCAATGTTATATGTTTTTTTCCGACAGAAAAAGAAACAAGTAGCTATAATCCATAATCTACAATGTTATGATGCCCTCTTTCTTATGAAGCCATTGGCTGGCTGAGAGGCTGATCACACAACCTGATGGAAACATGGTAATCAGAAATCAAGTTAAGAACAATGTTCTTTCAATGTGCTTGGAGAAATATAAATTCATTACCAAAATTATTCCATGTGTGGAAAATTTGCAATAATTGCAATTGTGCTTCATTGACTTTTTAATCCTATGAGGAGATATTGACAGGAAATTTGTCATCTGCCCAGTTGAATATCACCCGCTCACAGTTTCTAGACAACACACAGTTTTATTTGGCTCAAATAAATGGACTATACTAATGACTTTGTTAAGACCATGGAGAATCTGAAATGTACCTCACTCCCACCTAAGGATGCATTTAATAATGTAATGAAAGGCATGGGCATTAGCGATTCAGATTATGCTCATGCTTAATCCGCATGGAATGCGTTCAATTGTCGAAATTTTATAGAGTATACAAATCAATATTTACATGTGGATGTGTGCTTATTGGCAGATACAGTATCTACCAAAAAGTAATTGGGCCCCTGTCCACAATGTTTGCTCGGTGGTTTTCACCCCATTAGAATCTTGTAGGGCCGCCTCTTACTGCTATAACAGCAGCCACCCTGTCTTCCGTGCTCTCTACGAGTGTTTGCAGGACATCCACATGGATTCGTCACCATTCCTCTAGCAACCATTCCATAAGTTGAGCAATGGATTTTGGCCCTGCCTTACGAGCCCTCACCTCGTGGTCCAATTGGTCCCAAAGATGTTCTATAGAGATAAGGTCGGGGATCCGGACGGGCCAGTCCAATAGGCGAACATTGTTGTCGGCGTACTACTGCATAGTAGCCCTTGAAACATGGTGCCTGGCATTGTCATCCTGGAAGTAACACGGGTCCATTACATGAAACACCACAACGTTGGGAGCATTTCATTATCCAGAATGTTTCAATATGCCTCTGTGTTCATGCTACCATGGACAAACACTAGCAGTCCTACACCGAAAGCCATGAAACACAAGTCACCTGACGTACTGAATTACCTATCTTCGTGGGTGCCCAATTACTTTTTGGTAGACAGTGTATTTTTGAGAATTTCAGAACCATATGTTTGGCAGGATAGAATCTTGACCCTGCAATGTATGTGGCAGCTCCCTGTCTCTGTTGGGATGCTTTTTTGCTAGAAACAGGTGTGCACCTGGAGCTGATCACGAACCCACACATGTACCTTTTTGCGGAAGGTGTGGTATTACCCAGGTTTCCAAAAGGCATGCAGAAGCCAACAACATTCACATGAGAGAAAATTACGATCCCAGTGTGGCAGACAGTACATTTTATATTTTGATGTAAATGGCCTGTACAGTTACACAATGAAGTGCAAGCTACATATTGTGAATTTTAAGTTGTTTGATTCAGACGTGTTTTCGACTTGTGATATCAATAACATGGACAACAACGGTGACACATGTTTTTCTATAGAAGTAGATTTGTCTTTTCTGAATGAATGATATGATGCTTTAGGTGATATGTGTCTTGCTCCAGTATCTGAAATAACTCCGAACAGCAAAACTGAGAAATTATGGTTAACTCTTGTGCTGTGGAAGAATTATGTTATAAATGGTGAAACACTGAAGCACTACTTGAAGTAGGCAGCCAAACTCGATGCTGCTCATCACATTCTTTTTTTGAGCAGGAGACATTGATGTTTCTCTACATCATATTCGATATTCAGAAACATGCTCAGGCAGCAAATACTTTCGAAAAAATACTTTTTTTATTAATGAACAGCATTGAAAGTCTTTACATAATTTGTGCTGGGAAAGGGACATCAGAGTTCTTTATCACTTTATAACACTTCATACAGGCCAGCAGAACTGATTGGGCGACCTTCTCTCAAGGCAAGGAAAATCCTCGATGAAAATGTAATCCTGATCGAAATGGAAAAGGTCTCTGTTAAATTCAACAAGTAACTTTAGATTTGTCAGAATTGTACATTTATGGCATTCATTATAACTATATGAAACAGAAATTTTCTCATTAGGCCTGCAATCTTATATATGTATACATATTATATAAATTGCGATACCAATAGTTTGATTTATGAAACTTACTCTCATGATGTTTACAAAAGTATTTCCCCTGATTTGGATACACGATTCGATAGTTCCAATATAAGCCACATAATTCGCAAAAGTTCCCATTCGTGAACAATGGCATTACAGGAGTTATGAAGGATGAATGGACTGGTTGCACGCATCATCACACACTTTGTAGGCTCTGCCCTAAAATTTACTCAGACATTGTTTTGAATGAACAATGTGTGCATAAAACAAAGAAGATAAAGCCTACTGTGTTGCAGTATCTCCTGTATGGGGATTATGTGGAATGCTTCATGCAAAATTCAAGGGTAATGGGGACCCAACTTCATTTCCATCCACAATGCCACGATGTCTACACCGAATGAGTAACAAAAGTCGCCTTGTTAAGTGATGGTCTCAAACGGTATGTCGAACTGTACAACATGTCGACATTGCCATGGGGGCACTAAAAGATCCCACGATAAATTTCCGTACTTACCAATATCAGCCAACCCCAACATCTGCCACACCATCTGCCAGAACTGTCAACCACGTCAAGATCTACCAGACCTAACATCTGCTGTGTGGGTCTAATCAACAACCAACTTCATCACCATCTCCCAGTTGTGAGACCATCGACTTCGCCATCATCTCACTGCAAGACCAACTATATGTCAATGACATCAACATCAACATCGTCCTCCCAGTGTGAGAGCAGTTATGCCCTCCACTGGATTCGAAGGGGAGGCCGTCTCACTATGAGACAAACTACATGTCAATAAACAGTTTTCCCATTTCGCCATTATCATCCAACTACGAGGGCAGTGTTACTGCAGAACTGTCTTAAATACATAACATAATTCACTGGTGAGGTCAGTATTAATAATTCATCATCATCAATCAACGAGTACATTCAGGTGTAAAGGTAGGCCTTCCAGGATGGAAGGAGGAAATCTCATAACCTGATCGTGACATAATGAGGCACCACAGAATGTGCTCCTGTACATAGAAGAAAAGAAGTGTAAATATTTTAATGTAAATAAATAGAAGTGGAGAACTATGCTCATGTATAGAAATTTTTGTATAATGATAGTTTTTTGTATATAAATGTTATGAAAGAACTGTGATTCGGATAAGTGTCATAAGAAGATATGTTGTATAAGTAAATGATGACAAAGAACTGTGATCCACAAATGTTATGTATTTTATATGTGATAAAGCATATATATATTATATATGTTATATATATTATATATGTTATATAAATATAATGACAAAGAACCCTGATCCAAAAAAGTGTTCTGTAAAAATGTTTATGTATAAATATTTTAAGAATGATAATTTTTGTATATATATATATATATATATATTATATATATATATATATATATATATATATATATATATACACACACACAAACATATACATATATATAGTTTCTGATCTTGCCTCTGAATGTAAAGCGGTTGGGTTGATCATAAATATTTCGAAAATAAAAGTTATATCCAATAAATGGGCCACAGCAGGGAATATAAAAATAAATAATATATATTTAGAAAACAACAGTAAGTACATTTATCTAGACCAGCTTGTAAATATGGAAGGGGATGTAAGACCAGAAATTTTCCGGAGATAACTGACAGAGAATCGCACCACACCGTTCTATCTGGACAAGACTATTGAAATTCTACCTGAATTCTTAACTCTGAGGCAATTCATATATTATATACACTCACCCACCCACACACACATATATATATATATATTGTTTTAAGGGTAGTAAAAAGTATTTTAAATTGACAGTTTGTTTAATTTATTAATTACCTTACCATACAATATAACATGATGGGCACACATGGCTCATAAAAAAGGCACTCGAGAAAAGATTGTCTGCCAATTACATACAGTAATGGGTTGTAATAAGTTTTAAATATATCAATATGATGTGATTAATCAATATAGCATACAAGAGCCATAACTTATACTTCAGACACATAAGAGAAAAGAGTGAGTGAGTCAATGCTGAGGTTTACACTAGATAATAATACCACAAAATGCTTTTAATATAAGCAAAACAATTGAAATCTTAAAAAGTTAGATGGAAAAACAAGAGTAGTATATATTTAACAGAGCGTTTACACGACTAAGCATGACAGGCACTTTGGGGTTTAAGTTTCCATTACTGTTTTAATATTTATTGACATATTGAGAATAAATATAAGTAATGACAGGTTTGTATAAGAACAATGTCAGCCGGTGATGTGATAGGGTAACGAGACAACTGAGGAGCAACTCCCCTAAAATAGTATGTGTGCAGGCACACCATTCAATATGGTTGCCAGTAGTATAGTAAAGGGGAGGCTGGCGCAAGTGGCGCCTGCCGCTGGACTGCCGGACTAGCTGTGGCCATCTTGGATGATGTGCAGAACATCCTACTCTATAATTCCTTGTCAGCCAGTATGCAGTCGGTCATATTGTTATTCAGTACATTGGTGGCCATCTTGTCAGCCAGTACCATGTATTTTCCTACTCTTGCATTCATCTCCATTGGTCTCCATCTTGGTTTTCACTTCCTGTTCTTACATTCCATCATCGAGAGTTTCCTGGGGTCCACCCAAGTTTTCTTTCTTTCACATTCGACTTTTTTCCTATCTCTCTCTTCCTTCATTCTCTCTCTTCCTTTCTTCCTTTGTTCTCTCTCATTCCCAGATGGTTTTCCTCCTTCGATCTCATTTGTGGTCTACTGGTCTCGGCCATCTTGTTTTGTCGTCGCCTGCTGGCGGCGACCATGGTCTGCTGGAGGCGGTCATCTTATCCCCAAATCTTTGATTCCCACATCGGCCGCTAGAGTGTGTGCTTGCGGCCATATTTTATTCTCGCACTTGCTACCAGAGTGAAGTTCCACTGATGGCAGCTAGGAGCACTGATGGCCATCTCGTGTTCGCTCATCGTCCACCAGTAGTGCTGGTAATTTATTTTAAGTGTGAACTCAAAAAATGTGGAGTTATGCAGTTTCGTTCCGGATACCCTTGGGTCGCCAGTCCAGTGTGCTAACCACAAGACTACCATCGCATGTGGACCGATAGGAGTTGAAATATGGCAGATATGAGAGAGAACACACTGGCTGGAGAGAGGAAAAATACTATCTCGCTCTCCAGCATAATACTAATGTATATTTTTACTTAATCCAAATTCTCTCCCAAATAATAACCGCCTAGTTTAATGTGAGTATAGGTAATGCCAAAAAAACATACATTAGCTCTACATAATCTTTTGTTTAAAAAAGTACATTGATATGCAAGTGTATATTCACACACATACAAGATCATTTTAATCAGTTAGTATTAATTCACATAGGTACATTCATTGGTAAAAACAGAACAAATAATCTTGTAATGATATCAATCATTTACCACCATAGTACATGAGCTCAAAGCGCTTTACCCAAGAGTTGAACTTTGAGTCAAAACCAAGCCATTTTACAAAGAGACAATTTCCAGACCTTCGAATGACTTTTTAAATCAGGTATGTGTCGGGGAATCGAGTCGGTTGTATCTCTTCGGCATAAAACCCACCTCTGAGCACTGTACCGTCCATATTTTCCAAGTAGAACATACGTGGAGTATAGTGACGAATCTTAATCACTCTGGATATTTCCATACTCCGATTCGATGTTAATGTCTTATTAAATACACCTTTTGTCCTCGATATGTGTACATAGGCACCAACCTTAATTTTAGCTCGTCGTGAATTCACCGTCTTCTCAGTCTTGTCCACCGAATCTATCAGGGAATTGTCTTTAACATCTGCCGGTCGCATGTGAATCGTGCGATGAACTCTGTGATTGTGTGCAGACACCAGTTACGGGAAAAGGTCGAACCGCTTGTAGCTTCCACATCCCGAGAATTCACACCACATGTCATTCTTCAAAGTTCGATTAAAACATTCTGCAATTGAAATTTTCAGGCCGCTGTAGGTGGAGTAATGATTGATCTAATTTGTGGACATAAGGGCACGAAAAATGGAATTATAGAACTCCCTGCTGAGATCAAGCTGAATATTTGTAGGATTGCATTTACTATGTATGACAATTTGCATAGTATTGCTGACATCAAGCTTTCGTTTCCGTCACACAGGTACAGCCCAAGCATATTTGCTGAAGCAGTCAATGACAGTTAATAAATATAAGAATCCTTTATTAACTTTAGCATATCATAGCATTTCCACTAAGTCCACTTGATAGAGGTCTCTCAGTCCAAACACAACCACATTTTGTCTGGGAAAAGTGCATCGTGTGGCTCGGTGAATCTCACCTGTTATCTCTGCATGGGACATTTTAGCGAATGTATCCTCCTTCCCGAAGCTCTTCGAGTTTATTAAAGAATCTTGTTTTCGTGTGAAGTATGGCCTACCTGCTGAGATAACACTAGTAGGGGTAGACATGATACAAGTTCATTGACGTCATTCCAAAATACATATTCAAGTTGACTGCTCCCATACAGTTTCAAAGTCATATCAGAGCAACTCATCACAGCAACATCCAGGAACATATCACTGATAATGTCGAATTTAGGATAGTTTCACCCTTATATGTATCAGCAGAAGGATCATTGCTGGTCAAATGTGCACTCGTGAGGCTAAATAGGTGTTTATGTTGACGAAACACCTCGTGCGAGTACTCACCAGGTGTACGTTTAAACAGTAGCTCATAGAGACCTGGAGTGGTACGCACAGATTTATCAACAACTTGTATAAAATCAGGAAAAATAGGAAATATAAAATAGGAAAAATAATTGTTTGTTTCCCGAATACCATTTTCTATTGCACCTATATACTCCACATGTAGCATCAATGAATATTGATGTGTACAAATGTAGGTATTTGCGAACAGATGTGGAGCAGGAATTAGATCTCTTTCCATTTGTTGTTTCCAATCTGCCAGAGATAAATATTCATAATCGACAGCCTCCAGCTTGCGCTTCCTCACAGTCCGAGGTTCGTCGTCAAGTTCAGTCTTCAGTTCGGCAGGGAGAGCAGCTTGTTGATGTTCATCCAGATGAGACATAATCGGTCGGAAGGCTTCTTCCAAAGCTTCATCTAACTCCATGCGAGCACCACTTACCCAGTAAATACTTGGCATGCACACTTGCAATTATGCTCTGTAGATCTTCGAAAGTGTGACAGTCATTGTACTAAAACAGTGAGCAAGAGGTATTTGGTATTTATGGGTGTCCTCGTGGCCGGATCTGGTCAGACACAGTATCACCTGACAGTCTTGAGTAGGTTCGTCAAATATGCTTCAGACATGCTGACACGAAAAGATATGGCATCCCGAATATGTTTGCAGTGAAGCCACAAATCGCCTTCTGAATTCGTATCCGACAAGGTATTAACAATCTTGGCTAATAGTCTGTTTTTCATAGCTTCTAGACGACTCGCGAAAGCAGAGAGTGTGCTCGCCGCCCCAGTCAACGCACCAACTTGTCCATCCAATTTAGCAGACAACGCAGACATCCAGACGTGGCGGCCATCCAAAGCAGTGAGCTTTTTGTCTGAGGCAGTGAGTTTTGACACACCCTGCCAATGCTTTCAGTTCACTCTCGCTACTCGCAGCCGTCGATGTAAGAACCTTGGCGATAATGCGATCTCCAACACCACTGAGTTTCGTCTCCAAAGCAATGTCTCTGAACTGACGCTGCAGACAAAGGATGCCGTACTTACATCTCCATCATGCTTCTGGCCACCGAGGTTCTTGGTTTGCTTCCCGCTGAAGCTACAGTTACTATCGTTGGTATCTGTAAAATAGCTGTCCGGCACGTGCTTCAAGTCGCCCAACTTGGATACTGTATAGCTCATCCTTCATCGATGTACAATAGTAAACTGATCCAATCTACATCGATAACGTCCATTATCAAGTGCAAAATCCTTTGCAATCACAAGGAACCCATGCGGTTCACACCAACAACATGAACATATAATTTTTTAAACTGTCAACAGTCGTATCGTCATTATATAAGTCATCCATATGGAATAGAACGATAAAATTGGAATTGTCGTGGAGGAGTTGCTTAGACATGCATGAATATGTTTGACACATGTAAATTGAGTCCACAGCTGCATTCATTCACATGCTGAAATGCTGTTTCATTGTCAGCTGCTTCTCGATGTGAGATAGTCAAAGACAAACATAGAGTTGGGTATAGCTTAACTCGGCAGCACAACTGCTTCATTGTCACTATATGGAAAGTAGTCTAGTTCATCCACTGCTTGTAGTATTTGTGCCAGTCGTACGTACTTTGGCTGATATAGTGATTTCTAGTAGAGGTAGACGTTCTCGAACAAAATATCATTGGTTTCTTCCAGAAGGCTCAGAAGCACACATGTATTTCCACAGTTTCTTGGTCCCGCTATGATACCATGCACAGTCGATTGCAGCAGCTTGCCATGGCACGATTCGCGAGCAGTAGTTTCATCATCGGCAGAGATGCGGATGGGAAGTGTAGTGGTCTGTGGCACGATCTCCATCATACTAACATGTAAATGCAAAAACACAGATACTTGAGGCCCATGTTCGAGACTTGGGTGATGTAGTCGGCCACACACACATGTATACAGTATGCATGACAAACAAGTTTTGCATTAGTATGTCGTAATGCATCATGGAGACAAGAGGGGAGGAGGTATGCTGTATATGCTAATCAACAACCTTCTTTTCGAGGCTCACATTCCTGGTTATAAGTTCTGTGGCCTGGATACGACACTAGCACGAAGATTGAAACACATGGTGACGTTCCTATCAATTCGTTGGACGAGGCGTGCCGCAAGCACAATATTACGTACGCAACCAGTAGTAAGTTGACAGATAGACACGTGTCCCATATTTTACTCGAGGATAAAGATAAAGCATTAGTTAGTTCGCCCAAGTCCAAACTTGGCGAACGTCTAGCTGCATGGTGAGTGCCAAGTTCATGAAAACGAAAGTCAAGCAGGGTATAGGTTTACATTTTAGAAGGAAGGTGAAAAAACCAGGAAGCCCAGGAGGGAACGGCAGGGGAAATGTGGGGATATCTTGCAATTTATCCTACCAGCCCTAGGCATTCTTGGTAGCCTTATCGCTGGTGCAAGTGTTATAGCAAGAACAGTGAAATTTGCTAAGGCAGAAAATATTCAATTGAGCGAAGGTATACGTCACAATATAAATATGGGGACAATTGCAAAAAAACGGCAGGGGCCTGTATCTTCGGCCATATCGTGTAGGAGGAGGGGAAAACAAAGGAGGCGAAGGAGGAGGAGGAAGCTGTCGTAAGGTGGCTGCCCAACCGCCTCCTCACAAACTTTGATATACAAATGTGTATATGTAAATTGAAAATATCTGGTTTTTGGGGTGTGTTTTTGCGCAACAGACTGCCACATAGAATGAGACAAGTGGAGTGGGGCATAATAAATTTAGATAGTAGTTGAGGACCTGGAAGTCATTGGGTAGCATATCGAAAGTGTGGCGATACAGCTGAATACTATGACAGTTATAGTAATTTACGAGCACCACAGGAAATGAAAACACACTTGAGAGGCGTGCGATTATATTATAACTATGAGGCAGAACAACTGCCACGAGAAATGAATTGTGGCCTCCTCTGCATGCACTTCCTTTCAAGGTACGCTCTACTTAAAATGAATGCACTACATGTAATAATCAGACATGTCTGTAACGATTATTATGTCGGGAAATAGGTCGCAATTACGTTCCGTGCACTTTTCCCTCCGCTGAACCGAGAGGGCTCGTTGCCGGTTGCACTAATAGATTTTCAAACATATTTCTGTGTGCCGAACATAGATGAACGTAATTGCAAGTTTCGGTGTTTCACAGAGGGCAGTAAGAGAGGCGAGGTGAGTATAACTACAGGCTCGTACGAGATTGCAGATATAAGCGAGGTCCTTAAACGTGCACTAGAGCCGGAAGTAGTGTTGATGCTGCGAGGTAATCCCAATACTCTACAGAGTGAGATTTATTGTTCCGCTCAGATAGACTTTACACAAAGCGACACACTCGCCACAATGCTGGGATTCGAGAATGTCAAGTATGATGCGAATAAAATACACGTATCCACACTACCTATAAATATTTTCCCAGTGAATGTTTTAAGAATCAACTGTAACTTGGTTACCGGTTCGTATCTCAGCGCCAAGCCTAGCCAAACATTACATGAACTCGCCACGATGGTACCACAACGCATTAAGCTAGTGTTCCCATAGTGACAGAGAGCATATAGGACGTAGTTGTCTCGGTCGTGATGAATACCCGTACGCCTACATTTACACAAAGATGGGTCTGAAATATCAGAAGGTAATAAAAGCTGCCTACTGTACCATTCTGCAAGTCAGTACGAGCCGAGCTTCGAGCGTGCTAACATCTGAAAATGTGCATTTCCTTCGGGGATTGGGAGTTGGTGTCGTCAAATATGGATGCGGAAATATTAAACATAGCAGGGTCGGCGGACTTTGAAGACGCGATCACCAAGTCTGAAATCCATATCTACACGCCCTACCTACCAGGTCCGTTCGTGCCTTCGTCCGAGGTTCGAAATCCGGTACAAAACCAAGATATTTATTCAGCAATGTGTAATTCTTATTTGAAGTTTCAAACAATGGTACTGTACCCATGACAACTCGAATAATTAGGAACCGAATTATTACACATGTTCCGTATAATCGCGTACGAACTGAATGGGTGTGAAGTGCATGCAACAGCCGATGTCGGAATTACAGCTACCATAAAGAATTATCTCTCACTCACTCACAACCAACTAACTGCGGCTAAAATGGCAGGTTGTGGAATCGAAGAGGACTATAAAGTTCCTATCTATGCTAATGGTAAATTCGAAGTTTGCATTCCACTCGCAATGCTGTTAGGCTTCGCCGAAGACTACCGTCATGTAATAATTAATTCCAAGCAGGAACTAGTTATTCTCATGGCTAACATGCAAACGAATGCAGTGGTGGATACTACAGCGGAGCCAGAAGTCACATAGCAGTCAATATGGTATATAAAATGGCTGCTGTCACACGTCCAGGTGAAAATGTCCGAACCTATGAAATTTTTGTAATGTGCAGAGAAACGAAGGAACGTTGACATTGCTTTTCGCTCTTGGAGTTTAGACTCATATCCGAGCATACCACAGTCAACACGTGTACACTGGAATGTTAAAACTTATTTTACAAATGAGAAACCACGCTACATAATAATTGCATTTCAGAAAGGCAAACGAAATGATCTCAGTACAGACAGTTCAACATTTGATCATGTGAATATAAAGAAATATAAAGTATTCCTCAACTCTGAGTGTTAACTGTATGGTGATTTAAACACTGATTATGTGAACGGCATGTTTACGGTTCCATATCAGATGTACACCGACTTTCAGAGAGATTATTATGGTCAAACTCAGTCGCCAACACTGGAACCCAGCCAGTACATGACCACAGCACCCCTACTCGTGTTTGATGTAAGCAGGACGACGATTTAAGACGGGTGTTGTAGACTGTAGAATTCAATCGACAACCGGGGAAAATTTCCCCGTCAATACTCAGGCATACTCGAAGGTAATTCATGATAGGTTGGCTACATACAATGCTCCAGTGGCGGTTGTTGAGGGAGGGCTACGAGGCACAGCCCTCCTAATAAAATCTGTGAACACAGACCTCTAGTTATCTGCTACTCAGCAAATAATACTACGTACGATTATGGAGGTTATTTCGTAGACAATGTTTTTGAAATGGACGAGACTCTTGTCATGAGAGAACCGTTTTTAGAAATGTCGAGTGGTTTGGCTACAGATTATTCGCCCCGAAGTGGGTGGAACGAGTAAAGAGAGATGGCAGCAACAGTGGAATATAATTGCTACAGGAGGGAGAGGAGACTTCAGGAGCTTGTCACTTTTCAGCAAATCACGTGATGTAAAGTAAACTGTTTCCTGGAACTTGAGAAGGCTACCAACTGAAACTTCGAATTCCACTGTTTAACAGAATGTGTTCTACAGTTATATACCACATGTTTTGTAGGCACGCTTTCGCGCACCACTCTTTTGCAGTTGTTAACTCATTTATTAACAGTACTCATATTTATTTCGAACAGTTTTTATTTACAGATATCGTCAAAACTTGCGTGAGCTTGAAATATATAATGTGTTATATTCCGAATAAGTTTGTTGTTAATGATGAGCCATTAGCATCGGTCAGAAGCATGGTTGAATTGTTATTAATGTAATGTTGTGTAAACTTGTAAATAAGGGATAATTCTGGGAGTAATATTTTAAACCTTATTACGGCAAAGATTTTGAATCACGAGAATAAACTAGAGCTTAAGATAGTGGGACCCGCAAGGCCACAGTTAAATATAACAAAACAACAAAGCCAAGGTGTTAAACGCAGTGGTTCATATGCGCGAAAATTCAATGTAAGAACATAGAATATCGTGGAGTGGCTACGTGGGTGTGAAGTTATAAATTCATTGGTTTGTTTTTAATTTTTTTTGCAAGTGAAACCTAATGATCTTATGTGGACTGTCAATGGGGTACAATATTTTATATATTTGGGAGACAAAGTTAAAATACGTAAATCCCATTCACAACATATAAAAATGCCATAAAATTTTCAGTGATTGGTAAGGTGAATATTCATTGCCAGTTAAATAGTGCATACAGGTTGAACAAAGGATTTTGTTTACAAATATGTTAAGATATGCCACTTTAATACTATAATTTAAATTTTACATACATTAATATGTTCTGTATGTAAAATGGCATTCGGTTTTAAAAATATGTTTTAGTATATTTAAGTTATCATCCTTAATATAGTAGAATTAGTTTTATTATCTAATTTCTCGTCGTCTCGTGTACTGTACCACACCATGTAGGTACTGGTTGTAATTCATCTAACATAAACAAACTTAAAACGAACAAATACCCGGGCTGGTGATTAGATCTGAACCAGTGACCATAGTATGTTTACCATTACAAATTGAGCGATGATACATTTTTCTTTAAACAACCACAAGCCACACTTCATTTTTGTATTTAACTACATAAGCTACTCTTACATACACCTGTCTACGCAATTTATTTATCACTGACCTATTAAAAAAAATTTTTATTTATAATAATCTGAGTTACGATCGCCACAGCCCTCCTAGTTTCAAAAGTCACCAACCGCGACTGCAATGCTCACGACAGACTCGTTAAGATACTCACCTAATCGCTATTCGTCGTCAAACCATGTTCGCGAACGTACAGGGGTGCATGTCTTCGTGCGGTTTCATAATTAAACTTATTTGTATAACATATGTGAACGGAAGCACGACTACAAGTACATTTATGCCACCGTTTCCATGGTCCTCACTCGATGTTAAGAGCAAGGTGACAAATACATGGTTGAAAAAACACTATCACGGTCTCAATTAGAATGATGATAATGTGGGATATGATAAAATAAGCGATGTACTTACCTCTATGTTGGCAGCAGAGGCAGATGGTGTAGTCTTCGTGGCTGGTTCCGAGCAGATGCGATTGTTTCTTACCCAGTGAAGCACGAACGCATGCGATGTGCAGACAGAGTATGAATGTCCCTCTTTGTATACAATTAATTCTCGGTACATGACGAAGCACGAGTGTAGAGAGTGTAAACTAGGTCGGTCATGCGCCTGCATAAGTGCGCTACTACTGAGGACTTGGGCTATGGAGAGCCAAGGGGGGTGAGCCAATAGCATGTATGTGTCTTCTAAGGACGTGGTAGAGGAAACAAAATAAATACTTGTCCATTGCAGAGGTTAAACCATAGTACTCGTGACCAACCCTCGCATGCTTCTCTCTCTCAATATTGACGGGCTTCTAGCAAAGTTGAACGGAGGTACACCGTACAGGGCATTGTCGGACCTGGTGATCAGCAAGAAGTATGTAGCAGCAGACTTTCGCCGGGCAGAGACAACACACGGGAAGTGTGTCAACTATTTAATGTATGGTGACTTTCGAGAACGGCTACAGTCTAAATATGTTCAGTTAATCACAGAGAGTGATATGCTGACACTGAAATGGGGAAAACAGTCCACATTGCATATGCAGGCATCAAAGCTAATGGCAACGTGAAAACAATGTATATGCTAGAGTTTTCATAATGTGGATGTGTTCGTCTAGTCTCTCACTCTCTCTCTCTCTCTCTCTCTCTCTCTCTCTCTCTCTCTCTCTCTCTCTCTCTCTCTGTCTCTCTCTCACCATGTATGTAGCATTCAATCCACTTAACGCAGATAAGTACGCAGATGTTACAATCGGCTTCCGACATATTCACTTCAATCCTCCTGGACTGATGGAGCAAGTGGAAAGCTATACTGGACTGGAACATTGGATATCTCAAAACGAAGAGGAATGCTTCGTCCTCTACTTAACACCATGCAGTGTGATTGCGTGTCCGGTGCACTACCTACATCCGAACACGGAACTGACTTGTACCGCGACCACTTTGCTAGAATGCGCAAACGAAGAGAATAGACATCAGGTGTGGTTGGCCCAATCAATTGCATATGAACTGAACCATCCCGACAGCAGTGTAATTACTCGCTGGACTGAGACGTGTACCGGTGAGCATCATACGCCGGTCATGACGCATGGCGCAATGATATGGACTGCAATGTCTTTTCCCCTGACATGTGAGGTGTATTTGGCTACAAGAATGTGAGTATGTCCCTCGTATAAGAAGCAGCAGACATTACATCGAGCTCGCAGTCATCGCCAGTGCAGTCTTCAGGAGACAACACCACGAACAATATGTCCGAGAAACGCCAATGTGTGCAGTTCCAGCCAGAACATTCAAACTCCTACACCCGCCATTATGTTGGATATAGAAGAGTTGTATTTAAACCAGAGTTTGCCTGCGAACAAGTACAGATATACGATGGCGAAAATAATTTATGAGGTTACCACGATGCTTGGGATGAATTTCACAGCGAGGTTCTGTCATGCTACAAGTACGAAAGGTGCGATGTTGCTAATCTACGTCCGAACACTCGTCTACCTACATGCAGCCACATTCTAGCACTGCAAGCAGAATTTGATGATATTACCGAAATGCAACGCGAGAACAGAAAAGTGGAATTCGCCCTGAGCAACAAAGATGATGGCTCAATCTGCAGATGGACGGAAGAGTGTATAGGTCACATACATACTTCAACACAAGAAGCCTGCTGCAGGAAATGGATTCTACCATGTTCAGTTAAAGTATGCAGCGTATTTAAGTGAAAAAACTTACCTTACATGTGTACAGTACAACTTTAACATGGCTGTCGACGACGAAGCTTCGGTCCAGGGCGAGCTTAGATGTCGCAGCAGGTGTTGGTGTATGGAGACTGTCTGTGTTCTTCTTGAACGCTTGCTAGCGCTGTTAGCGGAGGTTTTAAATAGCTGCAACGCCACATACTTAACAGCGCTATATAAGACTCACGTATCCTGCTCGTCACCACCACTACTACTACTGTGCTGAAGATGAGTGCACCATTCCACTCAGAGGCTGCCTACACCAGCGTGACACCAGGCCATGCTTGTGTCACATACGATGTCGGGAAGAGTCGTATGTATAGTGAGAACTGTAATGGCTTGAAACATTGGATTTTAGCTCATAATCCACAAATGTTTGAGCGAAGCCAGCAGCTGGGAGAGTGCACTTAGCCTGGGAGGTGTACTGTATACAACATGAGGGAGGACACGCCTGATACCTTACAGTTGAGACGAGGTGGAGACACACGCATTGTTGAAGGATGCAATAAGCTATCACCTCACCAATCTGCCTGGTTCACTGCCTAACAACACAATTAACGAGCATGACTTCTCCACGGAAGATATCACCAGGCCGCCCAACTCTCCGGCTGCTCAGCTACCTGACGCCCCGATGTCACCTACTGCTCCACAGCTGCCTGATGCCTCGGCTGCTGCTGTCCAGCTGCCTGACGCCACGACTACTGTCTCCCCGACTGTGACACCGGGTCGTAAGAGGACTGCGAAGGCAGGGGTATCTCCAGACGTTAGTGAGAAGGCTGAAACATCACGAAGACGGCCTCGAGTCGCTCGCAGGTGGCGAAGGGACGCCAAGTCGGCCAGCACCGAGCCTACAATATGTCCAGCGTGTGGTCTGATACCATCCAGGCACCTGCCACTGCCAGACATTGGATCGATACCTGCCAACGAGGTGGAATACTATCTGAAACGAGTAATGTGTGAATTAATAGTTGTATTATAAAGGTTTTATCTGTAGTGTGTGTGTGTAATTTAGAGAGAGAGAGAGAGAGAGAGAGAGAGAGAGAGAGAGAGAGAGAGAAACATAATGTTTTTTGGTTTGCAATGTTTTGATCAGTGTTATTTCTGTAGTAGTGAACGTAATGTTTTCAGGAAAGCGCACAATCATTGTGGTTAACTCAAACTCTCAGTCCTCATATCTGTAGAGAGAGAGAGAGAGAGAGAGAGAGAGAGAGAGAGAGAGAGAGAGAGAGAGAGACGAATGTAATGTTTTCAAGTAAGCGCACATTATTATTGTGGTTCAGTCAACATGGCTGTAGTGAAAGAGAGAGAGAGAGAGAGAGAGAGAAAGAGAGAGAGAGAGAGAGATGAATCTAATGTTTTCAAGTAATCACACACAACATAATTGTTTTAAATTAATCACGTCTGAATAACAGATTGTGAATTCATAGACACCATGTTTAATACAAAGCGATAGCAAAATTGTATGTAAAAAAACCACGAGTATGTTTAATGTAAATATCACTAATTCTGTGCATCACTGCAAAAGTAACTATTATGTGTAAAATGTATTACGAAGCTGATAAGATTTGTATGTGTGCAAAATAAAATGTATACATATTTGTAACCAATACGTATGATCTTTATTTACCCGATTGTCATTATAGTAATAACATGTATATGAAAAATGTAATGTTTACTTTCCCTTAAAAAAAAAATATAAAAAAAAAACTGGTAGTAGTCACTGTACTTCTCGTTTGCTAACTGCAGGAGCTCAAATCATAAATAAGAAAATTGTAACCGTCTGAGGTGACAAGTTATTTTCTTAATTCCTTATATTGACAGTAAAGGTAACATACAAAATAATGCTGCTTGCTTTTCCTAATCAGTATTCTCTGTACGCAAATGTTATGGAGTCATATAAGTTCCTTCAGCCGAAGAGAGAGAGAGAGAGAGAGGGAGGGAGAGAGAGGGAGAGAGAGAGTGTGTGTGTGTGTGTGTGTGTGGGCACCAGTAAGTAAAACGACTGGATGTAACAAAATAGCTCAAACGAGCAAGAGAAGAGAGCGAGAGAGAGAGAGAGAGAGAGCGAGAGAGAGAGTGGCGGAAGTACCACATGTACACTGTAGCATACGAGCAAAGCCGGATGTACTCTGTGAATACAAACTGTACCCACTAGAGACGATGCGTGTGTGTCAGCGAGCCACGGGCCCACTCGTCAACTGATATAGAATACTAACGGCAGGTATGGGCGCCGTAATGTGGCCTGGTCTCGGCCGTGCACCCAGCCGCGCTCGCAGTCCGAATATGGTATGAGGACAATAATAAGTTATGTTGGCGTCGTAATATCGCCGGCTCTCGTGGCCGGGTGGACAGCTTGTACTCACGCACGTAGACTGAGAACAACAAGTTACGCTCGCCCCGAGCGGGGTAGAACGTGGCCAAGTCGGGATGTGCTACTTAGGTAGGAAGCGCCGCCGCATATAAAAGGTCTCCCACCGCCCTGCGTCTAATCACTTGTCATCTGGCATCTGACCTGTTCGCATCGTGCTCGTCTGATCCAACGAGTTAAGCTGTCGTGGGATGAACATCGTGCTCGTGGCTGCTCGCTCGCTGGGAACTGCTCGCGACTTGAGGACCAGCGAAAGCGAGGTTCATCTGCGAGTGCGATGGGACCATGGTAGCTTGGGTGCGGCGACTATCCACAACTCGTCGCGTCCCCAGGTGGTGGATAGGGAATCCCCAGGCTCTGGAGTGGCTGGAAATAATAAAATACCAGCCCGCGAACCAACTGGCCGTTGCGAGAGCGCCGTCGTCGTGGACGTCAGGAACCTGGGCAGCTCAGTACGAGACGGCGAAACGCATCTCCTGGAGGTGGCCCAACGATCAAGGCGGGGAGGAGGATCTCGAGGTGCTGAAAAATGCGAAGTGTAGCGATCCTCACTGCTGTATTCTGCGGACTGCCGACTGCGGGTCCGTGATGAATGGATTGGAACGCATCGGACCTTGGAAGCACCCCGACGTCAGCCTCTACTCCTGGGCCAGCGGATTTGCCACCACCACTGGTAGGCCCCGGATGTCTCGCTTTTCGCAGACCGACGGGCTATTTTGGAGAGAGGGGAGGGGGTGGCTCCCCGAAAGAACTCTCCACACCTTCATTCATGGGTTGGAGATCCTGGTATCGGAGAGGAAGGGCGAAGATTGAGTCGGTGTCATAACTGAACTGTCTAGTTTTCCGACGGACTCGACGAGAAGCAGGGGGACCTCCGCATCATCAGTTGCTTCCGGTACTGCAGTGCTGGTTCGCCTGCATAGCAGTATTGACAGTAGCTCAACTTCAAGGGTGCGTGCGCTCACACGATTACTGGCATCGGCGCGGGGGCTGTTCTGAACCCCGCAATACACACCAGCTGCGATCTCATTCCATTTCACCCCGCATCAAACCAACAGAAGTCTTTCTTCCAGAATTAACCAATACCCTACTTTATCCAGTACTAATCCAGTTAAAAGGAATTATTTTATCCTCCGCGACTGTCGGATTGATTTTCCACGACCCTCTCCGCTTTGCCTGGTTTGCTATGCTCTTCCATATAGACCCTTCTTCTTTCGAGATGTGCACATGGCTACAAGTGCGGCCATGGCACCAGACAACCCTGCTATAGCCGCGATGCATGCGCCCTTTTACCAAATAAACCTGTCCTAAGGTGTATAGGGCTTGCCCTGAGACGCATGCCATTCTCCAACCGACTTAGCCACTAACATGCACGCCAGAGGGCATACAGAACAGTGAAGGTGCTCACGCTGGCGTAGCGGGATTATGGGGCTCGCCAGAAATAAAATCGTCTGTTCCATACGCTGTGTTCGTTGACTCCAGCCATCGTTAGCAGTACTAACCTATCCTACGTTTGAGGTTAGTGAATATTATCATATAGTGAACTATATACTATTCGTGGTAAAGTGAGCACATTTTTTTTAAAAGCCGCCTCTCATTTGGAATTAATGTCAATAAATATATATTTCTGAAAGTTCCCACATTTTGAAAGGCTCTCGAATTTGGAATAATAGTCAATAAATATATATTTCATTTTAACCTTAGTCAGTAATTTCTGTGTGCTGCAGAATATGTTTATTACTTACAGAGGTGGTTAATCAATAGAAGTAACTAGTATGTCAAAAAAAGTGTTCACTTACTGTGATCAGCCCGTACCTCCTAACGTTATAAGCTGTTAACGTAAAAATTATCACTTTTTTATTAGTCGTTAAGATATCCAACGTTTTTACCGACGCAAATTTCATTCAGCACATATGTTAAAAATATATATACGGGGAGACACGGAGCAGTGACTATTTGTCGTAAGGATGATTTCAAGTGTCCACGTAATAATGAACAGCCTGTATGTGTATGGTGAGGCTAGTAATAGCGAGAGACCGTTATATTAGAAAGTTTGACGCCCCACTTGCCACAGTCGTCCTCCAGCAAGTTCTTCTTGTACAATAAAGTCACATACCAATGCGAGCGCGATGTTTAGTTCGTTCACGCTACGTAACATTTCCTAAATAAGAATTTAATGAGAGTATGCCATTTCTCTTCACAAGGTTTTGCTTACTCCACATGACTTCCACCAAGGCGATCCTGGTTCTTTCCCCTGCGGAGTTGCTCTCGTCTTTCGCATGTGCTGGACGAAGCCGCAGGTCTGTACTATAGTTTTTCCACAGTCCTTTAATTGCGGACTCGCTCTATACTCACCTCGCTTCACCCTCATCGGCTCTCAAGACCTCGATGTTAAGAGCCGTCGAAATCAGTTACTTTACACACACTTCAAGTCAAAACCATGTTGAAATAATAATGCTCTGTATGTGTACGGTTCGGCTATTGTCATAACTTTAAAAAAATATATTAGTTCTTATAACTAAATATCGATTTTACGAATTCAATAGCGAGGTGTTTCAGAATAAAGTTTAAAGTAACCTAGCATTAACTATGACAGATGTTATTCTTGTTTGTGTGCGGAAGAGAACACGGCCTTCGCGCGCGCGAATGTCGGAGAGGCGTGACACGCACTTGGCAATTCGATGATGACATAGGGTTGGCAATGTAATGGAATGACGCTCGGAGACAGAGAGTGGAAGGACACTGAGAGAACCTATTTTTGTACTCTCTTCCCTATACTAAGTACATGTGTTTGGCATTGTGTTTCCCATCAGTAGTTTACATTGCCACAGATTACCTCCTGGTCGCCGCTTGACGTCGAGCTGCCTTCCGCGCGTTCCGTCAACCAGTGGAGAAGTTCGTCAACGTCGGGTGTTTTATCTACTATCAAGATGGATTCTGCTAGTTCTTCTTTACCATCAACATCATCATCTCAATCATTTTCTTCCGCGTCATCCCATACTGACACTAACACACCTATGATGCGTCCACTGGCAATACAGTGCAGATTTCGTGATCGGGTGTTTGCCGATCGCTCGAATGGTTTGCGCCACGAGCGTAATTGTAAGCTCAACTCCTATCGAGAGGTGCCACAACACATGTGCGATATGTGTGGTTTACTCGCGCAGGCGACCTTACCACTCGCCTAGCTAGATGCGTTGAAGCAGTCAGACATAGTGCTTCAACCCATTGTAAATTCTGTAATTAGATATTCACCCAAGCTTAGTATGCTACACGCCATGAGCACAGTTGTTGGGTGAACTCCGATGCTAAATCACTGGAGTGTGGGACCTGTGGGGGGCAATTTACAAGGGCCGACAATCTTCGGGCTCATAGTGCCAAGTGTATTGGTTTCACTGCCCCACCGCCGGCGAAACGCGCCCACCTAGTTTCCCAGCCAGGGCCGTCCTCCGCTCCACAGGCCCGTCCACACCTTGCGGCACAGCTTTCAGGGGCGACTTACGTACATATGTTGCCGTGAATACAGGTGCAATAGCCAAAGATATTTGCAGCAAAACCTTGTCAACCAACTGACAGCAGAGGTTAATGACAATGGCAACATCATTTTTAATTTTTGGCTTGATTGTTTGTACGGGAGGCCCGAGCCTCATGATGAAGAAACAGACTTGAGAGCATTCAAGTCAAGGAATGTATCATTATTTAATGCCTCCGATGTGGAAGGAGCCGTTGCCTCGGCAATAAGAAAGATCTGCCAGGAAGCGGATGAATACCAGGGCAAGGGAAGCGGATGGTCACTTACCGCAGTCAACGGACTCCAGCTGCGTATAAGCAAGCTGGATCCGTCGAGGCCATCGTCATGGATTGATTTGCCTGCATCCATCAAGGCGAAGAAGGCATTCATTAACCCGAAGAATAATGATGCGGAATGTTTCAAGTGGGCCGTTCTTGCTAGGTTTGTGGAAGGCGGAGACTGCCAGCGCGTAAACCGATGCTACCATGACCTGGAAGGGAAATTTAATTTTTATTGTATCACCTTCCCAACACCCGCCCCCCTGAAACAGATTGGGGCTTTTGCAAGGCGCAACCCTGGTACGTCCGTTAACGTATGCTCTGGATTATGAGCAGAAATTAATACTTGTGCGTGTCGACAAGGAAGAAAAGAACGAGCATTTTGACCTGCTGCTCGTGTCCGATGACACAAACAGTCATTATACATATGTAACAGACATGTACCGACTCGTTCGCTCCCACGTTACTACTCATAAAGGAAGTATACATATCTGCAAGCGGTGCTTCATGCATTACGACGATCAACCGAGAGTATCGGGGCTGACGGGTCTGTAGTGTCTTGAGCAGCACAAACAATACTGTAACACACATGCTGCAGCCCGAGCGGAAATGCCCAAGACCTCGCCAGATGGGAGTCCTAGCGTCATGAAATTCAAGAACTACCAAAATGCGGACAAGTTACCCATCGTAGTATATGCAGATATCAAGGCTTTATTAAAACCCATTGCCACCTTTTTACTGAACCCTACCAATGTGTATGCGTATACTTACCAGCAGTATGAGACACACAGTTACTACCTGTGTGACCATTTCGATAATGACCTGATGCCGGCACACCTCACTGACTCGCTACCGACCAGGCCGGAGATGTATGTAGGTAAGGACGCAGGTAAGTACTTTACTGAGGCGATAATGTACATAGGTAATAAGGTGAAATATATTTACAACACATGCGGACCTATGAGTCCTCTAACACCAATTCAGCAAGCATTGTACTACCAGACGAGATAATGTGTGTATTGCAATACTGTATTTACCGAGTCAAATTATAGAGTAAGAGACAATAATCATTTTATGGGACAGTACATTGGCGCATCATGTAACCAATGCTATATTCTGTGCCGCCGCCCGAAGAAGCTGGTAGTATTTCTCCATAATCTAACCTATGAGGAACATTTCATTCTTAAAGAGCTGGCTTAAGATACACAGGATATTTTCATCATCCCACATAGCGAGGAAAAAATGATTACATTTACGAAACAGCTAGGTGACCGCTTCGCAGTTCAGTTCTTGGACACATATCGCTTTATGGCCACTAGTCTTGCCTCACTGGCGCAAAATCTGCCAGAAGACAAGTTCACTAGTAGGAGGCAATTTTACACCCCAGAACAGTTCCCTCTGGTGGTGCGTAAGGGAGTAATCCCGTATGATTATGTGTCCAAACTCGATACATTGAAAGAGACACAACTCCCATCGCAACAAGAATTTTATAACCACCTCACCAACAGTTAAATAACCAGCGAGGACTATGCACATGCACAAGCAGTATGGGACGAATTCAGTTGCGAGACACTTGATACGTACAGCAGCATATATTTAATGGTCGATGTCCTACTTTTGACAGACATATTTGAGAATTTTCGTCACATCTGTTTATAAACGTACCAGCTCGACTGCGCTCGCTATGTAAGCCTCCCAGGGTTCTCATTCGACGCCATGCTACGAATGACAAAGGTAGAACTCGAGCTGCTGGGGGACTATGATATGTACCTAGTCCTTGAGTCGGCCATCAGGGGAGGTGTTTCACAGTATATGCTGCGTCACTGTGTCGCCAACAACCGGTACATGGAGGGGGAGCATGATACCGGCAAGCCTGATACATACTTGCAATACGTGGGTGCGAACAACCTCTACGGATGGGCAATGAGCCAGCCATTGCCACGTTGTGATTTTAAGTTGATTGAAACAAACATCGATGTCATGTCATGACGATGGTAATGTTGACTACATCCTAGAGATTGACATCACATATCCCACAGCCCTGCATCACGACCACAGGGACCTACCCTTCTTCCCCCTTAACCGGTGTCCCCGAGACTCAAAACAGAAGAAGCTTACTACAACGCTCGAGAATAAGATGCATTACGTAATTCACTATACAACATTGAAACAGGCAAAATATCACGGACTCTAGGTAACGAACATTCACCGAGTCCTTACATTCGAGCAGTCACCCTGGTTGAAATCCTATATCGATCTCAATAATGAAAAGAGAAAGGCCGCCAGCAACAATTTCGAACGCGATTTCATCAAGCTTGCCAACAACTCCGTGTTTGCGAAGCTAATGGAGAATAAGCGGAAGCGTCAAAGTATGGAGCTGGTGTGCCGCGAGCAGAGGCTTAGGAAACTCGTGATGAAACCAGTACATAAGGAGACAACTATTTACCACGAGAAACTTACCCTGGTACAACTTGAAAAGGAATATATTTTATTCGATAAACCCATATATGCAGAGTTCTCTGTCCACGACCTCTCCAAAACTGTAATGTATAGATTCCATTATGATGTTGTGAGACGGTGATATGGTGATCGCTGTACTCTAATATTTAAAGATACTAATAGCATCATAAATTCTTTTCGCACGGAGGATTTTTACCGGGACCTAGCGGCCAATCCCGTGTTTAGTTCAGAGTTTGATACGCCCTGCTACCTCGCCGATCATCCCTGCTAATCCCCGACCAATGCCAAAGTGTTGGGGAAGTTCAAGGATGAGTGCGGGGAAGCTATTATTACTGTATTTGTTGGGCCCCGTGTGAAACTATATAGTTATAAATGTAAGGGTAAAGTGGTTAAGAAGGTCAAGGGAGTGCAGAAATGCGTAGTTAAAAACAAAATACTCGTTGAAGATTATAAGTGTGTCCTGCAACAACAGTGTACGGAGTGCGTTAATGTACACACCATCCGCTTCCATCAACATGTCCTATGCAGTAAATGCACCAATAAGTTATCACTCACATGGAAGGACGATAAGAGACGCATACTGGACGATGGAATTCATACTGTACATTATGGTTATAATGATTAAATTATGTCTATCGTACACACCACTGGGGCAGCCATGTATAATTATACATGTGTCTGTCCCCGGGAGAGCACCGGGTCGGGATGCGGAGTAGATGTAGTTCCTCACCCCGGGATTGTAGAAGTAGAAGCGCTTCCAATCTCATCTCCCACAACAAATGTATGTGCGTGTTGTCCGATGGCCCCAACCCCCACTCCAGTAAGCACATGTCAGTCGTGTCTACATTCAGATTTGTTTTTTTTTACCATCAGCATAAGTTAGTTATGTTGTTTCTACACTCATTTATAATAAGTTACTTATTTTTAGATGGATGCTAAGCGCAAAAAATCCGTGCCGATTACATACATATAGTTCCATATGGCTAACGAGAGCAATGCATGTACTCATACACACACACACTGGGGCAGGCATGTATAATTATATATGTGTCTGTCCCCGGAAGAGCAACCGGGTAGGGATGTGGAGTAAACGCAGCTCCTCGCCCCGGGATTGAAGAAGCACAAGCGCTTCCAATCCCCTCTCCCACAACGAATGTATGTGCTAGCCCACACTATAGTAAACGCATGTCAATCGGTCACCTTGTTTCCCATCGGTATATGTTGTTTCTACAAAGAATCATACTTGTTTCTGCAATTAATCATACTGGTTTCTACAATCATACTTTTTCCAAAATTATACCTTTTTTTCTAAATTTATACTTGTTTTTACCATTTGTACTTGTTTTTACAATCATTTATACATGTTTCTACAATCGTTCGTATTAGTTGGTTAAGACAGTTCTTCGTTTCTATAATTGTTCATACCTCTTTCTACATTCCCTTAGCTCTCACTCTCCAATGATCCAGGTGACTATTCCAGGGAAGTTTACTTCGGTGGCTTATGGTAAGTGGTGGGGGGGGGGGGGTACAATGTTTGACTAGGAGAGTGTTTCTACAATCGTTCATACTTGTTGCTACAATCTATCATACTGGTTTATACAATCATTCTACAATCATCCACAATTCTGTTGCTATAAACTATCATACTTGTTTACACAATCATTCAACAATCCTTCGTATCGGTTTCTACCATAATTTAAACATGTTTCTACAATCGTTCATACCTGTTGCTACAGTCTATCATATTTGTTTATACAATCATACACATTTCTACAATCGTTCATACCTGTTTCTACAATCTAACGTACTTGTTTCTTCAACCCTTCATACTGGGTCCTACAATCGCTCATACTGATTTCTACAATCGTTCATACTGGTTTATACAACCGTTCAATACAGTTTATACATTAATTCAAAATAAAATATGGTGACTGACTGATACATATGGTGACTGACTGATACCACACGCAGTAAAAAACTACCATTCTGTAGCATATGTAATTGTTGCTGTTGTCGGTGACACGTTATCTCTAGACGTGTTACTGCTGTGATACATGTACTAATTATTTCACATAAATACTTAACATCTTTGTTATTACACATTCGAGAAATATATTAAATTGAGCCCTGACCCACGATTACCTGCTGACCTATTATGTTAGTATTCATCCTCGCGATGTAATTACAAATATCGACAGCCTAGCTTGAAGTGTTTTCAGCGACATAGGTTTTCATTACCCCGCTAAATACATTCTCGACCTCCACAAAGCCGTATTCATTAGACTCACCAGCGCCCATGATAATGGCTGGACGACGAAATCGCCCACGCGTAGAAAAAAACCGCATTCTGTAGCACCTGTAAGAGATGCTGTTGACGCTGACACATTATCGTCAGGTGTGTTACTGCTATGATACATAAACTATATCACATACATACTCAGCACCTTTGTTATTCCACTCATATATCTCAGTGATTTCACACACCCATGGGATTTGGCGTCTATATTGAGTCTGCGACCTGGGAGAGCCAATTCCTGGGTGACTGAATGCTTATCCCAGCAAGGTTATGGATGTGAAATGGTATTTGTATAAACCTGCACTGTATCAGTATGTGTGTTCGTATCATACGTGTATTTATACTCATTACTGTGTTATCCCCCTCTTTCCTCTTCCTCTATCTATTCTATTTTATTGATCTTTGGCTGTCTCACCTTTCCTGTGCGTTCAAACATCCGCTTAGTTTTTCGTTCTTTATGTGGGGAGTTTTCTTTTTTCTGCTTCGTAAACCACCTGTACACTATGCTTTCGACGCCACCGATGTGTTTTACCCTTGTTTGCATGTAAGGAGAAAAAAACAGTAAACAATAGTGGTTGCATCGGGAACGTAGTACATTGCCCCGGTTTCAAGAAGTCCAGGAGCCGTCCGCATCGTTATACCATGTAGACGGCAAGTGTGAGAGAGAAGCCAGGTACGTATCATTTATCCTACTACTTGATCTAGTGAATTAAATAAATTTTTTGTGTACTATTGAGTCCGTGAAACAAATTTATTGTTTACTATATATACATAATTAATCACATATCAATATTTTTTGTATGTGTAAGATGTTCAGTGCCTTGTGAGCATGTGTCTGCATGCAGGTTCTTTGGTGTACATGCAATGATAATAGTTTTTCCACGATTAAAAGTCTGTCTGGCGAGTGCGCATTCTCTTGTATCTGTCTCATTCCACTTCTATCGGTACACATGCGATGGTAGTCTTGTGGTTAGCACGGAACGAAACCACACGACTCCAGCATTTTTTGAGTTCACAATTAAGATAAATTATCAGCGCTCTTGGAGGACGATTAGCGAACACAAGATGGCCGCCAGTGCTCCTAGCTGCCACCAGTGGAACTTCACTCTGGTGACGAGTGCGAGAATCAAAGATGGCCACAAGCACACACTCTAGTGGCCGATGTGGGAATAAAAAATGTACGGCAAACAATATGACCGCCTCCAGCAGACCATGGTCGCCACCAACAGACGACAAACGAGATGGAAGGAGAAAAACCCCTCCGGTAATGAGAGAGAGAACGAAGGAAGAGAGAGAATGAAGGAAGAGAGAGAGAGAGAGAACGAAGGAAGAGAGAGGGAAAAGTGGAATGCAAAAGAAATAAAACTTGGGAGGACCCCGAGTAAACCCTCGATAATGGAATGCAAGAACAGGAAGTGAAAACAAACATGTATGTCATTGGAGACAAATACAAGAGCAGGAAAATACATTGTAATGGCTGACAAGATGGCTGACTACTTACTGGCTTACAAAATTGCCGCCAAGGTGCTGAGTAACAAGATGGCCGACTGCATACTGGCTGACAATATGGCCACCACCCCCAAAAATAATGGTAGAGCAGGAATTCCGCACGATGTCATCCAAGATGGCCGCCGCCAGTCCGGTGGCAGGCGCCACTTGCGCCAACCTCCCGTTTACTATACTACAGTTGCCGGCCAGTGGAGTGGTAAAAGACTTTCATATTGATGACTGGAGCTCAGTTGAGTTGAGCTCTGATGGAGAGTGTTTGTGTATGGATGTTTTGTACTTAGAAATTGTTCTTTGGGATATGTAATAATGCAATTCTTCAATTAAATATTTCAATACGTGATTAAATATTTCATGGCTGCATATACAAGTGCATACACTCTCTGCAGATCCAAGTGAACATAGAAAGTTATTGAACTATTAAAACTATCTAAATAAACTTATCTAATTATGTATTCATTGCGTGATTCAGTGAGCTATTCACACATCCTAGCACTATGCAACTACGTTCCCCTCCCTGCCTATCACTCATTTGTGGTCGAGTTGCTCTAAATAAAAATGCATTTCCCCTTACATCCTTCTAAATCCATACCCTCTTTGCGCAAATAAAATATAAGTACCTTTTCTAACACCCGCCCGCTGCAAGTACAGCCTAGTGGGCACACATCCCACGATGCCCCGCCAAAACATCCACACAAATCTCTTGCACTCACACAGGGTTTTGGGGGACGGAGAAGTAAATGTGCAATTGAAATTACAATATGTAATTGCACATGCAAATGCATCTGCAATTAAACATGCAACTGTATGTGCTAAAGCATCAGGGGGTGGGGGGGAGGAGTAAATGAAACTGCATCGCCGCCAGTTTGAATAAATTATGGCCTAGTAGTTGTCTGTATGGGTTGTCTGTATAGGTGAAGACGGGGAACCAGTCACACAAAACACCACTATGGGTGGTTTAGAACCACCAGTCAACG
The DNA here is from genome assembly GCA_029891345.1 of Dryococelus australis. Taxonomy (NCBI): domain Eukaryota; kingdom Metazoa; phylum Arthropoda; class Insecta; order Phasmatodea; family Phasmatidae; genus Dryococelus; species Dryococelus australis. The sequence continues at coordinate 160,557,086 of CM056994.1, read as the reverse complement.
CCTCAAGGAGGACGAGGTGAAAGGGGACAGGGTAAGATGCATTTTTGTGCAAAGACCATTATGCAAGGAGTCAATAGAGATCAAAATGTGCCAGTAAATACCCGGTAGCTCTACTTAAATAAGTTTTATTTTCTTACGAAAAATTCAGTATCCAGTAATATTATGTTGAATGGCGTAATTGTATAGTCTAAGTACCTTTATAGATTATCGACCTCTCTCAACATTAATATTGGGATGGGGTAGCTATATGAACCGAACAATAAGCAGGGCTGCCACATGTTATATTACAATTTCATGCAGCAATGCATGGAATGGAATTACCGAAGGGGCATTACCGCTCCTCCTCCGGCAGGAAAGGTCAGTGCTATTCATGATTTATTGTCATATATGATAAGTTGACAGCCAAATGACAGCGCGGTGATGGAATCTGTGGTTTGTCACTGCCTTACGTAGTATTAAGGCGTGCCACTTAAAACATTTCAAGGGTCGTTACCGGTAACCGAACCCATAACTCCCGTGTTGAAGGTTCAAAAACGTGACACACTATTCCATACCACGCAGGAAGTTTAGTTTTGATTTCAACAATACAAACAACTTGTTTGGAATAGACTCTGAATGACAGGAAAGGTACTTCATTGTTTCTGCATACCTGCAATCTGCCTCTTCTTTTGACCATTTACGATTGCCTGCACTTCCAGCAGATATCACAAGCATTTGCGATTCTTATGTAACGTTTCACCAGTGTCAGGTTACATCTCCGGCAATTCTAATGCCCTTTTTAACTTTGCCGCTGACATTCGTTTATTGTTATGTGTGATTACGACAGTATTCATATCCAGCCACCGTAAACAGGTGAAGAGAATGGGTACAAATAAATTAATACACTAGCTTCCCAGGTTAAGTTTTCTGCTTGTGGAACCAAATTTACTATAAGAACTTCTCCTTCTTGCTGCCTTTAAGAGTATCTCTGAAACAACTGAAAGATTAACATATGTTAGTTGAATGATTATGCCAATTTGGGGCCAATGGGACCGGAGACCCAAGCACAGAGCTGTTCCTGCTGTCATTCCGATCGGCCGGCAAACATCTTGCAAACAGTAACATTGGACCATTGACCTTTGACCTTTGATCTATGACCGTTGAGCTTTGAAATTGTATGTATCACCTTTGACTCCAGAAATATAAGAAAATAAAAAATAAAAAAATTTAAATTTAAAAATAAAAAAATTAAAAAAAACTCCAAAAAATTAAAATAAATTAATGTTCTATAAGTAAACTATTAAAATTATTATTAAAAAATTAAAATTTATTTCGTAATTAGTCCGTAGTGGTATATAGTTCCTCCGAGGACATCAGGCTGCAGTGTGAGGTGCGAGGTGCCATGGTCACATGGCCACCATGTTGGAAATCTCCCGTTTTTTTCCAAAAATCGTTCATTTTCGCACAAAATCGTACGCTTCACACAAAAAATTCTTATAATTACCCTTTTTTTCCAACAAATTTTCCATTTTTCCCTAAAATTTTCTTATTTTTCCCTAAAAAAATTTCCATTATTCCCTAAAAAGAGCTTGCTCCTAATTGCAGGAACGTAACTCCTCAATGCGGGTAAGATATCAGAAACTCACAGCATAATAAGGAATCCATAAAAATAGAAATTATTTAAATAAATAATTTTTATAAAATTAAACATGTATTTATAATTAAACAATTTAGAGGCGTAAGTATTAACTGTTATATATCACCGGACTCGTCTTTTCACGACACATGCGAACACGATATCATAATAAAATCATTTAAATAAATCATTTGTTTACTTTAAATCTTTTGAGTTTAAAATTCAAAGACATAAGTTTCAAGTGTTGCATATCACCAGACTCGTCTTTTCAAGGTGCATGCGATCGTGATATCATACCACCATCCTGCCTTGTTTTTTCCATGCTCTATCATTCCATGCTGTCTCTCTCTTTCTCTCTTTAATTTATCTTTATTTCTTCTATTCTATATTCTCTCCTGCCGCCCTCATTCAATATCTTTCTCTTATCCTATCCCTTTCTCTCCTTTCTCTTTCTCTGTATCTCTCCTTCGTTTCTCTCTCTCTTTCTCGTATTCCATCCCTTTCTCCCTCTCGTTCGTTTCTCTCTCATTCACTCGTTTTATCTCTTGTCTCTCTTTCTTTTTCTCTTCCGTTCCTCTCTCTTTCTCTTATTCCATCTATCTCATACTATCTCCTCTGTTGCCTCCTTCATTCAAGATCTTCCTCTCTCTTTCTCTTATTACATCCCTTTCTCCTTTCTTTCGTTTCTCTCTCATTCTCTCATTCCATATCTTGTCTCTCTTTCTCTCTATCGTTTCCCTCTTCCTCCCCGAGGGTTTTCTCCGAGTGCTCCCATTTTTGTTGTTTCATTCTCTTTCCTTTCTCTCATGTCTCTCTCATTCGTCCGACCCAACTACTCACACTAGGGGCGTATTCGCCATGAATGCAGTGCAAGCTGTGCATGCTATAATGAAATTCAAACACGGACATTTTTCTTAACCATAAACTTCTCATTTTTTTAAATTAAAAATAAATTATCGTTTCCTCGCTACACATGGGACTGGGTTGCACGCCTCAGGCTAATAGTTACTCAAAAATTCGCGGCAAGGCGCTGACGGGAGGCGCGCGTAGTGGGTGTTTTCGATAATCGATCGTAATGGTTCCCTGAAACGCCAGGGCACTGTGGTATTCTCTACATTATTTCAGCTGGTGTGACGTCACAACAAGCTTGCTTGAAATGTGGCAAATGCATGCACAAGGTGACATTGCGTGCTAGCGAGCGAGTTTATATAGTTATATGCAATATTTAGTGATTGATTGTTGGCGTGTTATACTTTAACATTTGAATTAGCATTTTAAACAGTAGTTTCGCAAGATGAATAGTGACTGTTAAAGTGATACTGTAATAAGTTTGTTTAATAAGTCGTTTCTGCTAACGGTAAATGTTCCAATGGAAATAATTCATGAAAACATAAAACTTAAAAGTAAATTATGTTTTATGAACATTTAGATATAATTATAAAGAAATAATTTTAAACGTTTGAACTTTAAATTTAAAATTATTTGATTTAACCTGCGAATCTCGCTATTTGACACCTGAATTTATTATTTTACTTTCTCTCATTTGAAACATTAAAATGGTTTTCTTTAAAAATTGGCTACAATACTTTTTTTTTTAATAAATGCCTACACTAACACTACACGCTACCCTAGGAATTAAGTTTTTTTCTTTTTTCTTCATGAAGAATCTTGTCTATGATTTTTCTTAATTTAAAGTGTCAGTTACGATGTTATGTAGGGTTTCATTATGTCCAGAGATTGTGTCGACGTATTTGAGTGTGGTGATTTATATATTTCTGTACTACTTTAGTACTTAAATTTTCTTCAAGAATGCTTTTAGAATGCTTATAATGTATGGTTGTTATAGATAGCATGTTTTGGTTATATGTTTTTTTATGTCTGACTAGTATGTTTTTTTCATTGGTATGGTATCTTGGAATGGGTCAGATGGATGGAGTAACATGATGGCATTGTCTGCTGGCAAGGGCACTCTGTATGGTATTTTGTTTTTTATAGCTAGTACATCTTAATGGTATAACCTATCAGTATGACTTGGTTGTACAGTTAGTGTTTTCTATGGTTCGTATAGAGATTGTGTTGATTGTTATGGCCTCATCCATGTTCGGTTGTTTTGGCAGTATGATAAAAGTGTAGCTTCGATGGTGTGGGGAGAATTGTTTAATTGTGTGAGTCGTTTTTGTAAGAGCGAAATGGTTGACGGGATGGTTAGTTAGCATGAGATGGGCAGAATGCTGAACTGGTAAAATTGAATAGTATGATTAGATGGTATGATACAATATCTGGGAATTAAGACTGTGTGGGTGTGGTAGATTGTTAAATTAATAGTATTGACCACACAATAGTATGGTTAGAGCTTAAGATTGTTATATTTGATTGGCTGGGCTGGTGTTATGGCTTGTGTATATGTGTAACAAGTAAATTTATATGGGTTAAAATGGTAGTCAGTACAGTTAACTGTTATTATTGATCAGTAAGTATGATGAGTGGAATGTTTATATGGCATGTATTGTTAATACCATGATTGAGGTATATTAGGTAAGAGTGAATGATATGGTTTGGGCGATATTTTTTTTGTTGGTATAGTTCTCTACTATGGTGTTTAGTTGATATCTTCAGATGGTATAGTATGTTGGTATGTTGGGTTGTGTGGCTTTCGAAATTGCATGACTGAAGCAAGCTAATGTCATGGTAAAAGTTATTCAATATTTGTTTTATTACTCAGGTTTATTAGTTTATCAATATCGTTGTTAAGTCTTCAGAAGGTATGTTATCTGGTAGGTTTCATAAGATAATTTATTAGTATGGATTCCTAGCATAATTAACTGGTTTGTTGATTTATAGATTGATTTATATTACTTTCTGGTGTGCTGGATGTTTGTCATCTAGTATGTTTTGGTTGATGTTATTAATGGATGGCGTAGGGCTGGTATGAAATGAGTAATTGTTACGTTGCATATACAATGTGATCTTGGCATGACTAAAGTTTGCTGGAATTATTGTTGGTGTAGTATCCAGTACTCCTCGTCTGCAAGGTAACTCATATTTTGTTTGGTGTGTCTGAGGTGTAGTGGTCAGTATTTTTTGTTGGTGTGTATGTTTGATAGATTAGTTTATATTAATGTCTGGTGTGATATTTTGCTAGTGTGTGATGGTATTGCAAACATGTTGGACTTGAGATTTTTGGTATATGTTAGTGCATGTGGGTTGAGGTAAGCTTGAATTCTAATAAGATGTATGAGTAAATTTAGTCTGGTGTTGGATAGTTAAGCAAATATTCTCCAAAAGAATGTGATAATATATATTGAATATATGTGAATAAAATGTTTGTATAAATTCATAGTGATACTTGTATATTTTCTTTGAAACACCTATTAATTCAGTTTAAATACAAAAGTAATTCTTACTATTCATCTTTGCCAGTGTATAAGTTCGTTTTAATGTGAAAATATATGTCGTCCTCGTGTAATCTTTGCTCAGATTGAATTCATAAAGCTGACTATTGTCAGACCTGCCACTCACAAGACTGATTATTTGACCCTTGGCCCTTGACTCTTAAATTTTGACTCTTGACCGTTTACCCTTTGACCATAATTACCCCTAAATGTCTCCTAATAACCTCTAAATGAAACCCAAACGACCATTAAAAGACCCCTAAATGACCCCTTGTGATTCCTAATGGCTTCTAAATGACATCTAAATTACACCTAATAACCCCTAAATGAATCCTAAATGACGCCTAAAATATCCCTAAATAACCACTAATGACCACTATATGACCCTTAATGATCCTTAATGATCCTTAATGGCCCCTAATGACGGCTTAATTATCCCTAAAGACCTTAATGACTCCTAATGACCACTAAATAACACCTAAATGACACCTTAATGACCCCTAATGAGACATAATGACGCCTAAGTGCAGTGCCTGCAATTATAAATGCGATGCACCAAGTGCAGATTGCAGTGCCTTTGATATGTTAGGGTTGGTGAAGTTAGGTTAGGTTTACACGTCTTTCAAAAGTCCCGACATGGAGAAGAATGGGTGTGACTAAGTTAAAAATAGTCCGTGTTCTAAACAAAATGAAAAACTTTTCTAAGTTCTTACCTACATTACTAAATGTACTGGTGGGTAGATTATGTTGCTGTCGAGAGAAATGAAATATATTCAGAGTCCTGATATGGGGTTGAATGCACATAAGAATTAATTGGTTGTACAGTTACTTTGTTTGTATGGTTGATTGGTATGAACTGATCACATGTTTGGTTATTTTGGCAGTATGAAAAAAAGTATAGCTTAGATGGTGTGGGGAGAGTGATTTGTGATTCGTTTTTAATGTATAGCTAATAAAATGTGAGGGGAAAAATGTTTAGCTGGTGTTGTCGGTTAGTTTGAGCGGGATGGTTCGATGGGAATTAAGACAATATGGGTATTAAGTTATGGACTGGCCTTATGTGTATAGTTGATCGAGTTATGATGGATATTATGCTTGGTGTATTTGTTGGCATGGTGTTAATCAGTAGAGTAGATGGTCTACATGAGTTACAGTGGGTGAAAAATTTAATGTGAAGGTGCTTGCTTGCTAGTATATAAGTAGCCAGGTTACAGTTAGGAAGCTTAGTTTGATAGTGACAGTCGTGGAGGACACTTCGTCTCAGCTTGTCTAAGCAACTGGAATATAGTATGTAGCCAAAGGTTGCTGGTTCATCAACGCCTGAGGTTAGCTAATTACTGTCGACTTCTTCGGATGGGACGCCTGCGGCAGCAGCAGCGACATCGACTTCGTCAGGCATAGTATCGGCTGCACCATCGACTTAGTTGGGTGGGCCACTTACAGTAATGATGTCACCGACGACTTCGTCAAGGCTTCGCTGTTGCTACTGTGATAAGATATGTGCCTACAGCCGAAATGCTCGGAGACATGAGGCCTACTGTATTCAGAATGTGGAGCATACTACCTTCAAATGTGATAAATGCAAACCGCAGTTTGGTTGGCGAAGTGACAACCTGAAAAGAAATCTCGAAACCTGTGCTGGTCTGCCTCCACTTCCTGCTATGCATTATCTGTCAACATTGCATCGGAGCTGTACTGGGGTCATAACTGACACAACAAGCACTGGAAAATTATTGATGCACAAAACTTCATCCGTGAATGATATCGGCAGTTCGTTGCTTCCAACAAGACTTCCATACAGCTACTGTTACAAGACTTTCGCAAACGTCAATAAAGCACGAAGGCATGAAAATAATGCTTGTGTTAGGAGTACCGTCCACATGGGATAACGGTGCGAAAAGTGTTCTAAACTGTTTGCACGCATCGACAATTAAAATAGACATTTTAAACAATGCAAAAGTGATGTATCATGTACGGATGCTGAACGAGCAGATAATCCTTCCTCTGTGCAGTTTACAGCAATAACTGGTCCTATTGCAGCTTCGAATAGTGAATCAGATGCTTCAACTATCAATTCGTCATCGCAACGTACGAAAATAACCTGTGAGATGAAGCCTAATGCAAAAGGATTTTTTCTGAAGCTATCTGCATTGAGAGGTCTTCTAAAAGATTATGATGATTCGAATCTAACGACAACGACGGCAAATATTTGTTCATTTCTGGTATACATAAAGCAAAATTTTAATAAACCAACTAACAGAGGAGGTGGAAATATGGCGGTGTGATATATAATATGTGGCTGGAATTCAGCTATAGTAAACCAGAGACATATAATGATGAGTATGCAAGAAAGACATATAATCTACCTATATATGCACATTATAATGTGCATGACATCGAAGAGAATGTTAAGAACAGCATAAAGAAGGTGTGTCGCGAGGAAGAAGGAATGGCACTGAAGAGGTCTGGCTGGACACTCGATTCGGTTTATAATCTACAGCTGAGTACGTGTGGATTCAGTCCATTCAACACAAATGCAATATTTTGATATATTTGTTTTGGTATGGATAACGAACACATGAAAATATTTACAGTTCATGATATCACAAAGGGTGTGTGTGTGTGTGTGAATGTATATATTTATATATATATATATATTATATATATATATATATATATATATATATATATATGTATATATATGTATATATATATATATATATATATATATATATATATATATATATATATATATATATATGTATATATATGCAAGGAGCCCAGGTAAGTATCGATACATGATGGTTACGTCTCTGAGTTACCTAGAGTGCTGAGAATTTTATATCTGGGTTGTTGTAACTATCATCATCGGCATGATTGATAACTTTGTTCCTAATTCTTGCTCCTTCCGACATGACGACAGCCGAACCATCTGGAACCGCTAGTGTATGATCTACATAACTTTCAGAGGCAAATCGGAGCCGTTTTTTGCTGCAAGGACTTCGCCTTTAAGCTTACATGATGATGAAACAAAGTTTATAAGTGCCAGAATAATCTCTTTCATGATTAGCGAAGGACCGAATTTTGTATTCTTATTTTAATCCTGTATCGGTACCAGTCTGTTATATCTCGTTAAGTACAGCAAAATATTATATTGAGCTAATTACTATTATGGTTATAATGGCTTATAATGGCTTTAACTAATAAAAACTGCTCTGAAATATATAAATCATAACCATACACGCGCAAATTATATTTGCATTACGAAAAATAAAAATAATATTTCTGTAACTGTACGAGGGAGTAACTTCTACGTTTGCAACTTATATAAAAGTTTTTGGCAATTTACCTCGTATGAGGTCGTTGGTAGAATTGTTAGCGTGTCGTACTCCTAAACCAAAGGTGCCGAGCTCGAATCAATGCCCAAGCAATAGGGAAATGATTTCTTTTTTCTTATTGTTACCAGCTGTCATAGGGAAAGTGTGAAATTTACAAAATTTATGCTCTTCGGATAAAATAAAACACAGCAAAATTATTCAAATGATGGATTTAAATAATTATACTTATTTATTATTGCATTGGATGTCTAATTGGTAGGGCCGATAGTCCAGTACCTCGTGTTCGCAAGAACTTGTTTCTTTCCCGCACGATGTATGTGGATGACGTCACTTCACGCCACTATTTGATGATGTCACTCTGGCAGGTCGCTGCAGGTGCGTTTGTCCCTGGCGGACCTATTGACGTGGTGATATATGTGTGATTACAGGGGCTAGGCAACAAATGTAAAAACGAATTGAATAAAGTAAAATATTAAGACAAAATATTGTCTTTCAAAATGTAAAGAATTGAAAATAGAATATATTTTACAAAGTCCTGCCTGGGATGTACTTAAAATAATATTATATGCCTTTTCGTGTATGGAAAATCACATCTTTAAATTCGTTTATAAACATACGCACTGACGAAGCGTGCACTTTTGCAAGCGATGAAAATGGGAGCACTCGGAGAAAACCCTCGGAGAGGAAAAGAGAAACGCTAGAGAGAAAGAAAGAGAGAAGACAGAATGAGATAACGAGAGAGAAACGAAAGAGAGGAAGAAAGGGATAGAATAAGAGAAAGAGAGAAAGATATTGAATGAGGGAGGAAAGAGAGAAGGGGAAAGAAAGAGAGACAAGAGCTGAACCGAAAGAGTGAGAGAGAAACAAAAGAGAGGGAGAAAGGGACGGAATAAGAGTAAGAGAGAGAAATGAAAGAGATAGAGAGAGTTAAAGGAGAGAAAGAGATGGAATAAGACAAAGGGATGGAATGAAAGAAAGATATTAAATGAGGGAGGCGAGAGAGAAGGAGATAGAATGGGTGAATGAAAGAGGAAGGAAAGATAGAAAGAGAGAGCATAGAATGATAGAGCATTAAAAAACAAGACAGTATAGTGGTATGACATCACGATCGTTTGCGCCCTGAAAAGACGAGTCTGGTGATATACAACACTTAATGTCCTAAAATTTTTTAATCAAAAATATATATTTAAATTTAAAAATAATATATTAAAATAATTTTATTATGATATCGTGATCTTATGTGTCTTGAAAATACGTGTTCCGTGATAAATAACAATTAATACTTACGCCTTAAATGTTTTTATTTTAAAATTTATTTAATTTTATAAAAATTATTTATTAAAATAATGTTTTTCTTTTATCGACTCCTCATTATGCGGGTGAGTTTCTGATATCTTGCCCATATTGAGGAGTTATATTCCCGCAATTGGGAGCAAGCACTTTTTAGGAAAAATACGGGATATTTTTAGGGAAAAAATGGAAAATTTTACGGAACAAATTTGGGACAAAACGTACGATTTTGTGCGACAATGAACGATTAATCCTAACATGGCGACCGTGTGACATTGGCTCCTAGCACCTCACACTGCATGCTGATATCCTCGGAGGAACTACATACCACTGCTCCAGTCCCCCAGCGACCATTTTCCCCAACAATTAACATTTTTTTCTTAAAAATTTATATTTTGCCTTTAAATTTCCTTTAAAATTCCCTTTAAAATTTTCTTCAAAATTTTCTTAAAAATTCCAAAAAAAAATCTCCATTAATTAATAACATTCAATGAGCATATTACATTACTGACTACGACAGCCTTAATGATGCAGGTGACATTAACATTGACCATGTGACCTTAAATGATTTCGAAAACAAAAACTCGAGAAAAAATTCATAAAAATCAGCCAGCATATTATGTTACTGATAACTATCGCCATATTGGAAGCAGGTGATCTTGACCTTGACCCCATGACCTTTAATGACCTTGAAAATAACATTCTATGAGCAAATTTATAGAAGTTAGCAAGAATATAATGTAAGTGACTACTACCACCATATTGGGTGCAGGTAACCTTGACCATGACACCATAACTGTATATGACTTTGAAAACAAAAACTCGAAAGTATAAAATTTTACAAATATTACAATAATACACTGTAACATTCTTTAATTAAATTAATTTCAATTCTGTGCTTTTAAATTTTAATTATATTCGGAAAATAAGGGGGTAAAACATGATATTAAACATAATTTTAATAAAAATTTGGTTTAATTATTTATTATAGCCACTCATGCCTACGAAAAAAAAACACACTATTCTTCAATATCTCACTTTGTTGTATGTTACAGTCTTTTAAACCTTTTGCTGTTCAATCTCGTGTTGTCCTTATGTGAATATATAGTGACATTTATTAAACTGCCACATTGTGCAGGACAGGTTATGTAGGTAACTACAATTTCAAGGTCATGTACAGAAGTAACAAGAGACATGCTTGCAGCGCCTCGTACCAGGGTACTGATGAGAAATACACTTCCCGTTTACAGGTCTCTGCATTTAAATTGTCTCTGTGGCTGAAAAGCTTACCATACCTTTCACAGAAATACGATATGCAACAAGGATTCTTGGAACATTCAAAGCGCATATATCGCCGAGTTTTGCAGCTTTAGTTAAATATATTTTCACAGAAGCCACACTGATGACCACGTAGTGGTTCAGGTAAAGATTCGGATGGGTCTGTTGGAGATGTAGGTACTGTATCTAAAGAAGCAGGTAACTCTGTAAATGGTGTTCAAGGTACGTCAGCCGAAAAGTTAAATTGCTCCATTGTAGATTTCGTATACATAACAGCTGAAGAAGGCGTCGGTAATGTCAAATCTGCAGATGATGGTGCTGCACTGGTGGCAGTAGTTGTGGTAAAGAAGTAGGTGTCAGAGCTGAAGGAGATGATAGCACCATACCAATCTGAAATTATGGTATTGCACTGGTGGAAGTGCTGCTAGTAATCTAGCCATTGAAGCTGAAGAAGTCGATGGCAAGAAATAATTGGCGGGCAATATCCAACCCACTTTAACATAACTAGCAATGGATTACCTGGTTTATAAGCTAGCCGAGACAATGTATCTTTCACTGCAGCCATTGTCAAACTAAGCCTCTCAGCTGACCTCCCTACTACATATAATATACGATTATGCAAGCCCTATGACGTCCTTTGACTTTGAATCAACCATATTAAACCATTAATACATTGTTCGGACATAGGCCAGCCAATCACCGAGTTGCCACATTATTGCAGCTGACCAATCGTGTAAAGGCATTGCAACATCACATACAGGCACGTAGACAGGCTTAAGATGCTTATCATTATTTTATATACGAACTACACAAAACAGCCCCGTGCTGATTGCAGTGCATGCAGTGCTAATTGCGGTATGTATGTAGATAACTATGGTGCATGCAATGCTAAGTACAATGTGTGCAGTTCTAAGTGTGGTGCATGCGATGCTATGTGTTGTGTGTGTGGTGCTAAGTGCGTGGTACTAGGTGTGGTGCATGTGGTCGCAACATAAAATAAATTTCCCTTATTTTATAATAAAATGATTTAGTCCTGCCTGCAAAGCTGTAAGGTGAACATTTTATTTAATAATTTCGATTAAAACAGTACATATTTTGGTCCCTTGGAAAATTGAATGACTAGAAATGCACCTGCTTCGTTCCATTTTGTCTTGTGCATTGGCCATGTATGACTCCAAGTGATTCTCCTCTATTGCATTCTTGAGTCTATCAAAAAGTTCACTTGGGTCTTACGGAAATAGGTAGCCAGTATTCTCGGTGTCTTCTGCGTTCTTCATGTTGGTCATTCCAGCAAATATGTTGGGAGGGGTGTGTCAGTGCATCGAGAAAATCGTCATTATTTTCTTCAGCATTATCACTGCATTCATGCCCATTTTCATCTATACTATCTTCATGATCGTCTTCACATCCTGTTTCATACTCAATATTATATTTGCTTTTATTTGTAGCAGGAGTTGCATGGTCATCAGTATTTAGATCCGACGAGCATTTATGTAGAATATCGTCGACTTCATGTGAACATCTTGCAAGTTTACAGGCCACACAAACTCACTCTACTGCACTCATTTCATCTTTAGCATTAACTGTCCAATCATAACTCCTTGTCGAATCGGTACCCATCGATGCAACAAGAGGTATTGCCAGCAACACTTTCTGAATTCCAGTAGGCCAATCCTTACATATCTTGGTATGTATTTTCAATGTGTCGCCTTGCACAAACTGCATGGGACCAGTGCCATAATATTTAATCGCGCGAAATGGAATCTTCATGCAGGCCGTTCTCTCATGCCGACAAGCATTTCGACCACAGGTGCAAAACTCAATCGCGGAATCAGCACTGATGTCTACCAGTTAGCGGTTATCCATGTCGCATATCCATGAGCACTGAGGTCAAAGGTGGGCCTTCATATTTGCAATACATCTGAGAAAACCGAAATACTCGTTCGCCCCAGAAAAAACATGCAGACACAAAATATCTTCTATACATAAAAATGTATATTCCTGCCTTATATAAATACATATAATATTAATATTATTGTAGGTATATATATATTTTTAATTGTATTCTATGCATAATTTTATGTATATTCCTGATATATCGTGCAACCATATAAGAATTTAGTTTATTTCTATAGAATGTGGATTATCAGAAAGTGTGAGTGCAAAGTGTGAACGTAATTTCTGAGGCTGAACTCTGTCTGGATAATTATACCGAGGTGCCATCGGCTTTGACGCGAGCGGAAGATCGCACTAGACTTCATCAGAAGTTTTATTGCTTCTTTAAGTAAATTGTTTTAAATATGACTTTCATGCTAGGGTAAATATACAGATTGGAATTCGCCGGCGTACAACATGCGATGAGCTATCGTTGTGTTGAGGGCGGTATGCTTAAATTGTTCATGTGCGAGAATAATAATTTGAATGTATGCATTTATTGGATTCTTTTTAGAGAGTCATTTCATTTCATTCCTTTATAATGCCTATATTGGTAGGAAAATAGGGTACCTTATTCCTTGGTTGATATTTTATTACTTCGTTGGTGTTGTATGACTTAGTGTATTCAATAAGCTCGTAACTTGTTTGCTTCAGGCAGTAAGATATTTCTAAGTTTTAATTTTGTACGTGTAATCATTTCGTAGATGTAATAAAGTTGTATGTTTTTTCAATTCTTTTTAAATAAGTCACTTTTTTCTCTTCATTATAGGTATAATTAAAGATGCTTATGACTATTGTGCAAATCGTTTCCTTCATTACTAAGTTTGTGTGTTCTTTTGCGATTCATTCCATGTGATTCTGAACTATGTTGTACATTTATACAGTTCTTTGGCATAACTTAAAATAGTAGGGAAATAGTTTTGGGAGTTTTTTATATTCTTAATTTGTGCTCCATTCGTAAGCAGGGCTAAATAATTTTCAATGATTTGTGAGTTTCGATTTTGGATGTGTGTGTTTCTCCAATTCTTTTTTTTTTTTGTAAGTTTTTACTTTATGATGCCTAGGTTCTTGGGTAGTAAAGTCATTAAATATATTCTGTTTGTCGAGGAATTATTATTTCATCCATATTTTGAATCGTTGCATGTGCATCGTAATTTTCAATTGGTGTAAGTCATTTCCACTGTTTTGTTATAATTTTTTTTCATGTTTGTGGCATGTGATGTGTTTTTCATTATTTTCTCTCGTGTTCTTCAAAACACAATTTTTAATGTCGTGCATTTGTTACTTACTTACTATTGTCGAAATACTATGCTTCGGTAAATTAAAATTTGTTATTTATTAATAATCTCCAAATACGCTTTTCCGAACTCAGTCATTACACATATTTACAGCTAGTCGACCTTAAAACACTGCCCACGGCGGACGTCTCTTGGTGCCACTCCTCAGGCAATAAACATAGAATATTTCATTGTTGTAAAATAGTCATTTGTAATTAAAATGTTGTCTTTCAACATTAATTCTGTATTCCCTACTCATTTAATTTCGCCGAAATACTATTCTTCACTATTTTAAAACATTAATTTCCAAATACATGTTTCGCATATGTAGAGCTCAGTATACAATCTGATACCAGCTACAGCAGATGTGTCTTGTCCTATCCCTCAGTCGCTGCATCATAGCCAAATGGGAAGAAACTGCTATGCCCCTTCTCTCCCTCCTCGATACCATAATCAAAAATAATATCACTCAATACATAGATATATACCCCTTTCCCAACATATCACATTGCATTCACCGCCAGACATCCAAGGGTGAACATCGATGCTGCTGCTCTCCAAAAATTAATAAAATAAAAGACCCACAATCACATTCAAAAACCTTTATCAGAAATGTTACCGAAATGATTCCATCAAACATCTTTGATCACATTTTTTGATCAAATATCACATTAATTTTATCGGATTAAGATTAGGCGATTATCATTTGCTTAATCCAATTTTGATCGGATTAACTAACGGGTGCTTTACTGGATCAATCCTATCAATCAATTTGATATCAAATCGATAATCCAATTAATCAAAAGTGCATTTCAACGCCCCCGCCCCTACTACTACTCTAGCACATCACGAGTTTGCCCTGGCAACCCTCAACAACGGCCCATGTTTACTGCCACGTGACTGAGAATCAACCCATAACAACTGGAAACACATATAACAGCCAAATAAATGAAATATTAATGATTACATAATAATATATATAAAATAAATGATGTGGTTAAACATGACATGAAAATAAACATTACTACACATAGTAAACAATATTTAAATCAAATTAAATTAAATCAGTTTAGTAACAGTGCATAAATAATCGTAGATGGCGCGACACATAACAAAGTCCTTCAACCACAGGTGTTACAGTAGTGGTGTACTTTCATTCGAAATGTTGACGAGAAGCCATAGGCCCGGATTAAAAACTACATAACAAAGAAATTTGTTTTTATTTGTGTTTCTAATTCGAGCCCAGAGAAGAGCACACTACTGCCACGCGCCCGGATAGCAACCGCTGTACGATTACAGTATATTCGAAGAGACGGATTGAAAAGCATGTAATATTTAATTTGCTGCAAACAATAAAGATAATATTTTCTTTTTTCGCTGTGTGGGTAGTGTTCTTAGTATCAATGTTTTCAAATAATATTCAGGCTTTGACATTCACAGACGTATTCTACGTTGCTGTTACAACGATTTCCAAACAAGGTAATTACCGATTCAGTGCTGAGAGAGGTCCTGGATTCGACGCGAACTGTCAATGATCCTACTTCGACTCAAGGCGAGACACCTAGATATTACCCCTCCCCCTACCCTCCGTCAAAAGCATATTTCAACCACAAGGATGATGATAAACAGAAATGACCAAAATAAAGTCGTAACTGCCGAGAAACATCAACTTGTTCCATTGATAACCACGAGGAACGTTCGAATTTCTGACAATTTGTAGTAAGTGACTGGATAGGGGAGTTAACTTAAAACTAGCCTAGAAAGTAAAACCCCTCCATTTACCAAACGTGATATGAAATCTGAGATGTAAATTGACATAGCGGCTGCAGTACCAGCTGACACAACTGACCTTGTACTGGAAACAGTGCCGTGTAGTATTGGCAAGCTCGTGCGACGAACAAACCACGAACCCACAATGGCTAAAGACCCATCCCGTGACTTGACATCTGAAGGCTCAAGATATTGCCAGTGCAACTAATGAACAAGTCGTCACGTATAGTCCGCAACATAAACGAGACGATTGTTTTAAGTTCCAGTTATCAAGGCATCTTCACTCGAGGGAAGCGGCATGCGAATGTAACCAAGATTTGTTTTGTCATGTTGCCATACATGAAACCAGCAGACACTGTAAGTTTTCTGTGGACATCAGCTAATCAAAGGTAAATCTCGAATCCTTTTTTGTTTATATACGTTCGAGAAGGAACAGTTCGTATTGCTGGTGATAAAATAGCATAAAGTTAAATATTATTGTTTTTTTTTTTACAGAGATCATTACTGTGAAACACCTTTCCTATGTAACAGCTTCAGCAACATGAATGTAAGATGTCACAAACATATATACAGCCATTTCATAAAGGCTGTCAGTGTTTTGTAGAACATTTTCAACATGGCGTTTTCTATAAATAATACAGAAAAACGCTGTGAACTAAGGATAATCTCCCACATAGCAATAAACTGCAATGTTGTAACAATTACATAAGTCTATGCTAACTAGGGTTATGTGCATTTTATTTAAAGATCTGTATGGTCTCTTTTTATGTGCAAATAGTTACGAGTTTTCCAGAAGTTTTGTACAAACATCGCTGCACACGACGCTGCTTTTCTCTCTAACCTCGCCGGACATGTCGGACACTATAACAATTAATTATTATATATTTATACCAAACTGTGTTCAACTTGTATGTAATGATATTTTTCCGAATGAAAAAAAATGTACACTTTATATTTTTTTATATAATTTGATGTTAAATCCAAAATTGTTCCAATTTGCTGCAGCAATTATTTTAAATACTATAAGTTATACTAATGAAAGAATTTACAACATAAACTAATGCTGTAAACTACTGTGGAACACATTATATAATCCCCAAATAACAGGTCATACATGTGGAAAAATGGAAAAATAATCAGCTCAAACCTCCGCTTCGCCCCCCGAACAACTTCCGATGCTCAGTGCCTGCATCGGCATATTTTAGCATGTGGGAATCTGGCCAGGTGGTGCTGCTGCTTGCTAGCAGTTTTTGTCGGAGAACTCCCATTTCCCTCACCCTTGCATTCTGGTACCATTTTGTACCCCCCTCGTTTCACCCTTATCAGCTCTCAACACACCGATGTTAAACATTCCTCAAATATTGTTTCTCAGATATTTTCTTCATGACTATTCCTCAAACAAACATTCCTCAGAAACAAACTTCAGAAATACATTCCTCAAAAACTTTCCTCAAAAAATCCCTCAAAAATATTCATTTAGTATGAAAAAAAAAATTTCAACGTATAAAACACACAAGTCAGTGTCACACTTCTCATGCTGGACGACACCTTACACAATATCTGTGAAATCTTAAATGGAAAAAAAAACATCTAGATGGAAACCTCAAAAAAGAAACCTAAATAAATAAACCTCGAAAATAAACATAGGAAATTAAACCCCGTATATCATGGCGATAGCACCGTATGTGAGATTAGTTTTTTTTTTTTTTTTTTTACTTATGACAACACATTATGTCTAAAAAGAGGTTTTGAGACAACGATGAATGATCTCAGATATACATCGACACAGTAAATAACCAGTGAAATATAGTCTGGCAGTTTATTCTGTATGGTCGCTATGTACCGCATGACTGATGTGGAGGGAATGGGTGGTACGACTAGTATGATTGGTATGGCCATTAAGGTCAGTATGGGCGATATGGTCGTCATGCCTAACGCTGTGCGAACAGTAACCTTTTCTCCGCACCGGTTACCACATCCCTTCAGTTAATAGAATTTGGGGACTTATTCACCATTGTGACGCATGCCAGCTTCTGTGTCCCCAAGAGAGTTTTCCTGCTGCACATCACTTCACCAGGCATCAACACTCCACTACATTTTCCTCCGCAACCCAGTTGACTTAGAGTAGATAAAGTAATAATATTTCTGAAATTCAATTCAATTGCACTGCTCCGGTACAACAGTGCGACGTGTGCAGTGCAGTGCAACGTAGTGTAGCCAAGTGTAGCAAGTGGCAGTGCCCAGTAAAGGAGTGAACGTCTCATGTGGTTTAAACCCTATAGGCCGTTCACGGTAAAGTGAGCTCTTTTTAAGGCCCTTTGAAAATGCATTAACCTCTAATATATATTTTTTATTGCAGCCTCACGCAGTTAACTTTTGAGAGTGGTGAAATGTATACACTGTGTTAATTAGTCATATTGCAATGCTTATATTAAAAACTGGTGGCAAGTTAGAAATTAGTTGCAAGGAAAATTTTAGCAGAGCCTTAAAAAGTGCTCACTTTATGGTGAACAGCCTATACATAAGGAAACTCGAGAGACACCCCTGCTAGTGTTTATTAAGTGTTATTAGGTCATTTAAAAGTTTATTTGCAAGGGAAGTGTTTTCCATTTCAATTACTTCATCCTCATTATCATTCTCGTAAGTCATGCAAGGGTTATGTTTTATTATTAATTGATCCAGGGTAATTAATTAAACCAGTGTTTTGCAAGTGTTTCATGTTTTAATAAATTTCAAAGCAAGTGTGACATAACACAGTCCGGTGTGAAGCAATAACTCGCCAAGATGGCAGCATGCGCTCTATGGAGACATTCAGTAGCGTATCGGACGCCAGAGGGACCAGCCGCATCGCTTCGTGCTCCAGTGGCATTCATCGCTTATGACCAACCATATAGATTACCAATAGATTCATTTTAATTTACTGGAACCATTTAATTTCTTTCAGCAACCAGGGACGCCGCCCCTCCTACCCCAGGTCCCAAATCGCCTGTGGAAGTGTAACTTTTACATGTAAATTATCATTTTAGCTTCACACTTCTTGACAGCATCGTCTACCCAGCGGACCAAGTCCGGCAAAGCATGCAAAGTGTTGACCATGAGTGACGTGTAGTGTTTTCAGCAAGTAAAGCTATGTTTGGAAACAAACAACATGTGTTCTTCCTTCGCGAAGCCTTCGGGCGTGTCAGGGAACATGATCCTTAGAAGCACGCCAAAATAACCTTTAATCAGTGTTGTTGTGAACGTAATCATCTCAGTCGTGCAATAGGTCAGTAATTCAGCATCAGGTGTGTGGGTCAGCCTTTAATATGCCCACCGTTTACTAAATAAAGGAGATAGTAAACGTGAGGGGTCAAATATCGATGAAGGAAAAGTATGTCCGGGTAAACGGCCAGATGTTCCTGAGTGGCTCCAACTCTACACCAACATTGATACCGCCACTAGGAGAATAGTCGAGTAACAAATTCTTCAATAACATTCCCCAGCCTTAACCTTACTGCTACTAAAAACACCTTTCACCCATAACCAAGCCACCACGTGGCATCAAAACAGCTTGCCCGAACGTGTGGCATAATTCTCACAACATTTAACTAACGTCAAAATGTTGCCCGTCCCTGTGGCGTAATTTTTCTTTCATGAAAATTCCAAATTATTCTAATGCAAAAACCCGCCAAAATACCATTATGCACGATTTCCCTACCACTTTTTCCAGCAATTCTACACCCCGACTGCGACGGGAACGATGCTTCCCGCCAACAAGAGAAGTTGGACACATTCCAGATGCCTTCTAGACGAATGGAACAATGCACCACAGGATATGGTGAAAGTGCGCCAAATTAGCAACAGCGGTCATTATGACAACAGGACAGTACATATGCAAAGAAGACGGCCATTTTTTGATGTCGAGGCGATATCACCCCACTGGACAAAGGAGGGTGCACCCTGCACTCCTCCCCTCAATGCTACAGCATCAACACCAGCTGGAAGTATCGATCAGGCAGCGGGTAATGTGAGCGGCCACTCCCTCCCTTCCATCAACCAACATTCCAGCAGTAGGTCCTACTTCTTAGCAGGCACAAAGGATCAGCCACGTGAGGGAAAGGTGTTTCTTCCCTCCAATGCAGTGCCATGCATCCGCGCGTAGCACGGCTTGCCATGGCTGGCAAGGTCCATGTGGTTGCGCCGTCACCACTATGCCTGTAGTCCAACAGGATGTGGTAGTGAAGTACGAATTATCCACTCAACATTGCATATGCGACTGTAAGCCTTGTTTATCCCTCAGCCGTGTCGCAAACAACCGCGATTGCAGAGACAGCCATGGGGAATTAAATGGGGAAATCAAAACACCCAGTAGTTCTTTACTTGAAATTTCAGCTTAACAAACAAATCAAAATTTAAAAGTACAAAATTTCAATAACCAAATGTTGTGCGGAAATTTAATGTGCAGTGAACAGGGAACATGGAACTTTCAGTGTGCTTCATGTAAATCAGTGTACCATTTCAAGTTCCTCAGCATGAGCGGAACCGAAATCGTCCAAGGACAGAATTTCCAGTGGCAATCATGCAAAATGAGTGCAAAACCAAAGGACTCATGTAATAAATGGGATGATTACCTTACTGGACTGTATTACAAAATTATCATGTGAAATCGTATGGAGTGTACAGGAAGTGATGACAGCAACAAGGCAATGTGCCGTATTTGCACTGTAACGGTACACGATCAGTGTTTGAAACATTTGAAGTGACCGACGGTGCGAGAGGAGGAGTTCACTTGTGGGAATTGCACGGCTACTACAAACATAAAAAAAACTACTGTTACATGTCCACAGTGCGCACCTGGTAACTTTCAACAAAAACATGCCACGTTCCCAATCCAACCGCAATCGCCAACCCTAGCTTCAGCACCAGTGGCGGCTGGTGACTTTTGAAACTTGGAGGGCTGTAGCGATCCTAACTCATATCATTACAAAAATCATTTTTTAAATAGACACAGTGATAAACATATTGCGTACAACAGGCTTAAGTAAGTGTAGCTTATGTAGCTCAATACAAAAAATAAGTGTGGTTGTTTGAAGAAAAATGTATCATCGCCCGATTTGTAATGATCAACATACTGTGGCCGGTGGTTCAGATCTAATCACTACCACAGGTATGTATTTGTTTTAAGTTTGTTTAGGTTATATGCAATCCAACCAGTACCTACATGGTGTGGTACATTACACGAGACGACGAGAGATAACATAAAAATACCAATTCTACCATACTAATGATGATAAATTAAATATACTAAAACAAATATTTTTAAAACCAAATACTAATTTACATGCAAAATTCATGTCAAATTTAAATTAGAGGATGCATGTGCCATATCTAAATTAATATATTTGTAAAAAAGAAATCAGTTCGTAAACCTGTACGCGTTATCTAACTGGCAATGAGAATTTTATGGCATTTTTTATATGTCTTGTAACTTTGTCTCCCAAATGTTTTAAATCTTTTACCCCATTGACAGTCCATGCAAGATCATTAGGTTTCATTAGCAAAAAAAAAAATAAACAAAACAACACATTTCCAACTTCACACCTGCATAGCCAGTCCGCGAAATTGTATGTACTTACGTCTAATTTTCTCGTATATGAACCATTTACTACTTTGGCTTTGTTGTTGAATTATATTTAACTGTGGCCTTGTTGGTCCCAGATTCTGTAGCTCTAGTTTATTCTCATAATTGAACATCTTTGTCGTAATAAGGTTTTAAATGTTACTCGCCGAATTAACAATTATTTACAAGTTTACACAACACGACATTAACAACAATTAAACCCTGCTCCTGACCGATGTTCATAGCTCATCATTAATTAACAACAAACTATATTACACACTATATTTGAAGTGTGTATTACACACTATATTTGAAGCTCACGCGAGTTTGAACGATACCTATAAATAAAAAAAAATCTAAATAAATACAAGCATTGTTAAGAAATGTGTTTAACAAATGCAAAAGGTTGGAGCACGAAAGTGTACTTACAAAACATGTAGTTTTGGTAGCTTTGTCAAGTTCCAGGAAACCATTTTTTTTATTTGAGCAGGGGCGCGCCCAGCTCTCTCCGATTTACAGCATGCGATTGGCTGAAAAGGGCCGAGCCCCTGAAGTCTTCCCTCCCTCCCGTAGCACCCATAGTCAAATGTTACGGTCCTCTCTCTCTACTAGCTCTACCCACTTCGGGGCGAAGAATCTGCCACTCGACATTTCCAAAAACATTTCTCTCGTGACAAGAGTCTCGTCCATCTCAAAAACATTGGCTGCAAAATAACCTCCGTATTCGTACGCACTATTATTTACTGAGTAGCAGATAAGTAGAGGTATGCGTGCTGCGATTTTATTAGGGGGGCTGCGCTCCACAGCCTACTTCAGCAGCCGTCACTGCTCAGCAACTCTCCCATTCTTACCAACTGCCTCTTACCTACCAGTAATACCAGCATATATCCACACACCAATTTACCCACCAAATGTACCACCAATACTACAAACTATCGTATCAACTCACCCATCCATCCAACTGTTAGTATCATTCCCTATGACCAGCTGTGTGCAACCACCTGCCGGCAGCTGGCAGCAACCCATGTAACAAGCAACAGTCGGCCGACTGCTGGCACTGAATACTTATGGGTTTACACTAATCGACTTGTTATTGTTGACTGCTGGCAACAGGGCACTTGACATGCCATTTATGGCCCACTGACGGAATGTTGATGGAAATGAAACTGATGGCTAAGAGTAGGTTAACTGTTAATGGCCCATAAATGGCTTACCAACTGTATTCCAGCAATGGCCACACACTTATTGCTGGTAAAATTATGGGTAGCCATCTAAAGGTCATTTGATGACTGTGACGTGTATATTGATGGACCATTGCTGGTGCTATTTGTCTTATTATGGGAATTTTTATGGCTCCCACTTTTCACAGATGGCTTCTTAAACCTACACACACACGCGCGCGCCCGCGCGCGTATATGTGTATATGTATGTGTCTAGTATAATTACAAATTATTTGTAAAAATATAGCCATGGAAATATGTACGGCAAAATGCGGCATGTTTGACTGCAAATAATTTAAATTAGAAGTCAAACAAAAACAATATATAACCACATTAAAAAAATTAATATCGAAGGCTTTTGTTGTTTCACATCACTAAAATATTCATAGCTAGCGAATGCATTTTAAAACAGATTTATAGCATCCAGGTGCCATACAAACCGCGAAAGATTGCATTAAAGACAAGTTTCTGGGTTAATATCGCGATTCATGTAGGAAGATTTCTCTCAATGACAGATTTATTTTTTATCTGCATCTTTTAAAATCTGATTAGTTCGCATGGCAAATTTTAGGCTATCGAATAACTGGGATAATTTATGTTATATTACAGTTAGAAAATTATTCAAATCCTGATTGATTCTAAATTAGTTTAATAAGAATACACAGTGGAGTTAATAAGAATACACAGGTTAGCATGCTGGGCTATAAATTCCAAGGGTGAAGGTTCGCGCCACCTCTGCTGAAATGGTAAATGTACGATTTTCATGTCGTTTACTATGTTTAGTATTGAAATTAAGGAATTTTAAAACACAGAAAAATTGATATCAATGGTAAAAATAATTTTTTTAAGAGATACAGTTGGACATATGGCGAAAGCATGGCTAGCAATCTGATGGCTGTGAAATGGTACATGGATAGGCCAGTGCTGTTGTGAGCATATGGGCCAGTTATGGACAGGGTATGGCAAGTTAGTGGTGCCACTTCAGGACCAGAAATGGTGCCGGATGCATGCCAGCTGTTGGCCAACTATTTGCCACCATGGCATCCGACTGTAAACCATCAATGGGCCATATGTGGTTTGCTACATGGGAAGGAAACGAAATGCAATCAGTGACCACTGCGCCAACCCTTGAACGTAATACCAAACCTGCTCCAAACATGCTTCCAAACCTTACCAACGTTTGCAGGATCACCCAACAAAGTTACATCAGCAGTTTTAAAGGATTACATGTCAAGATCAAAATGCTATGGAGTATGTGAGGAAGAGTGGGCAAGTTGCATGGAAGTACAGATTCAAGGAGACACAGGTTCATAGTGGTGTTCCCTAAACCACCACGGGCTAGCATGGGAAGAGTTTCTCCATTCTTTCCGATGCTGTATTGGAGGAACAATCACATCTCTCCGTGCTCAGAGCACATTAATGCTGGAGGAACAACAAGTAGGGAAACAGATGACAGTTTTTATCATGCAAAAGTGCACCTTGTGTGGTGCTTCCACCCGCAACTGCTAGAGCAGAAAGTGTGGGAAGTTGTGGCAGAGACTGTACGACCAGAGTGCCATACTTCATTAGTGCTGCTACTATATAGTAGTGTAGAAGAAATAATGCGCACAAATATCATCCTGGAGCGCAACTCGTGCCAACTGTATCGCGATCCTGGTGCTACACGATGGCACCACGTGAAACAGTGTGAAAATGACCATAAGTAAAGTGAACAGCCATACTACAAAAAAAAAAAAAATTAGACAAAATTTCAGACTCAGGATAACAAAGGAATCACAAATAAAACATAAACAGTGACAAAAATGACAGTGCAGGCAAAAGTTCAGCTAACAAAGTGAAGTGGGATAAAAGTAAGCCACCGCCAAAGTATGCTGGTAAAGAGATGGCCAGTGTTACCATTGGAACAGCGAGTGTCCGAACAACCCACATCTGGATAACGGGGAGAATGCAATCAGCAATCAGGGAAACGGGAAGCAGGGGTAAGAGGGCCAGACACTCCTGACACCCCAGTCCCACAACACAACATGAACGTGACACCGCAGCAAGCCCCATTAGCCAGTTTAAAAGCAGCCGAGAACAATTCATAAACATTCTAGTGTCAAACAAGGTAATCATTGCCACGCCTTAATCGACACCATGGTGTTTCACAGTTTGTTGCAACCATATTTTGTAAACAAATGTGACGTGACTCCAACTAAACACGTAATTCTGTTAGCTACAAATCATCGTATTAGTACAGCACTAGGGCTAGCTAAGGTAACAGTAAGAGTGCGTGATCTGAAGGCAGTCACTACCGCAATAATAAACAACAGACATTTGGGAAGATGCAATATTAGGAGTGCCTTGGTTGACAGAACAGAATACCATCGTAGAGCCCGCGGCGCGAAATATCCATTTTGGCGCGAAAGAGAGGTGCTCTGTATACAACATCGATCGGCGAAAAGCTGACAGCGTACCCACCTCATTACTCAGGAAATTCGACAAAAACATACTGCCCAAACATCAGGCAACTTTTCAGCAGCTCCTTGATCAGCATAAGGACATGTTTGCCAAGTATGACGGTCTGCGGTGAACCACGGTTGCCGAGCACGAGATTCCCTTGGTGTGAAAAGGGCTCATTTACATGCCACCGCATAGTTATCTGCCACGCCAAGCAGATATCATACATCCACAAATACATAAAATGTTGACCGATGGAGTGATTTAGCCAACAAATAACCGTTTTAATTCTGCCATCATGATAGCACCGAAAAAGTACGACACATATAGGTTCTGTGTAGACTTTCGCCCATTAAACCAAGTGATGCGCAACACACTGCCACCATATATTTGCTGAGTTTACTCGGCCAAGAGGGGTAATGTCATCACTCAATCTTCATACTGGGTATTGGTAGGTCACAATCAAACTGGAAGACCATGAGAAACCCACCTTCATGGCTCCCGATAGACGATGCTTTCAATTTTGTGCAATGTATTTGGGCTCAAGTGCTCACCTGCCATGTTCCAGGTGATGATTGTTAGGGTGTTGCGACACCTATCTGGACGATGTTGTAGTGTGGTCGTCAAGCTGGGAGGAACACGTGCACCATCTATCCATCTATCCACCCAGGAGGGACTTGGTGTGGTTCTGTACCCGCACCCATAATATGATGACCATAACAGTGGTAGGACTTTATTAGTGGAGTGATAGAGGGGACTAACTCCGTGCTGTGTTACCATATTGTCCATGTTAAATGCCATCGTACGACATTTTGCCACAAACATTTTCGTCTTCAATTTTTATCATGATTCACGTGGCGTGGTTCATATGTAAGCATTCTGGGACATTCTGTATACTGTGTTTATTTCTTGTTTAATGCTTTGTCAAAAAATACCTACTTTATTTAAAAGTAATAAGGACATAAAAAGGAAAAAAAATCTGTAACATGCTGAAAATAAAAATAAAAGAATGAATTATGCTAATTTGCATATTTTGTGGGTTGGACCTCTTCTCTATTCGGTGCAGGTCGCTGTTCGATATCACTACATTCTAGCAGTCAGGTTCGGTAATGGGTGACATTGGCACACTTTGGTGACCAATGCTCGAAACATGTGTTACCAGTGCGCTGTAATAGAAAATACTGAAAACATCATTGACTGAAGAGAATTAGGTGGCTCTTAGCAGCGAGGTCTTGAGAGCCGATGAGGGTGATAGACGTGAGTATGGAGCAGCGCCGGAATGAAGGGGCGGGGAAACTGGAGATCCTCGATAAATCCCGCCGACCAGTGGCATCGTCCGCGGCGGCATCGTCTGGCACGATTCCTACATACGAAAATCCGTGAGAGACCCGGCCGTAGATTGAACACTGAAAACATGAGTTATCACCACTCTCTAGTGGACAAATGCCGGAAGTCAATCGATGTTACTTTTACCAGAGGAGGGGCGCAGTGAGGCGCCCAATAAAGTATCGATGAAAACATTGGTGGAGGTCGATCGTCAGCTGGTCTTCGTGGTGGGCGCTTTGTCTCTATATGGTACATCCGTCATTTTTGTTTCGAACCCCGTGCTACCTTCATATATTTGAATGTTTGTTTTTCTTTTTCAAAGGTTTTCAATATTTTGGAAAATGTTTAATTTTTTTTTTTTTTACGTTTTTCTAATTTTTATTCGGGGGGGGGGGGGGGGGATTTTTTTTCGGTTCAGGGTCCTCTCAAGTTCACGGGCACAACGTAAAGCTCACGGGCACATAAAGAAGGTAATTCGTATTCATGACGGCTGTCAGATAATCGCACAAGATGGCGGCTAGTCGGTGCCGGCCACGGTACTCTGTGCCTTTATGCCTGAACCCTTTTTTTTATCATACTATTGTTTTAATATAATTGTATTGATTTTATTTAGTTCTGTGAAATTTCAGTAAATGGTTTTAAAATACGTGCATATATTGATAGCATTTTTGTGAAAAGTGGTAGTTTATTAATATAGAATAAATGTACATCGTTTTTATGTAAACATACATTTGTGGCTAATTTCATAATGTCCAAAATGTGCAGTTTACCCATAAATAAAGAAACATGGAATAAATGTGTAAGTAAAGAGTTTTGGGTGGCTCTGAGCATCGAGGTCTTGAGAGGCGATGAGGGTGAAGCGAGGTGATTATGGAGCAGAGTCAGAATGAAGGGGCGTGGAAAACGGAAGATACGGCATGTCCGGCACGATTCTCACTTGCGAAATTTCGGGAGTGTCCCAATTCGGGATTGAACTTGGCAGTATCATCAAGGTATATAAATTTGTTGTAATTGTTTTAAGTTAGCATTTATAAATTGCAGTACTAAAAGAGGCCTCAGTTTTTTTCTGCTCCAGACATCTCATGGTTTTCTATAACTGCACTAATCCATCTCTAGAAGTATGTAATATTTCTCATTTGATTGATCAGTCCAGTTCAAAGACAGCTCCAAATATAATTTGAGGAGGCCGATTTTATTTCCAAAATCATGGTTGAATGACGTTTCGTATATGTAACACTAATGAAGAACTTACAATTAAGTCTATCGCGGTTTGTTATCCGTCCTTCCGTCCGTCAAAAAGTCAAGAGATTTTCCGTAACACTTTTAAGTCATCTCTCTTTTCATCAGTAACATATGTAACAAGAATTATTTTGAAAGCAAATAGCTCAGTCGCTCTGGTTTTTTTCTGTGATTTGTGCAGTTAGACTTAATAATGATACCTTACACAGTCAGCGAGCTTCGGGGCAATTTCAAGCTTAGATTTTCCTTAAAATAAATTTGGGCACTACTTTGGGCAGTAAAGTGGGTATGAGCACAAAGTGCATTAGAAAAGTATGTTAGAAACTTGCCATAGGTAATTCTGTTTAATCAAAACGATGGAAATAGGTAAATGTAGGGTTCTTTAGCGACACAGCTGGGACTAAGTCAGTGAACGAGATATTATACTTCAGTATTGCCAAAATAAGTATACGTCATTTCAAGTTATCATTTATAAAAGACTGTGCCAAGTGTTAATAAAATATTCATATTGATTAAAACTATGATATTCCTATATATTTAGATGCCAACACTCTCGCTTCTATAGTTGAAGTCAAGTGAACTCAACATTCACCGAACACGTCTTTGAAAAATGACCTACCATATGTGGACAAATACCGCTATATATTTTCACACAGCAAAGATGTGGCATCACAGAACAAGTGACTACGTCCACCATTCCTGGCAGCATTGAAACATGATGACATTCACTCACCGTCCTCCAACCATACCACTAATGTTACCATCACGTCACGTAACACAGCATCGGCATGCACGAACGCAAATGATACCCATGCTGCAGCAGTAAAATTATTTTCCAGCAGCATAATATTTACGTCGCAGCCCCAGAATAATGTTAAAATAGTACCCTTTTTTGAAAACACTTTAAAAAATGAACACTTCAATGGTTTTCGCCAGTTAACTGAAGGTCGATTATGCTGTAAAGACTAGTACGAAACTTAATTTCTTTTAAATGAAAAATGATCTGGATTATTACATTCAGTGTAAGTAACATTGAAAATTAAGTCATAGCTTCGGATATTTAAGTGTTTTCCACATATTGCAGAGATTTCATATTCTCTGTCCCGATTTTTTCAGGTCTCTAAACGACCCATTACATTTAAAAGATGCTCCCATTTTTTTTGTGTGAATAAAGTTTCGGCAAAACAGTGTTACTGCTGCTATGCAAAAGTTGATTAAATAGCAAGTTATTTCACTTTGAATA